>LPNX011161167.1:6058-42378 GCA_001517045.1 Pseudotsuga menziesii | reverse complement strand
CCTCAAAAAGACCAAAATGTACTATAAAAATCAACCAATTACATTCTAGTAGATGACATCATCCCCCATGGTTGAGGTGGCATTGCATGAGTTAAGAATGANATGTTAGTTATGCATATAAATTAAATTCATTTTTGTTTAATTTTATTTACAAGTTCAAGACAAATAAATGCTAAAGGACAATAAATGTTTGGAAATTTACAATGAATCTTAGTCACATCATTGTAGAGTTATTTTACTAATTTTATTTATAGTCAATTTAGAAAAGTAACTCAACCATGGTTATTTATATTGTGCATAAAAAGTAGTGTAGGAGGTGAGTTGTCATATATACCTACCCCATAAAACCCCTAACTCATAATATTTTAATATATCTTGTATTTTTGTAGTACATCTCTTAGGAGGCCCATTTTTGACCTCAAATTCTCTCTAATGATTATTCAGTTAGTTCCCTAACTAACACGGCTACCTAAGCTAACTACTTTCTAACCGATAGGGAGCACTTAGTCCACTAACCGACTAGGCTCCTCCAACACTTCTCAACAATCAACCACTCTTACAATTAAATATTCTAATTAACCAAAATAATCCTTCTTCTTCAATTTTCATATATTGATTCCATCTGAATATGGTGGCTAGTGATTACATTATTCAAATGAGATGATCTTCCCAAGCTTTTCTTATATGTGAAGCCCCAATCGTTATGAATTCTTCTATCCATATTGTTGACCAAATCTTAGTTTTCTATCTCTCTTATTTACACAATCTTGGATCTCTAAGGATTTAATCAACAAATCCAAGCACGTGCAAAACATGAATCTCTAAGGATTTAATATACAAATTCAAACATGTTCCAAAATAACGAGTTCTCTTCTTTGGAATGTGCCAAGACAACTTCCCAGGTCTTACTGGTAGTAGGAAAATCGAATCTTTTTTTCTTTGCACGAAAAACCGGTTTCCTTTCTTAATAAAAAAGTTCTTAGTCCTTTTTGAACATGAATTTTAAAGGTGTTCAAGTTTATTATTTAACTTGAAAATAAGTCTCTCGAAAATGCATTTATAATGTTTTGTGTAAATTTATTATTGAGATTTTAAAATAAGTGATATTATTTAAATCTGATGTATATATTTATATTAAATTTAACTAAAATATTTTTATAAATCATATTAGAAAGTAGGTGAGTTTATTATCTAAATTTTAAAATAAATGATATTATTTAAATCTAATGTATATTTTTATTAAGCTTAAGTTAAATATTTTTTATAAATTATGTTAGAAAGTTGAATTGGGATTAGCTACAATGTTTGGAATACAATATATTGTTTTATATTGGAAGTTCTATTTCAAGTAAGAGATATGGTAGTTTCTGGTTTAAAAGTAAATATTTTTCATATTAAAAAGTGAGAAATATCTAACTCTTTTAGTAAAGGATTTAGGATCAAGATTTAATTAAGTAAAATTAATTTTTAAAAATTTGTGAATTTGTTAATTCTCTCACAATCTATAATACAGTGAGTAAAGAATTAACTTTCTTAATTGTATTTTTTAGTTTTGAAGAAAACTAATATATTTGTTTTAAAAAATGAGAAAATATTCAACTTTCTTAGTAAAGGATTTAGGATTAAGATACAATTAAGTAAAATCATTTTTCAAAGGTCTTTGAGTTTGTTAGTCCTTGTTAATGACCTTGTCACAATCTTTAAAGGATATGAGTTTAGAATTAACTTTTCTAAGTACATCTTTGGGAAGAAATAGAATAAACATGATTTAGAATGTTCATACTAGGAAAAGGAAAGCGTCCCTTTGACCTTACCTAATGATACGAAGCAATTAGAACTTGTAAGAAACTCAAATTGATATTTTAGCTAGACTTAGACATGAAAAAATAAAGGGGAAAAACAACATTTTTTCCTTGAAAAAAAATATTTCTATTCATATGTAATATGGATATATATGTTTTGGTTTGACTGGACAAAAAATGAATCATTATGGAAGCAAAAAGACCCATTAGTCCTATCCACTATCCATAACCCAAACTATACATTGCTTTGTACACAACACTTTTTAAACTGACAAGAGAAAAAAATAACTTATAAAATTTGGTTGTAGCCCCAAGTGCAATATGCGATTTCTCACACACATTTGGAAAGAGCACCCACCAAGTGGCTATGTAATCCTTAGTAGCAGATTCTATAGGGAAAATAAAATACAAAAATCTAAACTAAACAATTGATCAACATTCTTCAAAACATAATACACATAGAGATCACCAAGACAACATGTAAGGAATCATAGAATCATTCTGGGAGCAAAAAAAACTGACAAGAGAAAACAATAACTTATAAAATTTGGTTGTAGCCCCAAGTGCACTATGTGATTTCTCACACACATTTGGAAAGAGAACCCACCAAGTGGTTATGTAATCCTTGGTAGCAGATTCTATAGGGAAAATAAAATGACAAAATCTAAACTAAACAATTGATCAACATTCTTCAAAACATAATACACATAGAGATCACCAAGACAACATGTAAGGAATCATAGAACAAATTTCATTGATATTACAAAAGAAAGTAAAAAGTAGCACCTTAGTACAATGAAGAGGAAATGGGGCCTCCATAACTATCAAAGGGAAGGTTCATGCATCTCTTTTGTGACCTCCAATCTCTAGCCAATCGTCACTTAGTAGATATCCACAATGGTGAAAGTAGAAAGAAGATAATGGGTCTCCTTTTATTTCTGGGAGAATTTCGACAAAGTAACGTTGTGAGTATGATATGAAAATTGTGTGTTGAATGGTGACATTTAGGGATTTTTTATAGGCATGAGAGTGATCGAGAGAAAGGTCTTGATCAAATGTGAATGTTCTCCATCTCATTGATTGCTTAGTGTAGAAATTAGGGTTTTGGAAGCTAGATCTTCTACTAACTTTGGACCACATCAAGGTTTGTGTCCACTATTGGCCCATACTTCATTAGGGAAGAGGGAAAAGAAATTTTGTCTAAAAATAATGTTTTGGGACCAAGTTTCTCCTTTTGAGGGAATCGCTACGACCTGGGTTTCTCCTTCCGAGGTAAAAACAACAACCCCCCTTGTAAATGATCAACTACATGGTTTGAATTTCAATTTTTAAGTTTTTTATCACTTCCTCATGTCTTATGGATGGGATGATATGGAAAAATAGGTCTTATGATGTTGATGATGAAACATAAGTATGACAAAGCTGATGACATGGCATGTGAACAAATTTTGATTGTTAACAAATTCCCCTATTGTTGTATATGGTCAAAAGCACACCATATGGCTAAAATACATTATATTACTTTCTTACTTTCAGGAGATAAGGGATTATGCCTGGACAAGAGACCAACATAATGGCATAGAGGAATCATCCTCTCAAGGGACTATAGAGTCCCATCCTTGCACACAAAGTATCAAACTAGGTGAGGTGTACATAATCTCATATAGAAGGATGAAGTGGACATACATGCTCATGTCAATATATCAATATAAACTGGGATCTAAACCAAAAGGGGCCTGATTAATACATGAATAACTGCTAGATATAATACATCATGAGGGTTATGAGGGGCCCAATATGGATACATAATTTATAAATAATCATGTTCCAACTACGGCTTATCTGAAGAACACACATAAGGATAATGGCATCCCAATGGAATGCGGAATCACAATAACTGAGGTTCGACTAAAACTGAATGGACCTAAGACTTGGAAGGAATATATATTAAGGACTGCCCCTCCTCAATGTGACTCCATGGGTGACTCAAGATAGAATTATCTAAATAAGGGAGACCAAGGTTGTTTCCACAAATGAGAACATATATAATCCACAGGAGTACTAATGAGAATTGTTTTCAGTGGTTTCCTAGGTGTGTGGACACCTAAGAGAGATAATAAGAGGAGAGAAGGAGATAAGTTTCGAACATACAACCAAGTAAATCAATGGATGGAATTATAACAAATAGAAGTGAGCAAGGGTAGGACACTAATGGTAATATCCTTGACAGGTGATGAATGAAGGCAAATCAATGTAACATTTATAGTATGGATGGAGCGTTGGGTGCATGAATGTGTAACATGAAGCATCGAATCGCCACAAGGACATAAGTTTGGGAGTCATGTGGGTCACCAATGAGTGATGATGACAAAGTATAATGTGTCCAAGTGAAAAATCACATACTAGAAGGTCTCCCAATCCTATGGAAAGAGAAAAGGCATGGGCGTCAAATGGGAATAAGGGTGTTAATAGATGGTGCTCATGTAAGGGAAGATCTATTATTGGGAAAGGGACAATAAAAGGGTGGATAGATTAGGCCACTTTCCTTGGCAAGTAGGGGGGAGGTCCTACAGGAATAAAATGGACAAATAAGATTGATGCATATGATGTTTTATAGAGGGAAATAGCCTATATGCCAGTTTGAGAAAAGATACCTATAGGAATATGTCACATGTTGAAAAAAGGTCTCATTGCCACTTAGACCTATACACATGGAAACAGTACCCAAGCATAAAAGTGAAATTGGAAAGGAAACCAAATGTACAAGTAGCATATAATGTAGAAATATAGACTAAATTACATGTAGGAATGCAAAACAAAAAGGTTGAAGACATCCTCGAAAATTACCTCATTCATAGAAAATGGATCATGTGATTGAGAAGATAACAAAATCATGATTCCAAGAGTGTGAACAATGCATCAAACATTTGTTGTATGAGTTTTTATGGTCAAGAATAAAAAACATGATCAAATGAATATAGGGGATGAGCCCAAAAATCTAGGTGTCATTTTCACTATTCACCATTGGAGGAGGTTGTGGATCTTAGAATTTCAATTTATATTTCTCCTATTCCATCTATTAGATTTGGATTATGTGACTTGTGGGTTAGTGGCCTCACTTTTCTCTTCAATTTATTCCATTTGGCTTCATGTTTTACGTCTTCAGGGACCCTGGGAGAGCCGTAGAAATTTTTGTGAGTGGGTTGTAGGTTTCTAAGAGATCTTAGCAACCCTAGTTGTGAGTTTCTCTTTGACAGGTGCAACTCGGTAACACTTGGATGAGGACTAGGTGCGACCTTAAGTTGCATTTGGTAGAGGAAAAGTAGCGATTAGGTCACTAATTTCCTCCAACCAAGTGTAACCTATGTCACCTTTTTCATGAGAAAAAGTGCAACTTAGTCACAAACTAATTTTATGGGTTGTGAACTAAAATCAAATCTTAATAAATGTAATATGTAGATAAATTGGAGAGAGCAAGACATTCCAAAAATTTCGAGGGATATCCAAAATGACCAATCTATGAGGTACAACCTTTCCAACTATGAGTAGCTCAAGTTTATTGAGAACCAAATGATGAGGTCGATGAGACTAGTACTGACCAATATCATAGAGTACTAGGACCAAGAGGTTTGGGAGTCCATCATACAAGGAAAGTAGATAGAGATCACTCTCCATGACATATACTTTATGGAATGGATCCCTATGTTGGGAATGATACGCAACACACAACTGATGAAGCCACACAATATTGACTTGGGAAACATACTAGCATGACACTATGGGTAATATGATGCTCAATTACATGGGTCCTCCATCTTGTTAGAAAATATTATGAGCATGGATACACAAGCCATTATGGAATATGTTGTATTTGTACTAGGGTCAACTGGATCCCACAAGATATTGGGTGTCTAAATGTTGATAGTGGAGCAGGTGCTTAGGGGGGCATATTTTGAGTGGGACCAAATATTTTTAATAGTGGTTTGGTGCAAAAATATATAGTATGTGATTTATGACACATGTTTGAAAAGAGATCCCACCAAGGGGTTGTGCATTCCTTGGTAGCATGTTCAATAGGGGAAAAAATGAAAAAAAATTAAACTAAATAATCGATCAACATTCTTCAAAACACAATAAACATAGAGATTACCAAGACAACATGCAAGGAATTAAAGAATGGATTTCATTGATATTAAAAATGAATGTACAAAGTAGCACCTTAGTACAATGAAGAGGAAATGGGGCCTTTGTCCTTGTCAAAGAAACGGTTCATGCGTCTCCTTTGCAACCTCCAATAAACAGCCAACCATCATTAGCTATATCTCAACAATTGTGAAAGTAGAAAGTAGATCATGGTTTCCTTCTATTTATAGGAGAATTTTGGTAGATTAACATCGTGAAAATGATATGGAAATTATGTGTGGAATGGTGACACTAAGAGATTTTTTATAATCCCAAGAGTGGTCGAGAGAAAGATGTATATCCAGTGTGAATATTATCTGTCCCTTTTTAGTTTCTTAGTGGATAAGTTATGGATTTGGAATCTATATCCATAGCTAAATTTGGACCACATTAAGGTTTGCGTCCACTTTTAGCCCCTAATTTCTTAGGGGATAGGGACATAAAAAATTGTCTAAAAAAGCATGTTTTGTGACCAAGTTGTGCCTATTGAGGTAAAATCTATGACCTAGGTCACTCCTTCCAAGGGAAAACAATAAGCCCCTTTTTAATGGTAAAATGCATGGTTTGACTTTAATTTAATTTTAAGGTATTTATCACTTTGTCAAGTAATATGAATGGAATGAGATAGAAAAATGGGGCTTATGATGCCAATGATGATGCATAAGTATGATGAATCCTATGGCATGGAAGGTGAAAAAATTTTGGTTGTTAACACCAATCGCAAAACTTCACAAATCAAGGATAAAGACATAAAATATGTCATTTCATTTGAAAAATAGTTAGAAACAAAATTCCATGGCCTCCATCTCTCAGCTATCCAAATACCTCTAGAAACCAAAGGAACCAGGTTGTAATTCCATAACTTCTTTAGATAGTTCCTCCACTTTTTTATTTAACTCCCTATAGATATGCTTAAAAGAGTTCCATTTGAATTATTAGAGAATGTTGTGTAAATTTTCCTAAAGAAGGGGCACAAGGCTAGCATTAACCACATTAGACTTATTATAGGCCTAGTTAATCACTAATTTAGAGTCACACATGACTTGAATTTTGGAAATTCCCTACTTGCATGTGAAATAGAGAAGGGCCATAAGGTCAATAATTTAGACTTAGTGTTAGTGTCATTGCTTGGGGCATATTAAATGAATAAATAGTGGATCTGATTGTTAACATCCAATTTCCATCACCTACCATGTCATCAACTTCTTCATCCATGCACGTCATCATTCCACACATTGGAACCACTTTTTCACCTATTCCCATCCACATGACCTTGAGGAAGTGATAAAAAACCAAAAAATGAAAATCGAACCATAAATTGACCACCCTAGAAGTAGGTCACAGCTTTCTCCTTAAAATAAGAGACCTTAGGTTGCACTTTTTTTCCATATTAAGTGCAACCTGGTCCTGAAATTGATTTACAGAGATTCTCACCTTGTTCATAAAGAAAGGTGGGTGTTACAGAGAAAATATTCCTAGGACTTGGGGTAGACCATAATAGATAGGATGACACCATAAATAAACTCTAATCACAATTATGTCATATTAATGTAAAGTGCTAACAACGAAAGTAAATATCACCTCAATAGAAAGTTCGGAGAAGTTCGTCGTTGAGCTTTCAATCCAATGCTTGAAACCTACAACTTTTCCTCAACAACAAATGTATCCAAGCATATAATATGTTCATGAAATGTTAGCATATACTCTAGAATAATCCATTTTAAACATGTATGAAGAAAATATGCCCATGGAAATAAATATGACATTTGCACATGAAATTGGATGAGAAAAGAGTATTTATATTAATTCAAAACAGAAGTACAAAGTGACAACCTCTGTCGACAACTCGTCAGAACCAAGAAACCAACTTCCTCCACCTAGGTCTCCACCACTTCTATACTCCATGCAAAGGCAAGCTCACAAAGACAATGGATAGCTTGGGACATGAACACAAATACTTCAATCAATGAGGATAAAGGGATGCATACTCAAGCATATGGCAATGGGGAAAAAAAATTCTATAGTTTCCTCACTCTCAAAGTTTGTCCTCCTCTAATGCTTCACAATGGCTCAACATACATCCCTCAAATGGGAAATGAAGGGTCGAATAGAAGTGTTTTCCAGCATATGGAAAGTCAAGTATCATAACCACTGTGACTTGGCATGGAAAATCTGAAATTTTTTATTTTGAGCACAAAAACCAATGTACGCGGGTTGTAATGGTGCAAGTGGTGTATATGCAAGCCGAATAGTTGTTCACCTGCATGTACCTTCAAAAATGACTTTTTAGCGTTGTACTGAAGCATCAGGAATTCACTGAGCAAGGGGGATATAGTGAGTCTACATAGGGACAAGGGAAGGCCATCAAGGCATGATGCATAAGGTGTGGAAAAACATTATATAATAAATTCCCCCTAATGTGTGAGGTCAGAGGGGTACATGATCACCGAAATACATTATAACAACCCCAGAAGTGGAGTAATGAAAACCCATTTGGACTAACTAGCCACTCATCAGCATAATACAATAATGACTCTAAATACATGACTGCAAATATGAAGTATATACAACAATCCCAGATACATATAGATACAATGGCCATGAATAGGCATAAAGGACATATATCATAAGTGGTCACAACCAAGTACGATATACAATGGAGTATGGTCTCCATGCTGAATGAAGACATTTGCTACATGATGAATTGCACTGCTATGATTTGAGAACTAAAATCCGATATATATTTTCATGATCAAGGTAGTAGCATATATGGAATTCCACCATGGTATGAGATATTCTACATAAACCATAGATGGTACATCTCCCATCACGTGAATAAAGGTGTTGAGGTCGAACCTGATCAAACATTGTATGATTACCAGTCATGGAGGTATATCGTTAATAGACGCGAGACAACCCACCGTTTATGAGAATGGGTGTCAATATACTGAGTGCATTCAACATGTGAGAATAAGGGTGTTGATTTCAAACACTTGAAGAATCCATCGATTAGGGGACAGTGATGTATTCCCAAACTGATGATGGTGAGAGAACCTGCCACCGATGACTACAAGTCTCAAGGCACTCAACCGACTCTATATCCTAATTCCATAATAAATGATCTAAAGTCAATGGAGTGGAATCCAATGGAAGGATGGAATTAAGGAATCCCCCATTAACCAACATGAGGTACACACCAAAGTTGGATGATTTGAAAGAACTCCGATGAACAGGATGTGCACGAACTAGTAACCATGTGTGTCTCTCGCGCATACCAAATGCAAGTAGCACATGAAAGAGACTCTTTGAATGGCACTTAATGATGAAGACTACTGACAGAGGCGAGGAAACCACCAATAGGATCTAATGGAATCCAATACATGGCATGAATCCCAATGTGTGAATAGATTCCTTGCCGTCGAACACAAGGAAAACCATGTAGTCAATGACCAATGATGAGATGCCATATACTAAGTTCAAGATCACCTACCAATGATTAAACTAGGCCTAGGGTGCCAAATAGGACAACATATCCATAAATTACTAGGATGACTGACATGCAGGGTCAAGATATTTGAGGAATGGCCAACTCAGGTTAAATAATTCCTTTGAACAAGACCATAAAGAAGATGGAGACACTTAGGAAGAATAGACTCAAATGTGCATACTAGGACAACTCTGTGACACAGGAGGCACCAACAAAGGCTCCATAAGGACTAGAAGCTTAACTAGTTAGTGTAGAAAGATCTAAATAATGAGTGCAACTCCTAATTCAATACTAGAAACCCAACCCATGATGGATGGACTCATAAATTATGTTATGTTCAAAGGCGGTACAACAACTGCCAACATAAGATGATATCATTTTCTCATCCATATTTTTATGTTTTTTAATTTTTTTGGTATTTTTCATATTATAAAGCTTGAAAAAGAATAAAATGTGCTTATAAAAGAACAAAGAGGAAATGAGTGTCATGAGAAATCAAACTAGTTCCAAGCATTGGAACATACCTATGCTCAATGCAAGCAAACACGTGCAGGATATGGACACTCGGGGGAATGTTTCCTCTGGGGTTAGGGGTGATCAAGCTGCAAAGGATAGATAATAGGCTCTAATGGGATGGAATTGAGACAAGCCTGGGAAATTTGGCTTATCAAACTAAAGCGGAGATCTGGTAGTAGCCTCAATCGGGAAAATAAACGAATGCAATGCATTTACAACTTGATATAAAGCATGAGTCCCTATGGGAGATGGACAACATAAGATATAAGAAGGAGTATGAGGTTTTCATTTGAAGGCATGGTGAGAATACAAGGGACTCCCACACATAAGGAGGAAGTTCAACATGGGCACCAAACGACAAAATAGGTTCTAACTAGGGTACCCATGGTCGAGAAAGCTCTAGACCACTTAATTAATTGCACTTCTAAAAGCACCTAAAAGGTTTTGTGTCATAGGATAATGCAATTATGCAAGCGGAACATGATCCTATCCTATATGCCAGTTATGATTTATCCCTGCCAAAGGTGAGAACAAGCTCAGAAATGGTCAAAATCCAATAAGTCTCGGTGAAACTACATTAAAAAGGGACCTTACACCACAATATTAGTCCATAATGTTTGTAAAATAATAAAGAGAGGGTGAAAACTATGTAAAAGTGGGTAATTTTTTTTATAAATAGTAAAAAATTGACATTTTACCACACCTTTTGGTTTTTTTAACACAAATAGTGATTTTGGAGATCTTTTCACCCTCGATCTTCGAATGCGGATTTCGGGAGCTATAGGTAGTGAAATAAAAAATCGTCTGGACTAGGTAATTTCTCTCATCATGCTCTATCATTTCAATTCCTTTATTTCAACTTTTCATGGAATTTTTTTTTGGATTTTCACCATGGAAAATGGGATATTCATCCAACACAGGTCACCAATCATCGGGTCGCATGGAGGGTTGGGCCCACGCAGGTAAATCAAATCCTATCGGCGTGTCCATGCCACTATTTAGTCTATGAACCACATGGAGCACCATGGGTGAATATTTTTAATGGTTTAACCTCACAAATATCTCTTTCCTTTACAAGATGGTCATTGAGTGGAGGGAACGAGAACATGATGATGTTGATGTGGCCATGCATGGTGATATACCTTCCTAACATGCATTGCAAATGTTTGGGATTTACAAATTTTGGAATATTGGGAGTATGAGGATACAACCAATATTACTACAAATGCTCATCAATTACTGGGATCTGGACACAGAGGCATACAATCTAGATGGGTTGTCACTCAAAATCAAGGTGGAATATATATACTTTATCACTGGACTATCCCGCCAAGGAAAGGTAGTCAATATTAGGGCTCACGAGGCCAGTGGGGGAAGAGTATATATGAGTATATTGTCATGTATTTCCTTCCCAATGCTGAGAAAGTGGGAATTCAAGTCCTTGTCCATGCGATCCAAAGCCTAAGGCTCAAGGTGATCATCCTAGTTTTTTCTAGAATATAGAGTTTTGAATCATACATCAGGCGTCATGACTTCTTATGTCCTATGTGATGGAGTGTATGAGATCGACCATTTATGATTGGAGCACTTCCATGATGGGAAACATGAAACATCAATTGAAAAAGTGTAAACTTTCCCAGAAAAAGAACTTTGGATTTGCTTGAAATACTTGAAACCTATGACTTGTCCTCAACAAAAAATGTATCCAAGCATATAAAATATTCATGAAATGTCAGCCTCTACTCTAGAATAATCCATTTTAAACATGTATGAAGCAAATATGCCCATGGAAATAAATATAACATTTGTACATGAAATTGGACGAGAAAAGAGTATTTTTATTAATTCAAAACAAAAGTACAAAGTGACAACCTCTCTTGGAAACTCATAGGAACCGAGAAACCAAGTTCCTCCACCTAGGCCTCCACCACTTCAATCCTCCATGCAAATGAAATCTCACTAAGACAACGAAGATCTTGGGAAATGAACATAAAGAGTTCAATGAACAAGGATAAATGGATGATGATGAAGCATATGGCAATGGAAAAAATTTTGTTATAGTTTCATTACTCTCAAAGTATCTCCTCCTCCAATGCTTCATAATGGCTCAATATATAGCCCTCAAATGGGAAATGGAGGGTTGAATCGGAGTGTTTTCCTACATATGGAAGGTCAAGGATTGTAACCACTGTGGATTGGCATGGAAAATATAAAATATTTTTAATTTTTAGCACAAATCTGATGTACATGGGTTGTAATGGTGCAAGTTGCGTATACTTGAGCTACATAGCTGTTCACAAATGTGTACCTTCAAAAATGAATTTTTATGGTTGTACTGAAGCATTAAGAATTCATTGAGCAAGGGGGATATAGTGAGTCTGCATAGGGATAAGGGAAGGCCATCAAGGCACAATGCATAAGGTGTGGCAAAACATGCTATAACGGGGGGAAAGTTAACACAGACCTTAATGTGGCCCAAGTTAGGTAATGTATCTAGGGATCAAAAATATAAAAATAGATACTTCTCTTGGCCATTATAATGCCTAGAAAATCCTTCAAGGTCCCTCATTCAGAACACAATTTCCATATTTCACTCATCTCATTAAACTATCTAAACTCTCTCTGAATTAGGAGAAATCCATAATATTTCTTGTACTTCACCTATAAGAAATTATCATAGTGACGGGTGATCGAAAGTTGCAAGATCATTGACGATACCAACAAACCTTCCCTCGGACACTTGCAGGGGCCTCTTTCCTCTTCGATACACTAAGGCTCTTATTCTCTAGTGTACTATTTCCTTGTGAATATGAAACATTCTTTAATTATGTACACATTAACTTTTTATGCATGATATCAGTTGAAGGATATGTCGATCTTACTAGTGTAGTTTTGTTTTTATTTTTTGTTCTGTTTCTCTTTTATTTGAATCTATACCAAGGCTACAAAACCCATTGGTATGTTCCCTTTGCACATGTCTATATCAATTTCCATACAACACTGATTGATGAACAACATTGTACCTGCTCCAGAGAGTCTTGGTGGTGTGCCTTAATTAACACCATCAAAAAATACCTACAAAATCTTAGGGTCAAGCTGAGGCATAATTGATATTCTCCTCTCTTTTTTTATTAGGCTCCACCTTATAATCCTTGCATAGTTTTTCAATGAGAATTTCCTTCACAATAGTTAGTATAAATTTTCTTTGAAAATATATGAATTGTGATCCCGTCACATACAATGAATCCAAATACCTAGAAAAGCTCCATAATCCTTAACATAATAATATTGTAACCATGTGAGCACATGTTCATCTAAACTCAATTTGTTCCATGTTGTAGAAGGATTAAAAACATGAACCACCAATGACCACAATTGGATCGCATAGGGAAAAAAATTAACAAGTGAGAGATGGACTCATTGTTTGATTTACAAAGAGCACAACAATTTGGGTTGATCAATCCCCTCTTGATCCCATTATCCCGTGTTATAATTTTATTTTGTAATGTTAGACATAGAGTTAATTTTCACTTTAGTGAGCCATGATTCTTCCACACATAGACCGACCACCATTTCCTTTCACCCAAGAACATAGAGACTACTTGGGCCTCATAACCTAGCTTGGCGGTGTATTCACCAATGGTTATATTTTTAGACTAGCATAAAGAATCCTCATCCTCATCTAACAAACTAAAAAAACTAGAACAAAAGGTGCTAGCATAAACATTCCACTTAGAATGTTTGTTTTCCTTAATACCAATTTCTACACTGACTTCTACCTCCCTGTTGCTCGTGGGATTAGGATTTTGCATTACCAAACCCGAGCCAAACAAAAAACCATCTCCAAACCCAAGCCAGTGGTCTTCACCAATTCCAATTTCCTACCATATTTTACTTTCCAAGCTATCAAGTTCCCAAGAAGAGGAAAATCCCCCACCAATGCCTTCGAAACAATGGATCCATTTTTTGCTGACTTCCTTGGATCGCTATGTCATTCTTCCATTGATTTTCTTACGAGATACTTCGATCTCATAACTCTTGAAAACAAATAATAATTATGAGTGAGGCTCCAAAGGATTCTTGCAGATAGAGCTTGATTCCATGAGAATATGTTCTTTAGACCCCAACCACCAAGGTTTTTAGGTCGAATTTCAATTGTCTTCCAATTCGCTAGAGGGATGCCATTATAGGATCAATTACCCTACCAAAAATATTGAAAGAACTTCTTGTGCATTTTGGAAATGATACCCTTAGGGACACTAGAAATTGAAGTCCAGTATCTAGGTATAATCTCCAAGACAGACTTGATAAGGAGGAGATGTCGTGACTGTGAATAGTAATCTATTTACCCATACAAAAATGTCTGCTTCGATTTTTTTATATAACCAAATCCAATCCATGAATTTATCATAATTTGGTTTAAGGTAAAAACCCAAATATTTGAAACATGAATCCATTTCCTTGCTCTAAAAAGGAAAGGGAAATGTAACATCATTCACTAACCCCTTGAGCATAAGATTTGAGATTTAAAAAAAAAATAGGTGTTAATAACCAAACATGTAGCCTTCTCATACAAGGATAATACTCATCTGAGAGTTTTGACATCTTGGATAGTCCCAGAGCCAAAAAGAAAGATGTCATTGAAAAAGAGAAGATGGGTTAGGAACTCATAATGAGATATATTGATACCTTGCAGGAGGCCTTAACTTTTTAGTTTGCTATTAATGTGCTTAGGCCATCCACCACTAGAAAAAAGAGAAAAGGAAATAAGGGACACCACTTCTATAATCCAAAAGAAGCTCAAAAAAATGTGAAAGGGGATCCATAGATCATAGCAGCAAATGAGACCAATTTCACACACCCCATAACCCAATTGATTCCTATCTGTAGGAGAAGCAAGAGCAAAATATCCTAGATCACTTGATCATAATATTTTGATAAATTTATTTTAAGGATACTAAACTTCAAATTTGGAGCGATTAATAGAGTGGAGTGCCTCTTGAGCAAGGGCCACTACATAATGGATTTGAGAGTGTTGTAAAAAAATTATTTTTTCTTCTGAAATAGTCTAACATAGAATACTATTAAGATGCATATCAAGGATTTTTTAAACAATGTTGTTAATGACACTACAACACAAGATTTATCTATAATCATCGAAGGATAAAGCATCTTGCTTCTTCGTGATAAGAGCAATGAAAGTGGAGTTTAGAGCTATAAGCATGTTTTGGATATTTGAGACTCCCTAACCACCTTCAGAAGATCCCTCCTTGAGTAAATTATAAAATCCTAAGTAGAACTCAACTGATATACCATTAGAGTTAGGGACTTTTCCTTTTTTCATAGAAGATAGAGCATACCACATTTTCCCCTCTAAAAATTTTACTTCCAAAGAATTATTCATTTCCTTCATGATATTCCTTTGAAAAAAGCTATGAATTTGTAGAATCTCTTGAATATGGAAGCCTTGAGTTTCTTTAAACAGGGCGTTGATGTGATCATTGGAACCCTGCGCCCACTTTTTCTAAGAAAGATCGCACCACCACACCTTCTTGATTTTGAATATCCCAAATAGTGTTGATGTTTTTGCGATAATTTTCATGTTGATGAAATAATTTTTGTATGATTATCACCCTCTTGGATTTATACAAAACAAATCTTTAGGGAAAATTATATTTATTTCTTGTCAAGTAATTCTTAACAAGTTGATCCCGGATATTTTAGATATGAAATATATTCATTCGAAAAGAAACAATAATGATTGTCACTGTATCAGTTGCTTATCTTATGGTCGATGTCTAAAATGTGATTTCTCTTTGGAAGAGGAATACAAAACCATTTTTATAATCACTATAAAGATGTTATCAAAGAACTATTGTATATATGAAGAGGATTCTTACTGACTAAGAAGTACCCAACTTTCCTTGATTATTTGTAACAAATATTCTTCCTGAAGCCAAATATGGTTAAATTTGAGGGGAGACATAGGTTTCTTGTCCTTGGATTGAATTTGGAAGAAGATGGGGAGGTGATTAGAGATCCCACCTGAAGCCATCCATGACTTCAAAATAAGTGAGTTCCTAATCATAGATACCAAAATTAAAGAAATGGCCAATCCTTTTCAAGTGGATGCTAACTTGATTGGATCCGCATCTCTTATCTTAAGATTATCAAATGGATTAATAAAACATTCCTCCAATCGGTCTTATATAAGATGTACTTCCCACACCTATCGCAACAATAGAGTGAGTTTTAGATCACCACCTATAAGAATGGGATTATTGTAAAATAAGCTTGAGTAAGCCAAATATTCCTAGTAGGTATTGTTGTGTGAATACGGGCGATAAATGTTTAATATTTTGAGATGAAAGACAAATTATTTAACCACCATATCAACAAGAATGGATGATTTTAGAGTTGAGGAATGCACAGGTTGAAAATAAAAAATCCAACCAATTAACAAGATACGTGATAGACCAACAATGTCCAAATTGAAAAAATAATAGCCTTTAAGCCAAGGCTTGAAGGCTACTCAATATTTATCACCAACTAACACCATCTCTTGAATAAGCACAATCTCAGTTTTATTGGCCCTAATGAGCCTCTTAAGTTCATTTAATTTGGAGGCGCCCCCAACCCCATAGGAATTGAAAGACTTGTAAATAATTGGGTAACCTTCAGAATGGATTTCCCTACTCCAAGGGCCCTCTGTATAATAGAATACTTTCCACTCTTTATATTAAGAACTACCTTTTGTTTGGATTTAGAAAGATGAGAATTTATTCTAACCTGGGGGGAAGATAAAGAATCCATTGAAAGTTCCCCTTCCTAAGGAACCTAACGCTTCGGTTTTGACCTAGATTTGAGTTCTTACATATTTTTAGGAGGATCCAAGATAAGGGATGGAGCCATGTATAGGAAAACCTATGAAGGAATGCAATCCTTTTCCTTTGAAGAAGTATTAATGGGAATGGGATCAAATACCAAGGAGGGAGGGGAAATAGAGTTGAGAGGGGGATCCAAAGGGGTAAGTGAGGAAGGGAAGGGTAATAGAGCACACATACCCTTGCAAAAACCTTCCTTGGGTGGAAACTTCACATCCTCTCACATAACATTTAAATCTTTTGAAACTTCTAAAGGAAACATAGAAAGAGGCTCGGAACAATTACTAGGTAAGTCCACTACAATTGAATCATGAGCGCACCTTACTCCTATACCTTCATAATGTTAGTTTCTATAATATAATTAAATTTATTAGGATATTTATCTAAAAGAATATAAAGTACAACAAGATACACAAGATAGAGCAGATACAAAAGACATAAATATTTTCACCAGGGAAACCATAAAGGATAAAACCCCGCAAAATTCCTCACAATAGTTCTGTCACAAAGACTATATCACAAGATGAACAACTCCAATAAGAAGAAGTATTCTATAGATATCTATCTCTTCTTCTTGTCTCTCTCTCTATCCTCATGCAAAATTGAGTGAATGTTAGTGTGTATAAATGAGGGAGGGTGCCTCCCTATTTATACCCTTCAAGTGAATGACCTAATACATTATTAGGGCTGACCTCTTACCCCAACAAGTACGAATTCTCCTAGAGAGACTCCAAAAATACATTACATGATGTTATACTGGGGACTATTGACCTGACTTACAATGAAGGTTGTACCTCAAGGTCCATACATAATAATAACATCCCGAAAGGAGGAAAACACATATCTAATGGGGGTACAACAACATATGGTGATGATATTCATTAGAATATATTCTAAATTTACAAATACATCAACTCTCCCTCTTAACTAGGAAGGTCTTCTCTCTTTCCACAATCATCCACCCATATGGTCTAGTCATCATCATAGTTTCTACCATATTCATCATCTTGTCAATTATTGAATCGTACTATATGTCATCACAAGTTTCTACATATCCATCCCTTTTTCATGTTGGGTGTAGGCCTAGTCCTGATCCAGGTATTCATCATATCCATGAGCAATCCGTTGCATAGGTACAACCCAGGACCATTCTTTACATTTCCACTGCAATAACTTGCGTCTCCTACCATCATCTCATCGTATCCATATCATCTCTTTGTCCTACACAAAACAAAACAAAACACACATAGCACACAGAGCATAGCCTAGTAGACCACCTAAGTTCTACCAAAATAGTAGTATGCTAGGCTCTTTCATGTCATCAAGACAATTTACAACTTCCACTATGCGAGAATCGCCTTGGAACACACCAAGTGCATTACATCTCTCTATGGTAAACCTTCATTCTACCAACATAGGAGAACTTCCCAGGTGCACACTAAGTGCCTTATGACCTCATCATCTCCAACATGGGAACACACACATACAAGGATTGATTATGACCAAACAACATGCATACCACACCAAGACTTTTATGTTCTAGGTCAACCTCAAGGACTTATTACACCCGAACAACTTCCGTACCACGCTAGGACCCATTTTACACTCTAGACAAGCCACAAGACTTATTACAACTGAACAACTTGTGTACCATGCTAGGATCTTTTACACTTTAGATATCCTATACCAGGACTGATTACATCCAAGGACAGCCTACAGGACTGATTACGTTTGATCAACTTATGTACTACGCCATGATATTTTCCGCTAGAACAAACTATCTCATTTCCCATGTGACATATGATGCTTCTGTCTCTTCTGGTCCCTCATCGTCTCTAGCATAGGAGCAGATCAGGACTGATTATGTATAAGAATAACCTACAAGCTTCACTAGGATTGGTTACATCCAAGGACAACCTACATGAGTGAGTATGTCCCTAAGACAACCTTTATCTATGACTATGTTATAACTCATCACTCCCTCTTTCGAGGGCTCTTGTTCTATATCACACCAAGTCTTTCTCTAAAGTACTTGAACTTCACTCTATCTAGAGACTTGGTCAATACATTGGCTATCTGCTTGTTTGTTTCCATGTACCAGAAATTCGTTGCTCCTCTCTGCACCATATCCCTGATATACTGGAACTTAATATCTATGTGCTTCAACTTTTCATGGAACACTAGGATCTCTAAAGCTTTACGCAACTCTAGTTGTCGTAGAATATACAAATCGCTTGTAACTGAAGATCAAAAAATTATACAGTAGCTTCTGTGACCATACTACCTCACAACTAGCTAAGCAAGCAATAACATACTCTACATACTCTTCCTTGGTTGTACTTAGCGCCACACAAGACTTCTTTTGCTAAACTAGGAGATCATGCTAGATCCCAAATTGAAACGCAACCCGAAGTACTCTTCTTATTAGTGGCACTACTTGCCCAATCCGAATCTACATGATAATCGTGCAAGTTAATCTTCTGATTCACATCATGCTTGATCCCATAATCTACTCTACCCTTTAGGTACCTCAATACATGTTTTGCAGCAACCAGGTGAACATTTCTCGGATCCGTTAGGAACTGTCTCAAGGTGTTCACAACAAAGCATATATCTAGTCACGTATTTGTTAGGTACATCAATGAACCAATCATTTGACAATACATTGTGGAATCAACCAAATCTGATGAAGCATCACACATAAGCTTCAAGTTTGATTCCATAGGTGTGGCTATCTCCTTGTAGTCCAACATTCTGAATCTCTTCAGAATTTCCACTGCATACTTTCCTTAACCAAGGAAAATCCCATCTGCACTCTGCCACACCTCTATGCCTAAGAAGTAGTGTATCATAACTAGGTCTTTCTCAAACTCAATAGCAAGTCTCCTCTTTGCATCTTCAATTAGTTTTTACTCACCTGTCAAGAACAGGTCATTGACATATAACAGGAGAATCGTTGTTCTTCCTCTTTCAACATTGATATAAAGGTTGGAACCACTTTACTCTTAGTAAATCCTAGGATCATAAGGAAGCTATCCATCCCATCGCACCATGTCCTGGGTGCCTGTTTCAATCCATACAAGGCCGTTTTGAATTTGTACATATGATTATGCCTATCATGTGTCTTGAATCCCAGTGGTTGTTCTACGTACACTTCCTCCTCGACTACATCATTCAAGAATGTTGTCTTGATGTCCATCTGTTGTATATTCCATCTCATAACTACAACTAATGCAAGTATATATCTAATGGAAGTGTACCCTGCGACGGGTACAAATTTCTCCTCGTAGTCTATGCCTTCTTTCTATGAGCAGCCTCATGCCATGAATCTTTCCTTGTGTTTCACGATGCTACCATCTACAACATGTTTGATCTTATAGATCCACTTTGAAGTCACGACAAACTTCCTTCCCGGTCTCAGAACTATCTCCTAGACATCCTAATTCATAATAAACTAATATTCCTCGATCATGGAATCCTTCCATTCTTTCTTTTATGTAGCCTCTTCATAATTGGAATGTTCCTTGTTAATGATGTCACACAACAGGGCCACATAGTTGTTGTAAGGTTTTGGTATTTTCCTTTCTCTATGCATCCCTTCTAGAGTTCCATACCTTTCTGCATCTTGTATGAGATCATGTGCCCATGTTGGTTTCCTCTTATGGGAGTCCTTCTCATGAAGTGTCTCTACAGGCTCTTATGGTTTTTCCATGTCATGATCTTCATGGTCTTCTAGAATTTCTTCTACGATTTCCATACCTCAGACTCTTGTTCCTTCAGGATCCTCAACCTCTTCAATAGGTAGCCTCCTGTATCTAGAGTATGTCGAGTCCTCATCAAAGGTTACAGCTCTACTAATGTCGATCTTATTGAATCCTAGGAAGTGTATTCAGTAGGCCTTTGATGTATCATTATATCCTAGAAATATTCCCTTCCTCCCAGAAGGATAGAGCTTGGTCCTCTTCTCCTTTTTGATATGTATGTACATTGGGCAGCCAAATATCGGAGATGGATAACTTCTGGTTTCTCTCTTGATAAAGCCTCTTCAGGAGCCTTGTTTTCAAGTACTCGATAAGGAGTATGGTTTTGTTGTACATACACAGTTGTCCTTGTTGCTTCCGCCAAAGGTGCATTGGAAGATCCTGCTCATGTGGCATTGCTTTCATTGTTCTACAACACCATTCTGTTAAGGATTGTATGGAGTGCTAAACTCCCTCTTAATCCCACAAAATCTGTATAGTTCCTTGAATTCTTACAAGGTGAACTCTCTTCCATTATCTAACCGTAGAGTATTGATCTTCTTTTCAGTGTGGTTCTTGACCAATGCTTTGAATTCCTTAAACTTACTAAATACTTCATTTTTTCCTTTTAAGAAATATATCCAAGTCTTACACGAGAAATCATCTACAAAGGAAACATAGTAGACATACCTGCTTAATAAGCTGGAAGACATGGGCACACATACATCAGCATGTACTATCTCAAATATTCATTTAGCTTTACTTTCACTACTGGAAAATGTCTTCTTTGAATTCTTTCCTTACGCACATCCTTTGCAAGCACCTTGATGATTTTCCTATATTTCTGGATGTCCTGAGACTGCTTTTCTTGCAATCAGCAGTGCTCTGTAATGCACATGTGCAATCCTTTGGTTCCATAGTTCACTTGGTTCTATTGAATCATGAACCAATTCTTGTTGAGGTTATCCCTTTAGCTTGTACAAGCCTCCATCTTGTTCTCTAATCATTGTTGCATCATCTCATGTCTTTCCTTTAGGCCACATTAGAACTTGGCCATCAACAAATGTAACTCCCATACCCTTTTCATCTAGTGTATATATAGATAGAATATTCTTCTTCAATCCTAGAACATATAGCACATCCTTCATCTTTAAATATTTTCCGGATTCTAGCTTATATGAATCTTATCCCCTTCCTTTTATGGGGTATTGATAATCATCCCCAAATTTCACCTTGTGAGGTGACTCATGCATATATATATTGAAAAATGATTCTTTGTATCCCATAATGTGAGCCAATCATTGCTTCCATGTGATATAGTACCCGTGAGTGCTGATATTAGCACATACTCTTCATATGAATCATCCTTCTCTCTTCTAAATCTTTTACTTGTTGGTTCATCGTCTTCTGTGGTGTGAGCATGGTGTATTTTATTCCTGTTGAAGGAGAGCTTGTTCTTGGGAGAATCTCTTGTAAAGTGTCCCTTTTAATCACAAGTGTAACATCAGATGTTTGAAGGATCTCTTCTGAACTTCTTTTGTTTCTTATCTTTCTTCTTGTTGTGATGGTGGTTCTCCTTCTTCTTGTATTTCTTTCTGGTGTGGGTTGTGAGAGCTTGATCTTCAGTTGCTCCTATCTTCTCTTCTCTTGTTATGAGTCGAGCTTCTTCTTGGAGTCTGCTAAAAGTGATCAACTTCCTTCTTGCACATATCCATTGAATGAATGAATCCCATGATCTTGGGAGGGCATTCAAGGTAGTCATCACAATCTCTCCTTCTTCTATATTCTCTGCAACTGCTTCAATTTGTTCCTTGATTTGAGAAACCCTTGTGAAGGAGGACTGTATAGTCTCTAAGTTTTGTATCTTCACATTCTTCATTTGGTTCCTCAATGTCATCTTCTGATTGATGTTATTTCCTTCGAACATCTTTCTCAAAGCATCAAATACTTCCTTCGGTGTCTTGAAGGATGATACATGGGGGATGAGATGATCCTTAATAGAATATGCAATAATTCTCTTGGCCTTAACCAAGTTATTCTTATGAGTAGCCTTACCCTCATCTCCCTCTGGCTCTAGAATTTCTCCACTAATGTACTAATCCAAATCATTATCTTCAAGGATCATGAAGATTTTTTACTTCCATGCTCAGAAGTTATCATCTCCCCCAAGCTTGTCCTTCAGATGATTATGGTGAATCATCTTTTCAAATGAGAACCTCAAATGGAAATTGAAAATATTTAGATCTTACTGATTTCAGGTGTCCGACTTGGTTTCAGAGCTTGCTAACCTAGGGTTTGTCATAGAAACCCTACTTTTCCAAAGTTGGAGTTTCAGAATTCTGTTTGGACAGAAATATGCACCTCCTTGAGATGAGTTGTTCAGTAAGGTCCTTTTCTGAAGATTGAGGTGGGAAGCCTATGAAACTTGAAACTATGAAACAAATGTTTTCAATGTGGAAACCATAAAGGAGAAAAACCCACAAACTACCTCAGACTCTCTCTCTCTCTCTCTCTCTCTCTCTCTCTCTCTCTCTCTCTCTCTCTCATGCAAACTTGAGTGAGTGTGAGCATGTGTAAATGAGGGAGGGAGCATCCCTATTATACCCTTCAAGTGACTGACCTAATACATGACAGGGGTCGACCTCTTACCCTAATAGTGTCAAATCCTCCTTGAGAGACTTCAAAAATACATTACATGATGTTATACTGGGGAATATTTCCCCAACTTACAATAGAGGTTGTACCTCAAGGTCCATACACAATAATGACATCCCAAAAGGAGGAAAACACATCTCCTATGGGGGTACAACAACATATAGTGATAATATACATTAGAATATATTCCGAAGTTACAAATACATCAACACACAAGTGGCATCCAAAGGTTGCAATGAGTGTAGATCTTCTAAGGGTGATGACTCATGAATAAATGATTGTTCGTTGTCTTGGCCACATATTTCCTTCACAAGTCCTTCTTTTTTATCCAATTTTTATTTAGCGGTGGCTTGAAGGAAAACAATATTCCATAGGAGCTCTATAAATTCTAAACTTCATGGCATTTACAACATAAAAATGGAAAATTTCTAGTAATCTATCCTCTGGTTCCAAATCTTGCTTCCATAAACCAACTCAATTTCATCAACAAAGCCATATTTTAAGTCCACTTCTAGCTATATCTAGGACCATATTCTATTCTATTTGGATTCCCAATTGCGATCCATACCCACAAAATGACCTGTTTTGTTACCAATCGCTTCTAGGAAGTCTTTTCTCTGAAATAATAGTGGGAGGCTTGAAAAGATAGCCAATACTTTTTGTTGGTAAAAAGGTTCCCCAAGAGGGTTGAAATCCACACTCCAACATTTTAGAACTAAGCCTTAAGGTTCCTAACAATAGGTGTGTTCCATAAATTGTTTTGCATTGGATATCGAGTTCATCATAAAACAAAGCCACCCCCTCATGAGCACATGAACCTTTGGAGAATATCCGAGGACAAAATACCTTTTTTCATCAATCCATGACTTGAGGGCACTAGGGCTCACAAAATTACCACTAAAAAACCTGGAAATGGTGTGGAATAAGACATTATGAATATCTGAAAGAACCACATTAGCCTCAACTACCATTTTCACCTTACCCTTGTGTGCTCTGATGCACTTCTTCTTTCCAGGATTGAGTGAATTTGCTAGGGTTTTAGTTCGAACTACCGCAAAAATGATGGAAAGAGAGCTCATCTGTCTAAACAACTTAATTAGGGAATTTGAAACAATTTTTGAAATTTTCCACTTATCCAATGGGTGAAAGCTCACATAAAAAATAGGATTAAACATTGACATAACCTCGACATTTTCCCCTTCATCCAGCTTATGGTCACCCTCCTCTTCCACGGAGGAAAAATAGCACGAGTCATACTCCTCTTACATGCAACATATTTTTTATGGGATGGGATTCTCCTCATCATAATATACTAGGTCCTTGATCATGATGGACCAACAAAATCAAATAACTAAGGGCCCACCTAAGTGAGAAATAATAGTCTCGTCAACAGAAAGAGAGAGACGAAAAAATGATTGAGATTTGCATAGGAAAGAGACCAAAAAAGACATAAAAAGGATTTGAACCTAGAATAAGAAAACTTAAGACTTCAGATCAACAAAACCCAGCCAAAAGCCCAGCCATAAACCCCCTTCAAAAAACCATGTATCTAAAAGAAAAAAACATATTAAATTGCATGATAAAATATTATTAAAAAAAACATATTAAAATGCATGATAAAATATTATTTTCAAACTTAATTAATAAAGTATATAATATTCAAAATCTACATTATTATACTGAATTTTTCATGAACCTCATTTACTAATGATCAATTTCTTATGCTAATGTAAATACGTAATCATTGCATCAAATAATGCATAGAATTAGTCTGTGGAATTGTTTATACATTTCTTTGATTTGGTTAAAGCTGATTTATTAAAGGTTGTGGAGCAATCACAGAAGGAAGGTAGGTTTATGAGTGCTATAAACTCTACTTTTCTGACACTCATTCCTACAATCGATAAGCCAAAAACCTTTTCATACTTTCAACCTATCTTCCTCTGCAATCTAATCTATAAACTTATTTCAAAAATAATATCCAACACACTTAGTCCTATAATTTCCAACGTTATTTCAATTGAGCAGTTTGGGTTCCCGAAGAACAAACAAATTCTTGAAGCTGTTGGTATAACACGAGAAATTTTACATACTATCAAAACCAAGAAGTTAGAGGCCTTAGTCCTAAAACTGGATCTCATTAAATATTTTGACAGAGTTAATTGGACCTTCATGCATCTTATTCTCCTCAAGGTTGGTCTGCCTTTGGATTCTGTGAACTGGATCATGGGTTGTGTGACTTCAGCAAATTTCTCTGTACTTATCAATGGTTCTCCTATTGAGTTCTTTAAAGCTTTGAGGGGCATTAGACAAGGGTTTCCTCTGTCACCTCTTCTCTTCTTACTAGTCATATAAGGGATCAATCTCCTTATTGGGGAAGTTAAACGTGTTGGAAAAATTCATGGCATCCGACTATCACCCTCCCTTTCTATTACTCACTTACTCTTTGTGGACGATGTGGTATTATTTGGCATGGGTAACTTGATGGAATGGAAAGCATATAAAGTAGTATTGGACCTATTCTTCTTAGCTTCGGGGATGTGCATTAGCCTAGATAAGTCCTATTTTCTCATAAATAACTTGGAAGAAGGGGTTTGCAGCAGCATTAGAGCTATTCTCCCTTTCAAAATGGATCATATCGACTTTGGCTTTAAATACTTTGGCTATTGGATGAAACCCTTGATATATGGGCTAAATGATTGGTGTTGGATCATTAAAAATTTTGACAAAAGACTTTGTATTTGGTCTTACAGGTTCTTATCTTTAGGGGGCAGATTAATTCTCATCAGATCGGTCTTGATTGGGATCCATGTATACTAGTTTTCCTTAGCAAGGATTCCTAAATCTATCTTGAAAAGAATGAGACAATGTGTCTTTACTTTCCTTTAGGAAGGCACTGAAGAAAACACGGGATGCACTTAGTTAATTGAAAATCCCTGTCAAGACCTTTTTCCCTTGGGGGATGGAATATAAAAAATTTGGAGTGGTTTAGCATATCGCTCGGACTCAAGGGATTGTAGACTTTACTAAGGAATAAGGGTCTTTGGAACCAAGTGATTTAGGCCAAGTATCTTGAAAAAACCTCCATTGATGATTGGCTACGTCGACATTCATTCTCTGTGCATAATACATCACTTGTTTAAAATGGTTTCATTTGGGTTCTCATGTGGATTTGTCGCAGTTTGGGTTGGAGAGCTGACAATGGTGGCTCAATCAAGCTGGGCATTGATCCTATAGCAGGATTGAAAACTTCATATATTCTTTCTCGTTATCTCCTTGATTATCTACATGATTTTGGTATCAATACTCTCAGTCGGGCCCGGAATTATGGTATGGGCCCAATATCTTCTTCTTATTGGCTATTTGCAGAGTATATGGATCTCGACGGTGTATGGAAGGAGGAGTAAACACATTATATTGGTGTCCTATCACATGGGGGCATCATATTCTTAGCACAAAAAGATTGTGTACTTCGGTTGCATAATACTGAGAATGGAGATGTCACAACAAAGATGGCGTATGATCTTATTGTCTCAACTCACTTCGTGAAATTAATTGGATGGAAGTACAAAGAGCTATGGCAGTGGCATATACCACTCAAACTTAAATGTTTTAGTTGGTTATGTGCTGGAAACTACATTAGCACTTGAGAAAATTTGAAAAGAAGGGGCTGGATTGGCCCAAGACGGTGTTGTTTATGCGAAGTAGAAAATGAAACGGTGGATCATTTATTTGTTAACTATTTTTTTTTCATAGGGTATAAGAGCTACTATCACCTCTTAGTATAAGCTGAATTTATCATGAGAACATACTTCTTTATTGGAAAATTTGAATTGTTGGGCTGAGCAAGCACATGAGCTACTATGCTTTCCTTATTTCTACATCTGGATTATTTGGAGATCTCATAATCCTTGTATTTTTTAAGACTGTAAGTCGGATATTGGAATCGTTTTCCTCGGGATCAATGACCTCTTTAAATCTTATCCATTCGAATGTAAAAAGGTGGTCCACCGAACCATTGGACCAACTCCTAATATTCTTTATCGTTATGGTTTCTTGGATGGTGTGGCTACTTCATGTATTAGGGGTGCTAGTTTTACACTTATGATCAATCATTCACATCTATTTCATGAAAATATGGGTTGCGGTGCTGGCACCAATACTAGAGCCTAACTGATGGCGCTCTGGTCTTTGTTGACATTTACAGCTATCATTGGTCTCCCTGCTCTTTCAGTATTTGGAGACTCTTTGGTCGTCATAAACTATGCGAACTCTATGACAATTCTGGAATTATTAGGCCTGGAACATTGGTGTACCCGCATTACGGAAGCCAAGGAATCCTTCCTCTCTATAAAATTTCATCATGTCTATAGGGAGAACAATAGAAGTGTTGATGATTTATCAAAGGAAGCACTTGTACTTGATCTGGGTCTACTCTCCTTCACTAAACTTTTGAAAGGAGAGGAAATTGGGGGCGACACTTTACAGTTCTTTTAAATTTGTCAAGATCCCCTTTCCATACATCAGTTGGCATACTCAACTTTTTTTATATGAGCCGAGTATTTTTAACTCATGACCCTCTTTCATGGCACCTTTAATTTTAGTTTCATGGCCTTTTATTAGCCTTGGATCCTTTGGGGGATAGTCTTTTTCATCCTGCCTGGGTGCTTCCTTAGATATGCTTTCAGTGCTCTTTGTGTGTTGCTTCTTGAAGTGCCCCTTGGTTATCCAAATCCACTAAATTTATCAAATCTAAGATTTTGATGCTATTCTAATAGAATGGAATATTTACAACATCCCTTGTTCACATATTTAAATTTGCATTTTAACAAAATAAATGTGGAACCTATTTCTATTTGCGTTTTTTAAAAATAATTGTGCAACATAGCTATGGGATAACTTAAAATTTATAAAACACATTTCCATTTAATACAAGAATTGAAATAGTCTAAGATAATGCTTGCAGAATACCTGGATTAAGTAGTTTATATATCGTTTTCGTAGCTCCCATGTCCTCCTCTGGATGCTTCCCTTCGCCAAAACTTATTGACCAAACCAACAAACCACCCTGTCGACCAGCTTATCATGCTAGCCTTAGGAAACCAATAGGTTTCCTAACCCCCGATCCCATAGTTTGATAATCCCCATAGCAGCTTTACTTAGTTCAAAATCTCTCAATCAATAGTGCAGTTTCACCCTTTTCCTTTAAGTTTCCCACCTCCTCTTATCCCCGAGTTAACCCCCACCTCGGTCTTCCTCATTTTCTCCAAAAAACAATATTAAGTCTAATTCTTCCTAAAGAAAACCAACCCCCTCCTATATACAAATTTTCTCTTCTCGGCTTCATTCTTACTCCACCTCCTTATCTCCCCCATGCTATTGGGATTCTAAACCATTAATACAATCACACTAACCAACGACAAAATAATTATAATATTAGTTCTAGGATTTATCATTTTCTCGGCAAGTCAAATGGTTAAATGTTCATTTAAGTTTTACATTTTGATTTGACTTCCTGTGGTTTAATTTTAATGCAAGATAATCATGGCTTGTCTTATTCACTTTTGATACAAGTTCAATACTATAAAATTACTCACTGCTTCTTCTTTAAATGTTTAGCATAATATCATAAATAAATAAAACTTGACTTGAATAATGATGAGGATGCTTATATATTTATTATTAAATCAACCTAGATTGGATTCGACAAGTAATGTTCTCATTCACAAATAAAATTTTTAAATAATCAATAAATAGAATAGAATAGAACTAAATCAACCAATCACTTTCAAAATTAATATTCTATTCAACCATATACAACAATCCAAATAAATAAATAAATAACTTATTCCAAAGAATAATGAAACTTATTCTTATTTAATAATAATAATAATAATAACAACAACAACAACATTAATAATAATAAATAAATAAATAAATACAACTATGATTGCTATAGTTAGAACATCCATCACTTCTAAAAAAACACTTATGACTATTCAAACAGAATGATGAGCATGCTAAAAAAAAACACTATTTGTATACATAAAACAATAATTATACTAAATGTAACAATTATCTTATGACAATTATGTCTTGACAACAAACAATTATTTCCTAGTCAATCACTTAAACATAACTAATAGATAACTAACTGATTGGTTATTTATATACACATGATTAAACAATTATCATTCAAACCTGATTATTGCACAACTGAATCTTATCTAAAACAACATTACAGTAATTTATCACACCAATACTAGTGTACATGTACAAGGTTTGCGTGCATGGCCAAGGTACGCATAGATCATATATGTACTATAAGAAAACATCATGCCATCCATGCATATATACTAACTGAAAAAATAATAATCTTGTGTGCACACAGAAGAATCATACATACAATACATGCCGATCACATAGATATAACCATATCAGCATACATCCAACATAATTATTTTAGCATGAGAAACCTTTAATAATTAACCAATCAAGTTATAATGTCAATATACTTTAAATTCATAATAGATAATCAATCAATTATTATCAAGGGAAACATACTCACTACTACTATCTTGGTGTCATAACACTCACCTCCAAACAATACTAGCTAACATATCCTCCCATCCTAACCTACTTATGCATCCTCCCTATCCTTCCTTTGCTAGTAAAGATGTGCCATGGACTTCACTGACCTGGCCACATATAGAACCAGAGAGCAGTAGCGCTAGCTAAATAGCAGACCTAGCCTCCCCTAGCAGGCATCCAACCATCGTCATCACACATCTAGGGAAGAGTGACTCAGCATAGCCCTTCCATGACCTCGAGTATCATACAACATAGGGTGGGAAACACCTCCATCCCTCCCAACATACTCGGTCTATACCCTATCAAAAACCCATATCTTGCTGTTATCGAGATTATCGAAATGTGTCGTCGTATCATCGGTTTGGTCAATAAGATTTCTTCCATAAGTAAGTACTAATCCACACATCATATTCAATACCCAGCTATCACTTGGCCCTTGTTCCTTGTGGGTTAGAATTTTTCAAAATACACATTTGTAACAAGCATTCCCACTTGATCATCAATTGATCCACATCATCATCATTATTTATTTTTGCATAACAATTTTAGTTCATCATGGTTACACATGACACATAATAATTCAATCAATCACATCATAAGATAGTATCTACGTACTGCATCCTATATTTAACATTTTATTAATGAAAACATTTAAACATATACTGTCATCATAAACTAAAGCAATCCCATGATAATCACAACATTGTAATTGCACAAACATAGTAACACCATAATCATAGTGACATCATAAACATAGTAACATGATAATCATAATGACATCATAAACATGGTAACATCATAATCTCGGTTCCATCATTACATAAATAAATCTTACTTAGTCGAGTTGAGTCCAAAAGATAACAAGAAAATAAAGTGATGTATGCATGGCTAGTAAATATGTCTGGTTAAAATATTGGGCATTACATACACCCACCCTTCGAGAAACTTCATCCCAAAGTTATGGTCAAAATAGTTAGGGAAAGTCTTGACACATAGTCTGTGCGTCCTCCCATGCAACGAAACCTGGGCTATTCCTATCCTATTGGATGTTACATGATCCATATGAAAATGCTATCTGAGATTTACTTCTTTCATTATATGTGATGTGTTTTTATATCAATTATGTATCATATACAAGCAAAAGTTATTTCCTACTTAAGGATCTCAAATTGTAACACCCATCAAGGTTCATTACCCCTTGATTGGGTGTTATCTGCACTAATTCACATACCTGCCAAATGTTATAGTTCTTTTATATCACGATTCATAAGGGAATCTAAACTCCCATTTAATTTTTTTTTTTAAAGGTTTTGTTATGATACTTTATGAAATTCTAGTTCATTGTACCTCATTCTGTCCTATACTACTTACTTTTTAAATTTTAAGATTCTAATTAGACCCCAATAGTGATTGAATATTGTGAATTTTACCATAGCAATTCGAATAATGCTTGGCTATCAACGAGGTACCCATTATCCATCAACTCTTGGAGAAGTAGAGTTCTTACTAACAAGTCTCACAAAATACATAGATTACTTATAACTTAAATTTTAACACATAGATTACGTCCCTCCTCATAGAACTAAATAATTTTCAATAGCGCAATGAACTCATGAAGCCCATGAATCTAACAATAGCACTTCTACATGGGTTTATTTTACAACTGTACCATATGACAAGCTTTTTGTATCTTCCTTGGCCTAGTCTTACCATTTGAAGGGAATGCCTTTATTTAGTACAATTATAATAACCTTGATGCATATGACTAGACATGCGATATCCATTTTCATACTACTTCATTTCTTATTGGTTTTGGTAAATATATGTGTAAACCTAAGCAATTGTAAGGGAATCTATAACATTGTGATTATATGTAGGCAATTACAAGAGATATTGTCCATTACACATGATAAAGGTATGCTTAAGAGTGAATAATTCCATTAGTATTTGTAATAATTGTCTAAATAATATAAGGGCTGATGCACAATCATGGACTCGTTTAAAGACACTTTAAATGCCACATAATACTGGAATAAACGGAAAACTCTAACTTTAGGTGACAATTAGGGGTACTTCCCTAACTTATTTGAAGATGAAGTAAAAAGAGAAAACATAGGTAATTGAATCAGATTTCATAATATATAGCATTTATGCAGATAAAATGTGTGTAAATGATCATAAAATTAGTTTCCGTGAAAGTGGGTTTTCAAATTTTCAGCACATCTTAACATATATGTTTGTGCGGGTGCAGCAATATATGAGGTAAATGATGTCAATTTGGGATAAAATCTTGCATACATATAAAGGACATATGGGCCTAGTGCATCACTATTTATTCAAAAAAATTCATGAATTATTTTTATTATTATTAATTATTGAAGTCACAAAATCTTGAAATTAAAACGTTATGTGCGGGTGCAACACTTTAGGGGCAAAAATTAATGAAATCCTTGATTTCTAAATATAAGATCGTAGAGCTTGATCTCTTCTAGTGCACCATATAGTTTTATTGGGAAATGGTGATGGAAATCAAAAGTTATATAACAAACAATCAATGTATCTATTTTTTAAAAGTGACGTGTGTCATTTAGAAAAATAATTATAAATAAACAAAACATAGTTTTGAAGGAAAAAATTACATATTCAGAATCGTAAGATCGTACTCTACAATATTCTAGATTTTCATAAAAAAATATTGTGTATGCCATAGCAAAACACGCCATCTAAACTAAGCATATTGATAGAGTTCTAAAAGACAAGCAATAGCCCTGGTTTATTTGTCCTAGCCAGTATGTTTGATAGTCCGAAGCTATTTCCGAACATAATACCAAACCTTATTCCTGCCAATTTTTTTAATTTTAAAATAACGCATATGCGTTATGGCTTATTTGTTAGTTTTTCATCACATTAAGCTAGCATTATGATCTTAGGATCTTTTCACTGAGAGAATAACAAGCACAGCAATAAAACATAAGCACATCACAAGAGACAAGAGACACAAAGAATTTTCCTCGGGGAAACCATAAAGGAGAAAACCCCGCAACTTCCTCTAAGATAGAATCAACACCAAAACAGTAAGAGATCTCCCAAAACAGCAGTAGTCTTCTGTCTTCTGTCTAGGCCCAAAATTTCCTTCTCCAAAAGTGCGCCACTCTTGAGAGAGCAAGTGATGTATTTCACAAGTGATAAATAGAGAGTCTCTCACTCTCTATTTATATTCTTCCGTTGACTTGAAGTGTACTCAATCATGTCGGCCCAACTAACAATTACTTACTCGAGCCTACACCTTAATTAGTGTATAATAACTCAAGTGCCCTGAAACTGTGGGGACTTACCTAATGACTTGATATGACTTGATTACATTATTAATCCTCCCGATCGGAACATCGGGGCATGACCACATGACTCAAATACATAATAGAAACATCCCGGAATAAACATCGGGTTACAATACATAAGATACATAGAAGAATACATTCCGAAGTTACATATACATCAACACTCCCTCTTAACTAGGAAGGTATTCTTTCGACACAATTTTCAGCACTGGTCTTCTTCTCTGTATCAGCTGGATCATCTCGTCTTCAAGTCATTTTCACTAGATATGGATCATCTCTCGATCTGGATCAACATAGAACATCATCACTGGATCTGGATCATCTCTCGATCTAGATCAACATAAAACATCATAACTGGATCTGGATCATCTCTCGATCTAGATCAACATCACTGGACTAGATCTGGATCATCACTCGATCTATATCATCACTGCTGGATCATCATTATTGGATTTGTATCATCACTCGATCTGGATCAACATCACTGGACTGGATCTGGATCATCACTGCTGGATCATCATTACTGGATCTAGATCATCACTCGATCTAGATCAACACTGGTGCTATCTCATGATTCTTCTCATCATAGGAAGTTCTACAGAGCCAGCCCTTTTTCATGCTGGTTGTAGGCCTACCCTCATGTAGGTCTTCGCCCAACACTTACATCTGACCTGCCCATCAGAAAGGCACGCCCAGCACTCACATCTGATCATGTAGTAAACTATAATCCCATCAGAAAGGCCTAGCACTCACATTCACTAGCATGATAGGACACACCTACTATCATCTGTGAAATGGCTTAGCACTTACAACCACCAGCACGATAGGACACACCTACTATCATCTGTGGAAAGGCACAATGCTCATATCCACCAGCATGGTAGGACACACCTACTACCATCTGTGGAAAGGCTCAGCACTTATAATCACCAGCATGATAGGACACACCTACTACCATCTGTGAAAAGGCTCTGCACTTACAGTCACCAGCATGGTAGGACACACCTACTACCATCTGTGAAAAGGCACTGCACTTACAGTCATCAGCATGATAGGACACACCTACTATCATTTGTGAAATGGAACAGCACTTACAGTCACCAGCATGATAGGACACACCTACTATCATCTGTGAATTGGCACAGCACTTACAGTCACCAGCATAATAGGACACACCTACTATCATCTATGAAATGGCACAGCACTTACAGTCAACAGCATGATAGGACACACCTACTATCATCTGTGATAAGGCTCAACACTTACATCCATCCAGGTGGGAACACATCCTGCTCACAGTGATGGAAGGGCATGCACTCATATATGATCATGAGGGGAACACATCCCAGCAATCATATTAGAATGGCCCCCAGTCCTCCTTGACTCAGCTACCTGGTAACTGACCAGGTGCCTCCATTCTCCTAGAGAATGGCAGTTGCCCTTACATCCGACCTGCTCGTCGGAATGGCCAACACTCACATCTGACATGGAAGGAACTTAATCCTTTAGCCATGAACAGAATGGTTCAGCCCTTACATCTGATCAAGTGGGAACACATCCCTCTATCACATCATAATGGCTACTCAGTTCTTACACTGAGTGTTCCTGGTAATTGACCAAGTGCCTCCATTCCTAGAATGGAAATTGCTCTTACATCTGTCCTGCTCGACAGAATGGCTAGCACTCATATCTGACAGGGAAGGGAGCAAACAGAATGGCTCAACCCTTATATCTGACCTACTCGTCAGAATGGCTATGGATCTCAGCACTCATATCTAACATGGAAGGAACCAATCCTCTCACCATGACAGAATGGCTCAGCCCTTATATCTGACCATGGAAGGAACCAATCCTCTCACCATGTCAGAATGGCTATGGGTCTCATCACTTTCTCTGGGAGGAAGCCTCGATCTGGAGAACACCAAGTCTCTCTCTGAAGTACTCAAAATTCATCCTAGCCAATGCCTTCGTCAATACATCAGCTATCTGTTCCTCCGTTGCAACATATAGGAGCTTCACTGCTCCTCTCTGCACCATATCCCTGATATAGTGATACTTAATCTCGATATGCTTCGACTTGTCATGAAACACATGATTCTCTGACAACTTCATGCAACTCTGGTTGTCACAAGTAGCATCTAATTAGAGATCAAATATATCAGACAGTAGCTTCCGCAGCCATACTACCTCACAACTAGTTGAACAAGCTGCGACATACTCTGCTTCAACCGTGCTTAGTGCCACACAGGATTGCTTCCTGCTAAACCAAGAGATCACACCTGATCCCATACTGAAGCAACATCCTGAAGTACTCTTCCTATTGATGGCACTGCCTACCCAATCTGAATCAACATAACCTTCCAGGTTAATCTTCTGATTCGCATCGTACTTGAGCCCATAATCAATTGTACCCTTCAGGTACCTCAGAATATGCTTTGCAGCTGTCAAGTGAACACTCCTCGGATCTGTCAAGTCCTGGCTCAAGGTGTTCACAGCAAAGCAAATGTCTGGTCTCGTGTTCGTCAGGTACATCAATGACCCAATCATCTGACAATACATCGTAGCATCAACCGACTCTGACGAAGCATCACTCAATAGCTTCAGGTTCGATGCCTTGCAGTCCATCATCCCTAACCTCTTCAGGATCTCTACTACATACTTCCCTTGTCCAAGGAAGATACCATCTGTACTCTGCCACACCTCCATACCTAGAACAGTAGTGCATCGACACATAACAGGAGCATCACTGGTCTTCCACCTTCAACCTTGGATCAAAGGTTGGAATCCGCTTCACTCTCAGTAAAGCCTAGAATCATCAGTAATCTGCCCATCTTGTCGTACCATGTTGAACCTCAAGATCTTCTGCAATCACTCCCTCTGAAGCGGAGCATCATACTCCCTCTGTCTTCTGTACTCTATGCACTGAAACATTCTGTACTGAAGTGACAAGTAGTATCCATCTAGGATCACTGGATACTAAGATCCTCTATCTTGAACTTCTTCAAAAGTTCATCTTGCACCCATCTGTGAGCTTCTCATCCTCTATCAACCTTGTAGCAAGGGTTAAGATATTTATCAAGCTCATCATGTATGTGTTATCCCAGGGGTGTCTTCTGAACTCGTAA
>LPNX011161163.1:876611-908976 GCA_001517045.1 Pseudotsuga menziesii | reverse complement strand
CATACTGTCAAACAATTGCTAAAATGACATATCAAATGCCAATAAAAAAATTCTGAAAAATAACAGATAGAAAGCTAACACGATTGTTTACAACTTTTGTCTTTACTCGAAAGTGAAATTCTAAACACAAATACAACTTTTCTTTGTTCGAAGTTGAGAAACATGTAAAAACAACTTCGATTTTGTCATAGACCCCCCCAAAATAGACACCCAACTTCATGATTGGAACTCCATAATATTTATCAAGTTCTAAGACGAATTGAACAAGATGAAGTTAAAATTTGGAGTTAGAATAGTAAACTCTTTAGGTTTATATTGCATCTTATTCACATATAAACAAATATTAGGGTAATGAGAATTTGTTGCATTATGTCGTTGATGACGATAATGGGATTTTCCAACCACGATCTTGACGATTTACATGTAGAGGATATCTCATAAACTACAAGCGATGATAAGCTGATAATTTGACCTTGTTGAGTCCTATTTGAAACAGAGTTAAGAAGAGTACTTTAGGATTATGTTTCGAAGGACTTAAGTCCATTTTTATAATGATAAGTAGTGCTTTAATTATTATGATGGTATTAGCGATAGACTCTTACATCTAAGAAAGAGTTATGAAATATTATCTTGAGCTCTTCTAAAACTGGAAGTCAATTAGAGTAAAGTTAAAAGGAAAGTTTTTATCTATCATAAAGATCTTACTGATAATAGACAAATAGTAGGGCGACATTATTAACCTCTACGATGCAAGGATGAAGTAAATTAATATGGTTTTACAAGTAAAAGAAACATTACTTTACCTTGTATATTCTTGAGTCTTCTAAGCAGAACTTTTACTCTAGCAGTATATTCTATGCTAAGAGAAACTATATATGATATATCGCCTTAATAAAATTTTACTGGGTCAAAAATTACCTGTCAAGCCTGTAAAGATCCAGAAATCCAAGTACGTTAGCAATCGCTAAGTAAGCCCCAGCTAGAAAATGACTCCTCACCTACTTGACATTCAAACTATCAGTAGAGCTAAATAATCAAATGCAGATTACTTACATCACATATCAAAATTTAAAACAACATTAGTCTGTAGGTGTTAAGTTAAATGGTTACTTTGATTTGTTTGTTTCATATCTTATAATAGCTGTTGCGGTTACTTAACTGCAACTGTAAACATTTTATGTTATCTCAAAATTTTAAATTTTTGTGAAAATTTGGGGTTTTGACATTACCACACCAACTTAGGATTAAGAAACCAGATGAATAATATATATATATATATATATATTGATTCCTCCCGAAGCAACAATAATTCTTGTTGTACAGTGGGTAAACAAAAAGATTCAAATCAATGCTCCCCACTTATAGCATTTGCTAAGATCAATCAGAAGGATTTTGGAATTCTTCACAGGTTCTAGAATTACTCATATATATAGAGAACTGAATATGGAAGTAGATGGTCTATCTAACCTAGATTTGATACTTGATCCACGTAAACTGGAGATAGAGAAAATACCATCGAATTAGAATCAAATTCATATGTTGGTAAGATGGTTTTGTAAATGAAGGATAGTTAATGTGTATAATTAATACAAGAATATGGGTATGCAAAGACAAAACATAATATTTTCTGGTAAGAATCTAAGGGACCAACCCTGATCTATACTTTGTATTTTTTGATATAGCAAGGGTCCAACCCTTGAAATTCTCAGTGGATGTAACGAGATTATTTTAGGTCAATAGGTTTTTTGTTGATAGACTAAAGGTTCAACCCTTGATAATCACAGCGGATGTAAAGAAAGCTCCTTAGGAACAATCTATGGTTACTCTTTATTTAGAGTGACGGATATTTTCCTATTGGAATATATATATTATCATTTTATATGTCATTTAGTTTTCAAAAATGTACAGGTGTTTCCATAGTGGAGGGCATCGGATTAGGATATTTTTTTTTACTTTTTATTTCCATTTCCAGTGTGGTCTTTCTCAATCACTGCACTGGCACAATTTGTTTTTGGGTGCATTGAAACAAGGTCAAATAAAAAAAAATACTGAATGAAAAAACCATTTTTACCATCTACAGTGCTTTTGACCACCTAAGCACATGTGTCGTACTTTCCATGTTCAAACGCCCTACGATCGGTGCTCCACATGGTTGCATTGCTTGCTAAATGGATTTTGATTTTTTCCAAATGGTGGGAAAAAAATGAAATTTGGTGTACATCACAACCATGCTTCCCTGATGTGAAAGTGACTAGGTAAACTCTTTGTTACCTCCTAATTTAAAGTTTTAGAAGATAGAAAAATAAAATTGAGGTTTATTTGCATTTAAAAAAAATTAAAAACACCTACATAGTGTGTTCGAGCTGTTTGACTTGTATTGCAACATACTGTGCATCCTATATGGTGCACCATGGGATGTGCATTTCAATTTGTAGTGCACCACGTGCACGATGCACTATACATTTTATAACACACCATCAAAATTTAAAAATGATTTTTTCACATTAATGATAACTGGTGCAGTTCAAAAACAATAGTGCACCTCTAGTAGTGCGGTATAATATTTTAACGCACTGGTGTTGGTAAACACATAGAGCACCATGTTGCGGTGCTTATTTTTAGATACACTGCCAAACTAAATTTTAAAAAAAATCACCACGTTAACTAGTGTGATTTGTTAACATGTATACATTGATTCTTTGGTGCACTTACATTTAACAGGCGTATCGTGATGTAGATTGAAAATAATTATAAATCTTAGAAAGAGCCGCTCCTACCATGGTGCACTCTAAAAACATTTGAGCGCCATTTACAGTGCAAAGACATGTCGACAATGCACTGGTGCTTTCTATTAATGGAAGCACCATTTTGAAGATTTATAAAATATTTCTGGTGCACTTAGTAGAACACACACACTAGTGCTGGTAAACACATAGAGCACCATTTTTTAGTCCTTGAGATATTTTTAAACGCACCGCCACACTAAATTTAAAACAAAAAATTTCACTAGTTAACCAATGTGCTTTGTTAATAAGTACGTACTAATGAATTGGTGCGCTTACGTTTAATAGGTGCACCATCATGCTGATAAAAATTAAAATGTTAGAAACATATGCAATCATACTACAGTGTGCTCTAAAAACATTTGAGCACCATTTACGACATGCTGATGTGTCCACACTACATCGATGCTTACTATTGCCAAAAGCACCAGTTTTAAGTTTTATAAAATATTATTGGTGCACTTGAGTAGAACACATGCATTGGTGCTCTTCCTATAAAAGTGCACTGTGTTTCTGTTCAATAAAAAATTTGACACCCGATGCTCTAGGGTCAATGTACCACACTGTATGTGGCATTTCTATCATTTTAACTCATTGAATAACCATATGATCTAAATTTAAATTTACTTTATTGACGTAACCGATGTGTTTATATTTTTGTTGCGCACCATTATAGTGTGCTTGTATTGAAAGAGCACTAACATCGATGCTTTCTATCATTTTAATGCACCAAATAATCATATGATTTAAATTTAAATTTATTTTTATTTACATACTCAGTGTATTTATTTTATTGTAGTGTACTATTTGCGGTGCACTTTTATTACAAGAGCACCAATGTTGCTTCTTTACTATAAATTAGGCGCACCGCTTGTTACATTCATTTAGTATGAGAAAAAATATTATTTGACGTTAATAAATAACATGTTTTTTAATGAAATCTTTAATATTTTTATGACTATTTATGAGACCGATCGATGTTATATTAGACGCCAGCAACAAGAGGCCCGACAATAGTAGGTGTGGGTTGACCTATACAATTTTTTATGAGAGTGGAAGGTGAAAGAGAGGGAATGGGATTTGTACCCTCACCCCATTACTTATCAGACACGAGACTTCTTGAGGGTTGCCGACCTCTTGAAGTTCTATCAGGAGGCTACATTCTTCAAGGGGAACTGATCTTTATTGACACAATTGATTTGTCATTGGAATCAACATAAACAATCCTTTCATATTTGTCCCTATCATTGGTTCTATCCCACCGAGGAGTACATTTACTTCATCAATGGGTTATCTAGGAGAGGGCAGGGTTTTCCCTAGTTCCTTGATGTCCTAGATGGTGTTGCATTAGAGATTCAACCCGCTTACTCTCAGAGATATATCGGTGAGGAGATCACTAATCCTGCTAATTTTCAGGTGCATGGTGGATAACTACTATTGGCAGGAGTTTTTGGGATAAGATAGTTGCGCAGCATTGTGGATGCTCTACAAGCTCAAATATACTATGCAAGTGGAAGATGGCGCATAAGGCAGAGAATAGCATATTTTATATATTTTATGTCATCTTTTGTAGTTTTGGACTATATTTTGTGGATTTTGGTCATTATTTTGTAGAATCAGTAAAGAGTTAGTTAGAAAGTTGTCTAAGTGGAACTTGAATGTAAAGGCACAAGCCTATAAGTAGATGTAGAATTGCAAGTGTGAATTATCTAGAGAAATCACTTTGTGAGAAATCTTCTGGATCATCTTTGTTGAAAGTACTTTTGGAGAGTACTTGTTGATCTGTGAAATGTTTTGAAGAATCTGTGATTTTGTGCGAAAGTAATATGACAAAAAAGAAGTTGAGATGAATCATTGTGTTCTTTTCTGTTTCCCTGTTTTACTGTCTTCTGTGACTCAATTATGAATGCAATGTGTATGTGTAACATGGATCTGTAAATGATGCGATGTTTCCCTATTTTAAATGATGTTATTATGCTGGATTTGTTTATGGATCAACGTGTTTACTGCGGTTATGATATGGTTTTGTTAATGCATAAGTTGAATGATCAAATCTGTTAAGGTTCATCTAAGTTGATAAGTAGATGCACATTGTCCTCTCTCATTCTACGGAAGTTTGGTTCCCTCATCTCTCCCTTGAACATCTTGGGTGAGACTTCATTCACTCTATGGGTGTTGCCGGACGGGGTAAAACCTGTCTGGGCAGGTGCTCAGGGAGATCGCGGTGGTTTGGGTGTCAATAGAGTGGGAACCCCTGTCGACTGGTTTTGTTGGCTGAGTTTGTGTCAACAAATGGTTTCGTTGCCGGGAACTTGTTGCAACTGAAGGGTGGACATGTTGTGGAATCCACCAAGACTAGAAATTCAATACTGGTTCGACCAAAAGCTACGAGAGTTTGCTAAGAAGGAAAATCAGAACCCTAGATAGATGATAGATAAGTGGTTGGCAAGGTACATACACAACGATCAACATGAGTATTTTTTTCTTTGAATTTCCGATCATCTTGTATGAGTGGTTAGCACGATTCACCTGTCGCAAAACAAATTTCTAAGGAGGTGATCCAATGTCCTAGACCCTCGAATTGATCTAGGAGTTGCACGAAACCAACAACAAAGCATCGTGGGATGTTGAAGTCTGTTTGGACAGTTTCTTGGAGGGTTATATCACCGATTTTTTGGTTGATACAACTAAGTCCTACACTGAAGTAGAAAGGGAATTTTTCAACGAACCAAGAGGTAGGTTCTTATTGTCTTTACAATTGTCAATTAAGATGTTTGTATGTGAAAAAGACATACTAAAGATGCTCCTTGAGTAGTAGAACTCTGGTGTGCGGGGGCTGTGGATATCATGAAGACAGGGGGGGAGACGAATGGAATTATATGGGGTAGATGGGTGCAAGTTACGATGAGACTGTGAGGGAATCCAAAGAAGAGAGTGGCCTTACAAGAGGAGGACAAAGGTTTCGACAAGAGAAGAGACAGAGGACATGGGAAGGTCCTACTGCGATCAAAATGCGAGACCGTGAAGGAAAACTAGATGGGACGAAGCATCCCTATAGTGACGACGAGGAAGACCAAAACCAGAATACACCCAGGGTAGAGGAAAGATCAACCCCCATTAGCAATGTACCTACACCTCCGTGCACTACATCACAATAAGGAGGAAATGAAATTTCAACACCGATGTGTCCAACGTGCCATCAACACTCTAATAGTAGTATAGATCAACATCTGTAGGAAGAAGGCCAAGAATGGAAGGCGTTAAGGTGAAGTTACCTTTGTTCCATGGAAATAGGACTGAGGATCCAGAAAATATTAGTTCTGGTTTGAGGAAGTATGGACTGTCAAACAAACTACAGATGATGAAGTCAAGAAGGGCCAACTGGTGACAACCCTTCGGGTTCGCGCACTGTATTGGTACATGAAATTTGTACAAGTTCCTACGGGGACTCCAGCAAAGAAATTGGAAGAAGTCAGGAGAGGCCTTATTGAAGAATTCAGAAAACCAAAGTGTGAAGCGCAGTACATTACAGAATTGAAAGAAATTAAGCAGTATCCAAATGAGACTATTTGGGATTTTGATCAAAGGTTCAAGACACTAATGGCAAGAGTTAGTTTTGAGATGAGTGACATTCAACATAAGAAATGGTTGATTGCAGCGTTGCTATCTCATATCAGACTATCGCTTATGCAATAGAATATTGCGACACAGATCGAGGCTTTGGAGATTGCAATGAAGTGGGAAGCTTCACCCGTTGGAGAAAATGCAATCGGGATGAACTCGATTTTAGATGTAGTTGGCGAACTTGATGCTCCAGGTGAAAGATATTAAGAAGGGAAAGGAACAACTAGAGGATCTCTGGTGCACTCGATGTTGTGCAGACGAACATACCAAGGATAATTGCCTAGATTTTCAAAACTACCTATTGTCAGGGGCGTTGAACCCTTTGAGTTGTGGCAGTGTACCATGGTGCCGCATTTGTCAAGTATATGGGAATCGACATGAGGAATGTGGGTACATGCAAAAGATGGTAACGAAGCTGACGGACATATACTACACTTTTTTTCGATTTGTTGGGCATGAATATAGATATTGTCGCGCATATGACCTACTCTGGGAGAGAACATTTGAATCGTATTATGTGAAGGGAGAGGATCATTGGGTGGTACAGCAGCTGTAGCCACCACCTCAACCTCAGTTCGTACCGCAGCAACAACCACATATGCAGTTTGTACTGCAGTAAACGCAACAACAGTTTGCACCACAGCCGCATCATAATCAGATGCAGATGCCTCCGCAACAACCACATTATGTTCAGTTAGCGCAGTATGTTCAGCAATAGCCGAATCCCCCGCAACAACAATTTGCTCAACCGCAGTCTCAGCATTGAAGGAGCATTCCATGGAGGATTTTGAGGAGGACGAGGAGGAGGCTTTGGTCAAGGAGGAGGAAGAGGTCACGGACCTGTCCATTGTTATAATTGTGGTGTACTAGGGAATTATTAGAGAGATTGTCCACAATTGCAGTGTACGTGTACGTATTGACGATTGATCACACTGTTGAGAACTATCCTCAATTGATCGCGAGGTGGAAGGATGGAAATGTTTCGTAGTCAGAGGATCAAAATCAGTTGCAGAATCAGAACCAGAATCAAGGGCATAACCAGAACCAAATTCCAATTTAGAACCAGAATACAAATCAAAACATGAATCAACTTGTCAATCCATCGCTGGAACAGAACTAAGGATAGACGGTTGCGACGATCCACGGGGACTTCACTTAGTGAACCTCTCACATAGCATGTGCGATCGCGGGATATTAAATAATATCCTTAATTTCTNCCTCCCAATACTTAAAACCTCCTCCCCACCCCTTTTTATACCTCAATCCTTATAAACCACCCTACCCACCCCCACCTTAAACCCCTCATCCTCCCAATACATGTAATATATTGGTCCAATTTTTGATAATTTTAAAACCCACAATATGAACTAACGTGATAGGATATCGGTCAACAAGTGAAGCCCCCATGCGACGATCTCGACGGAGCCCATAACGCAAGATTTTGATGTCACTATCGTCACTCATGGAGGTGCGACAACTGGAGAAGACAGTACGATTCCACAAGTCCGGTTAGTTGGAAAGAAGAAAGTACAATTTGATGTCAATGCGGAGAAAGATACATTCTTTGAAGCTCATGACGAGATACGCAGAAACTCGGGTAAGTTATGAAATGCCAACCACTTTTGATTCCACTTTGGAGGCAGGACTATTGCGATCACATGGTACTTTGAAGCACTTCTTTGAGATTTGCTTGTCGCTGGAAAAATATATTGATGCTCTTGCCAAGATTGAGAATCTATTGTATCCACCAGCTAAGGGGCAGAAGGATTCCATAGTAAACTCCTTGTATAAGAAAAATATGGGGAAAGAGATGCTCATGAAAATTCAGATTGGAAAGTATGAGGTAGATTCAGACATCTTGGATCTAGGCTTAGATGTGAATATCTTGACAAGATAAACATGACAAAAGATGGGGAGCCCAACGCTGAGTTGGTCTCCTGTGCAGTTGTGTTTGGCTAACCAGTCTAGAGTAACGCCGATTGGGCGAGTTCTGCACCTTGCTATGGAAGTTGAAGGCGTGAATACCTACGTCGATTGATGGTGGAGGCTCCTATTCCGCGTTGCTGGGGATTGGATGGGACAACGATAGTATGGTAGTGATCAATTTTAAGAAGCGGGTGATGACATTTGAGAATCAAGAAATCAGAGTTATCACTCCGATGGATCCAAACGAAGGGCGAAGGTATGTTGAGTTAGTGAAAGATGAAGTTGTTAGAGGATGGGATCATGCATATAACATTTCAGAAGATTATGTCCATCCAACTACTAATGGGGAACTCGGTTGGCACAATGCTAGCTCTGTGTCTTCTGATTTTGATGATGCATTAGAGAACTGGCAAAACCGCTTGCACGATGTGTCCCTGAGGATGTGTGGCTTGATTATGCAGTCATTATATTGTGTCACAACTGAGACTATTGAATTACCAATCTATGAAGGATTTCCTGAGTTTCTTGTTGAATTCGAAGATAAAGTGTTAGAACCACAACGGTTGCTGGTGTTGGAGGAAGCCTTGAAGGCTACTCTAGCATGATGGTGGGAGACCCATAAGAAGTCGATCACTCGATGATCGTAGTGTCAAATATTGATGATAGTTTACTTTGGATATCTAGAGGTATACCATGCTGGAAGGTATGATGGGAGAAATAGCCCCGGTGATCATCTAATTGAATGTCATACTTTATGAGCATGGCAACCAAAAGATGAATGGTTCCATGCCTTTGTCCACACATTGGATGAAATGTGGTGATCTTGGTATGTATCAACTGAGTTGCACATAGAGATCACTACCTAGGAGGAGTTGATGATTTTCTTCACTCACACCTTCAGTTTCACGGATGCCAATCCAGATGTTCATAATGCGTTGCATCTCGTCCGCGATGTTGTTTTGAAGGTAGTGCCAGATTCATAACCAGTGGATCTGCATGCACATTGTCACATGCAGTTGATGTCACGTCCGCACACTTCATACTGACGACGGAGAGGACGTGACAAGGCTGCTGCTTTCAAACAAGAAATCTAGCCCCATGAACATAAACATAAACATAAAACACATTGAATCATAAAAACATAGACAAATGCATAAGATATGTAAATACACAGCAGAATAAAAACACATTCATTCAATGATTCAACATGTTCATATTAATTCATAAAACAAATAATAATTTGCAGAGATTAAATGCACAAGAATACTTATCTTGAGAAGAAGTTGGACCGCAACTAGCTATGTCACTGCAACGTTCCAACCAGCCATAGGTCAGTGTGCTCATCACTATCTTAGCATCACTGCCACCCCCAAGCTGGGCATGATTCCACAAGGCACTAGGGAATAATAGACTCATCCATAGCTAAAACCATACATCCACATTCAATCCAACACACCGTTGGGTTTCACAGACTGTTAAGGAAATCAACCAATAACATGGACGGGTCCTTGGAATCACTCAGCCAAGCCAAACCATACATCAAACACACAGTAATCCAATTAACAAATGGTTCCTTTGACTTACCCAGCCAAGCCATCTTGCTAATCAAGCACAAACAACTATATAACAGATGGGTTCCTTGGAATTAATTTTCCAAGCCATCACAAGGATGCACCCAACAACAAACTACCATTGCTGGGTAAGGGCCAAACGTCCCGGGAACCCAAAAATAGAAATGGAAATTGGGGAAAAACACCTTGAGTGAACAATATGATTCCATAAAATGTTCAATGGCTATACTGAGGAAAAACGACCTCTACACACCCTTAGATTGTAGATTTGAATTCAAGAAAATGTCCATGGCACCATGGGAGCAAAGACGACCTCCCCAAACCCATGGATCGTGAATCTCCTCAGGCCATTCACACAACAACAACAAAATGTATTTCCCAGCTTGGAGAAAGTGAGGAACATGCATAAAACGTGAGGGAAGCTCCCAACTTACTCACAGAGGCAAAACGACCACCTCAAACCCCAAAATCGTGGCCCATTCCTTCCCATTCGCCCAACAACACAAAAAACAAATTTTGAGCATGGGAAAAACAAGAAAATGGCCCAAATCGAGAGGGAGACAAAAATGACCCCCAAAAAACACTAAAACATGAATTTCTCCTACATATTCACTCAGCATCACCAAAACGACTTCCCCAACCATGGAGAACATGAGAAACTGCAAAATCGTGAAGGGGAGAGCTCACCCCCCTTCCTGCTGCGTGAGAGAGCCCACGTGAGTGAAAATGGGTAAAGAAAATGAAATACCTGGGTGTCTAATGGCTTGGGAATGCCTTCCCAAGAATTTACTTTCCCCACAAGTCAAAAACACATTTCCCAAAGGCTGTTGGCTTCACCAATTCCAATTTGACCTCCATACCCTTCCCATCCCAAGGCAATAACTTCCTTCACCCACTTAGATGACTGGGCATAAAAGACAAAAAGGGTAGTTGACCACTTTGTGGGTTTTCCCCTTGACATTTGGCTTTCCCCCATTGGCCCAAGGGTTGATTATTCCCCCCTCCATATTCCTTGTGAAATCATGCCCCCATCTCTTTAACGTTGCAGTGCATAACTAGTTGTGGTATTTTTATTAATTTTCATTTTACATGATTTATCAAACATATTGTGCCTAGCTATCACATAAACCATCGGTATTGATTTTAATTGCCGAAACATAAAATACTAAATCCATGGTGGGGCCTTTTCCTAGAGCTCCACAACACGATTTATTAACCCTATTTACATCGTATGCAATTCAATACCATGGGGTCAAAACCAGGGTGTTACAAGTTGATAATGGAATGTTATAATGTGTCAGGAGAGCTAGATGATGATGATGATATGTGGAATATCAATATTCCAGAACAGAAGGGACTCGGGATGTCACAACACCGGATGTTCCGACGGATCCAATGAATTAGCCATTGAACATCAGGAAGGTCAACATTGGGACAAAGGAGAACCCCAAGTTTGCAAATGTCAGGGACTAATGGGATGAAGAAATGATGGCTAAGATCACTGACTTGTTGCATGCATTCCAAGATTTGTTCCCTATGAATTTTTCAGATATGAAGGTGATACTGGGAGATTTAGGGGAGATGAAGATTCCATTGAATCTAGATGCGAAACCAATAAGGTAGATGCCATATCGCCTTAATCCATGATACAAGGAGAGGGTCAAAGATGAGCTTGATAGGTTGCTGGATGGTAGAATAATTGAGTCGATTGAAGAATCAGAATGGATCAGTCCCATGGTGGTCCAGGATAAGAAAATGGGTGAGGTTTGAATTTGTGTTGACCTGAGAAAATTTAATGATGCATGTATGCATGATCCATTTCCGACACCATTCACTGATGAAGTTCTAGAAGGAGTAGGTGGTCAGGAGATGTATTCTTTCATAGATGGATTTTTTGGCTATCACCAGATCATGATTGCAAAAGAGGATTGCCACAAAACAACATTTGTAACTGAATGGGGTTGTTTTCAATACATTGTGATGCCGCTTGGGTTGAAGAATGTGCCTACGATATTTTCTTGTGTTGTTGCCGCTGCATCCAAAGATTTTATTAAGAATTTTTTGCAAGTTTATATGGATGACTGGACAGTTTATGGATTGATTAGAGACCATCTAGAAAACTTGCGACTAATGTTGGAAATATGCCCACAACATCCAATCGCGCTGAACTCAAAGAAGTGTATTTTCTGTGCACCTTTTGGGATGCTATTGGGTCACATCATTTGTAAGCAAGGACTGTTGGTTGAGACTGTGAAGATTGCACTGACTTTGAGCTTGATGCTGCCTACAAATGCGAAGATGCTTAGAGCGACGTTGGGGAACATAGGGTATTATCACAAGTTCATACGAGGTTATGTTGTGATCACAACACCAATGGAAAAGTTGTTGAAGAAGGACATTGTATTTCTATGGAGTCAAGAGTGTCAAGATAGTTTTGATACTCTGAAGGCCAAGATGGCTTCCACACCAATACTAGTATTTCCTGATTGGAACAAGGAGTTCCATGTTCATGTGGATGCATCGTTCGTTGCGCTGGGAGTGGTGCTCACACAACCAAGAGAAGGAGATCTAGATCAACCGATTGCTTTCGCTAGCCAGAAGCTATAGTCTGCGGAGAAAAATTACATGACCACAGAAAGGAAAGGTCTGGAAATGGTATATGCACTATAGAAGATTAGGCCTTACCTATTGGGCGGTCATTTCAAGATGTTTACAGACCATTATGCATTGAAGTACCTAGTCCATAAGCCTGTGTTTGGGGGAAAGATATGCCGCTGGATACTTCTCTTTCAGGAGTTTGATTTTGAGATAATTGTGAAGCCGGGTCACTTGAATGCCGACCCTGATCATTTATCTCGAATTGAGACAGGTGAAGAACCAACAAACATTGAAGACAGACTGCTAGATGCGCAACTGTTAAGAGTTGACATGGTTGATAATTACTATGAACAAATCATTCATTTTTTGCGACGAGAACCAAGCTGGAGGACCTTACTACAAGACAGAAGAAGCAGTTGGTGGTTAAGGCCTCAAATTTCCAGTTGATCGCTAGACAACTATATAAACTAGGACCAGATGAGATTTTGCGGCGATGTGTCCTACCGCATGAACAAGGGCAGATTTTGTAAGAGGCCCATGCGTGAGTTGCTAGTGGACATTATGGAGGACGAGCTACTGCAAGGAAGGTGCTTCACGCAGAGCATTAGTGGCCCACCCTTCATATTAATGTGATGGATTATGCGTGAACCTGCGATGTCTATCAACGAAATGGAAATCCATCAAGGAGGGATGAGATATCACTAGTAGCTCAGGTGACATTGCAACCATTCGATAAATGGGAAGTGACTTTGTGGGACCAATTAACCCACCTGGGAAGAAAACTGGTGCATGGTATATCATTACAACGACAGGCTATTTGAAAACATGGACGGATGCCGCACTAGTCATGGATTGCACCGCTACGACAATAGTGAGGTTTTTATTTGACAACATTGTGACGCATTTTGGATGTCCGAGGATATTGATGAGTGACCAAGGGAGTCACTTCATCAATCGCACAGTCAATGCATTGACAGAGTTGCTTCAGATACAACATATGAAGAGTACCCTATATCATCCTCAAGCGAATGAGACATTGGAGGCATTCAACAAAGTATTTGAGCATGCACTTACAAAGGTATGTAATTCAAACTGCGATGACTGGGATTTGAATGTTCTAGAAGTATTGTGGGAATATCGTACCACTTGCAAGTGATTGACGGGGCATACACCATTCAAATTGGTGTATGGGAAATAGGCAGTCATGCCTATGGAGTACATTGTTCCCAGTCTATGCATTGCAACAATGACAGGGGTGGATGATGAAGAAGGATTGGAAGAATGATTGGACTAGTTAGTTCAGCTTGAGGATGACCGCTTTGTTGCGGGTTTTCACCAGCACGCCAAGAAGGATCGATAGAAGGATTGGCATGACCGCCATATAAAGAACAAATAGTTTCAACAAGGAGACTTGGTGTTGTTGTATGACAACAAGTTCATGAAGCATCCAGGTAAGTTACAGATGCATTGGTTAGGTCCATATCTTGTTAATTCCATTACTTCAGAAGGTGTAGTTCAATTGCAGCAATTAGATGGTGCGATGCTACCAAAGCTAGGGAATGGTAGCAGGCTGAAGCCCTACTTAACAGAACCAGAACCGCGTGATGCTTGAGGCACTGCATAATGGAAAAAAAGGGGGCACACCAGGAGGATGGATAGATTGAAGGAGGGTGCACTAGGAGGAAGTGGATGCGCACATAGGGAAGTTAGTAGCGTGGTTATGAAGGTCTATCGCAATAGCCACAGAGTCGTGACATAGTCAAATCAATAATAAATGTAGACAGTTAAAGCAGTTAACCAGTGACGCTTGTTGAAGTGATGCATATTGATGATGGATTCGACCATTCGATTGATAGGATCGACGAAGGATTCAGACAGTTAATGCATGATTTGGTCATGATGAGGTAAAGAAGATCGCATTGATTTGGTCATGATGAGGTAGAGAAGATCGCGTTGATTTGGTCATGATGAGGTAGAGAAGATCGCGTTGATTTGGTCATGATAGGTATGGATCAAATTGATGCTATAAGAAGGGGTCGTGTGTGGTTGAAAGACTCCATTGTACAAGATTGAGCGGATTTATAGAGTTGCAGAGAAGAATAAGAGTGAGTTGAGTGAATTGCTAAGTGATGTAAGGGTGAGCGACTGTTGAGCATTGCAGGGCACTGGTGCGACATGCAGATTGAACCAATCACGGTGGATATTTCAAGTGAATGGGACTCACCAGTCGGACCGGTAACCATTGAGGAGGAAATCACAATTATGTCGATAGGATCATCATTGGTGTCGAAGAAGAAGAGGAAGGGACAGAATCCTAGCTCCCCGAGGCCAAAGAACAGGCATACTAGAACGTTTGCGAGGGCAGCAGAGGACGTTGTGCAAATGGGACCATCTAGCTTAGGAGTCGTGGAGTCAGCATCTCGTGCAGGGGTGTCCGTTGGGGATATCCATGGGTATATACCGCCCTGTCAGTTCGGTGCGTAGCCCAGGAATCTCACCAAGAATCAAAAGTACCAAGTGAAGATGTTGATGATACCATAGGGGATGGTATGCACTACATACATTGTGCTTGCATTGATGCAGATGAAGTTCGATGACCATGACTTGCTTGCATTGGAAGATGTTACAAAGGACCCATATGTGCTAATGGTAGCAGTAGGAGGCAACCCAAATGAACACATTCCGTAGGATTGGGTGAGTGGGATGAATAAGACAGGATTGTTGGGGTTAATTAACATGCCTAATTTTGGGCGGTTAAATGAGGCGAATTCATACATAAAGCAGTGTTTGGCCTGTTTTCATGGAGGGACGTTGTGGCTGGACACACCAGTGAAAACCATGATGGAATTGATCTCAGATATCACGGGGTTGCCAAAGGATGGGCTAGACCCCTTGCATTATTTTAGAGGCAAGGATAATGAAAAGAGGCTTGCGACAAGGTCGAAGAAGCGCTATGGGCTGCAGCATGATGAGTGGGCTTACCACATTGACAGTGTCAATGACCAGGAGGTGCATACCGACGCAAGGATTTTGACTATCAAAGTGGTAAGGAAGAACCATCCCATATAATGTAACTCGGGGGTGATTGCGTGCATAGAACAAGTTGCGGAGGGTGTACAAATGAACTGGTCGCTCTTTTTGATGAACCAATTAGTGAAGGATGCGGTGGCAGTACAGGCGGGAGAGCGACTGTTTACATATAGTTGGTTGTTGATCTTGATCGCACTTATGGTTTGGATGGAGCCATTTCACTATCAAGGAATGGAAATAGAAGCGATGAAAGTGTGTAATGGTGCACGCTACCAGAATATCTGGTGGGTAAAGGAACCTAAAAGACTAGAGGATTGTGCGATCCAATTATGGGTCTATTGGGAAGCGTTGCAGGCAGAAGCTGTGAAAGTTCCCTGGTTATCTAAGGATGTTGCAATGAAGTATCAAAGGATTTCTCAATTTGCAATTGACCCACACGCCATTCACGTACAAGCATGGCGTGACCCGGAAAAGCAATGGTTGCCGAAAAGTTGTCTGATGGAGAATTGGAGGCAACTCTTAATGATTGGCCTGTGACATGGAGAGAACCGATCAGTTTGGAGGAAGTATCGACAAGACCCCCTGCGGATGCACTTGTTGATCCTGTGCATAAGGATGACAGAGTCACCATGAATCCGATACAGAGTCAACAGAGACACCCATTGACCGGGATGCAGAGCACACATTTGACGAATATAGGACAAAGAAATGATATGAACATGGTGAGACCAGTAGAAAAACATAAAGAATGGAGGTGCAGTTGAATCGGCTTGTCAAGGCGATTATAGATGCAACAAATGAGACAACAACAAAAATGAAGAAATCAACACAAGAAGGATTTGCAGAGGTAGGAACACTACTTGATTCTTTATATAATTTTGTTTTGAAGAGAGCACCATAAGGAGCGACTCTGTAGGACTTTGGATCAATCAACACTAGAACGTGGGTTCGAAATGTTCAAATTCCCCAGATTACGATTGAGACCATCAATGAGGATTTGAACACCTCCCTGCAATAGTTGCAGGACCTGTCTATTGACATCAACGTGCTGTCCACGAAGACATTGGTACATATACAAAGAGTCACCAATCAGGAGTTTACTGACAAAGATAAGAACATCAATGGTAAGTTTTTGCAATCACAGGAGGAGGAAGCATAAGCGCAGAAAGAGGTTGAAGTATTGAAGAAGGCACAAGAGGAGTTGAGGGAAAAGAGCACCGAGGAGATTACAGAGCTGAAAAAGGAGAAAGACCGACTAATAGTCGAGAAGGCCTAACTCTGGGATCACAATGTGCAGTTGCAGGAGGCAGTTTTGGAGGCTTGTCAATATGTCTATGAGAGCATTGTGGACCTAAATGCAGTAGAGAAAGAAAAATAGATTGGAGCAGTCATCGCGTAGTTGCAGCGATACAATGCAGATCTGAATGATCTGGTGCATCCATAAACACCACCTAAACAAGTTGCTAAAAGGAAGAGGGCCATAGAGGATGTGGCGACACAGCTAGAAGAGATGGAGCAGGCAGCGAAGAAGGTCTTTGATGCGACGACGCAATTTTGGGGCAGTGTCGGCCAGGATGAGAAGTTAGCGCAATTGACCAAGCAGTTGCAGGAGGCAGAGGGGTAGCTGGTGACATTAAAGACAACATTGAGAACAATGCCACTAGCTATTCAGATTACAAAGTTTGAAGAGCTTAAATATTTGCAACAATGCGTCAGGAAAGAAAGGGAAAGACAACATAGGCGTAGTGAGCAGTTAGATGAGTTCCAAGATAGTGGAGCCCAACTTTCAGTTAAAGCAGTCGTTGCGCTAACGATTGCGCATGAAGGTGAGAAGGAGGTTGTTGAGAAGATTGTAATGTCCCGGTTTTGACCCCGTTACATTAGATGTATATGATGTATAAATTGTAATGATCATGGTGTGGAGCTAAAGTCCAAGACCCCGCCATTGATCGATTATGTTATGTTTTGGATTTGAATTGTCACCGATGGTATATCGGGGCATGCGGCATATATTATGTTGGTCATCATGTAAATATGCATCTATAATTAATTAAATGAACCCGACCAGCTACGATCGCGGCAACTAAAATGAGAAAGGGGCATGATTTTCACAAGGATAAGGGTGGGGAAATTGTTAAACCTTGGCCAATGAGAGAAAACCCATGTGTCCTCTTCCCTTGACTTATTTCCAACCACCTTCATTAAGAATATCTGCTGGCAGTTGAGGCATTTATTGTCTAAGAATGGGTGTGGCAGGACTGTCAGTCCTCACCCACACGCACACTCCACCCTGGTTGACTTCACAATGGCTGGGGAAAAATGATTGCCATCACTCACGCAGGAAATTCGACTCTCCCACGACTGTGCTGAAGGCTCACGCACTTCCAATTCACGTCCTTGCTGTTGTTTGTTCATCCACGGACAAAAACAGAGTTGTTTTCCTCACGCAGGACCTCCATTGTCTGTTCATTTCCTCACAGGGTCGGATTGTTTCCACGCACAGGTATCCTTCTGTTTTGGGCTCACATAGCGAGCTGAGAGCTGTGCGTTTTCACCCATGAATTTCCTGAGAAGAGCCATTCACGTCCTCAGCTGTTTACTGTTTAGTTGGGGCTGTGTAGTTCGATTGTTGGGAGTCGTTTTGGCCATGAAAGGGCCAAGAACGACTCAGAAATCGTTCCCCCTGTTCAGCTGTAATTTCTGAGTGATTTCCTGAGTGCAATGGTCGGTCTTCGGACTGTGTAGGGAGAAAGGATGGGGCTGAGTTTTGCTTGATAAACCTGGTGGCTAGAACCCACACAGACAGAGCTAGAGGGCTAGCCTTCTTCTCCTTCACCCCTGAATAGCAGTGGAAGGGAATGCAGGGCCTGAGGGACTGTGTAGCAGAGAAGGGACTGATTCCTTGTGTTGGGTGTGTTTGGGTGTCTTAGAGGTCAGGCTAGTTCTGGTGTAGGTGTTCTTGGCTCTGTAATGAGCTCACCAGCTTAGCAATTTTCCTTCTCCAGCTCCTGAATGGCCTGATAAACCCAACTCTGTTGGCTTGGATGTATGTTTTGTGTATCCTTGGCTATGTGTAAGCCTGCTGTTCCCATATTCCTTGGAGAATCATGCCCAGCTCGGGGGTGGCAGCGTTGCTGAGAGATTAAGGAGCACGCTGGCCTATGGTTGGGTGGAACGTTGCAACGACGTAGCTGGTTGCGGATCAAAGCTCTTCATAAGATAAGTGATCTTGTGCATTTTACTTCTGTAACTATCTTTTCTGTTAATGATATGATGAACATGATAAATGCATGCATGACTGAATGCTGTTGGTTTTCGCTGTGTATGATGAGTAATTGCATATGTGCATGTTTTTAGTTCAAAATCTTTGTTAAGCATTTTGTTTCAGCAATTTTCATGTATGCATATGTTCATGGGGCTCTTAGCCCGTGTGTTCTAAGCTTGTAGTCGCTTCCTCCTTACCGGTCGGAGGCATGGGGACGTGGCAAAGATGGTGGAGCACCCATTGAAGCACAATTTGACAGGAATTCACGAGATTGTTGTGAAAGTTCAAGAATAGGTGAAGGAGAATACTCAGCAGTACGAAGATTTCAAGCTGAAGATCAATGAGTACACTATGTCTAGCTGACGTGGCTCAAGGGCGAGCCACAAGATTGTGTTGGGGTATTTTTGGTAGGAGGTTTTGGGATAAGATAGTTTTGCAGCATCGAGGATGCTGCGCAAGCTCAAAGACACCACACAAGTGGAAGATGGCACGTAAGGTGAAGAATATAATATTTTATATCATGTTTTGTAGTTTTGGACCATATTTTGTGGATATTGGTCATTATTTTGTAGAATCAGTTAAGAGTTGGTTAGGACTTTGTCTAAGTGGACCTTGAACGTAAAGGCACAAGCCTATAAGTAGATGTAGAATTGAAAGTGTGAATTATCTGGAGAAACCACTTTGTGAGCAATCTTTTGGATCATCTTTTTTGAAAGTACTTTTGGAGATTACTTGTTGATCTGTGAAATGTTTTGAACAATCTATGATTTTGTGCAGAAGTAATACAACAAGAAAAAAGTTGAGTTGAATCATTGTGTTCTTTTTTGTTTCCCTATTTTATTGTCTTCTGTGACTCAATTATGAATGCAATGCGTATCTGCGACATGGATGTGTAAATGTGTGATGTTTCCCTATTTTAAATGATGTTATTATGCTGGATCTGTTTGCGCATCAACGTGTTTACTATGGTTATGATATGGTTCTATTAATGCATTTGTTGAATGATCAAATATGTTAAGGTTGTGCTAAGTTGATAAGTAGATGCACATTGTCCTCTCTCATTCTGCAGAAACTTGGTCACGTCATCTCTCCCTCGAACATCTCAGGTGAGACTTCATCCACTCTGCTGGTGTTGCCAGATGGGGTAAAACCTGTTTGGACAGGTGCTCAGGGAGATCGCGGTGGTTTGGGTGTCGACATAGTGGGAACCCTTGTCAACTAGATTTATTGGATGAGTTTGTGTCAACACCTACATATTTATAATTTTGATGCAGAGAAGGTGAGGTGCCTCTCACTATTGGTGATGACCATCATGCACCTCACCACTGATGGGAAATTCATTAGGTGGATATCTAGATGCATTAGGTGGTATGCCTTTTTTTGTGGCTTTTTGTTTTTCTCTAGATCGATGCCATGCACAATTTGAGGGGGGGGGTTAACTTTTCTTTTGGGTTAGATCTTTTTTGTTTATTTTTTGAGAGGTTTTTGGCCATGAGGTGATCATTTCATTGCCTCCCTCCTAGGGAGATGACTGAGGTGTACATGAACATGCAAGGATATATGCTGGCAAAGAAAGGAGAACGAGTGTTCCCAGTGAGGATCACATTAGAGGTGTTGGAGATGCTAGCCAATAAGGAGGACATTTCATTAGACCTTCTGCCATATCCATATGCGAGGTTGGACTAGAGAGTCCTCCATAACATTTTTTTCAACCAGGATGAGCAACAAGATGACAGAGTAATATTAGCATTATGTTTAAATTAATATAGTTGTTGTTCATGATGCTACGCAGTGGGTGTTTGAAGAGAAGGAGGGAAACTGCGTTTGATAGAATTTTTATCTCGATGTTTCGAACCACAAAGTAGGGTTCATCATCAGGAGAAAGTGTATTAGGTTAAAAAAGTAAGGGTTTTTTTGTTTATTAATAAATGTAAAATTTTCCATAGTTTTAAAGTTTTTTTCGTCGACACTATAAATTTCAATCCGATTTACCAATTACAATTTTTTTTTGAAATTATTTATTAGTATAAAGATTAAAAGGTTGTTTTTTATTTAAAATTTTTTATAAGTTTTATTTTAAAAGTTTTTATAAAAAGTTTAATAGTTTTAAATTTTTTTTATAAGTTTTATTTTAAATTGTTTTTATAAAGTTTAATATTAAAATTTTTTTTAAGGTTTAAAATTTTAAAATTTTTATAAAGTTTAAAATTTTTAAAACTTTTTAGAAGGTTTAAAAGTTTAAATTTTTTTAGAAAAATACAATAAAGAATCTTAAAGTTTTTTATTTTGATTTATTAAAACTAGTAATGAAATATTTCATTTCTTAAAATTTTTTTAAGAACATTAAAGTCCTTAAGTTAATAAATTTTTGTTTTTTAGAAAAGTTTTAGGAAAGTATTAGAATTGTTTAGAAAATTTAATTTTAGGTATTATTTTATTTAAATTTTAAAAGTTTTAATTAGCTTTGTTATTATATTATAGGTTAGTTTTTAGAAATGTAATTATCTGTTTTTTAAGGGAATTTTTTTAAAATTTAATTAATTAATTTGAAAGTTTTACCTAGTTGTTTAATATTATTAATTTGCTATTAGTTAGGGGAAGGGCCTTATTGTTAATTTTGTGTGTGTGTTATAGTTTTTCTAAGGTGGCAGATAATAGGGCACCAACACTCACTCAGTTTAAGGCCATCATCTCTATTCAGGTTTGAGGGGAATTTTTCTATTTCTATAGCCTCTCTAATTTTTCTCCTCTTGTAGTGATCCTCTCTGGTGATAAGTTTTGATCCTTCAATTCATATGTGGTGGTGTGAATGGTGAGCATGTTTAGCTAGAGCTGATTTTTGATGTCGATCTTGTATGATGTCTGTAGAGTGTTCTTTGAGCCTCACCTAAATGGAGCGTCCTGTTTCACCAATATAGAGGATCTCACATGAGCAGGGAATACTGTAAACACCTTTTTGTTTTAAAGGTTCTATTGGGTATTTGGAGGAATCGAGCATTCTTCCCACTGAGTTTGGAGAAGAAAAAGTTACCCTAATGTTTCTTTTACGGAGGATCCTAGCTACAACGTTCATTGTTCCTTTTATGTAAGGAAGAGTGATTTTGGTTTCGTCAATGTTTTTTATCTGTTTTTGCGACTTGTTAAGCGCTCTCTAGATGATCTTCCTAATTTGATTTATATTGTATCCATTCATTAAGAAGGCTTTGGATAAATGGTCTAATTCCTGGTTAAGGTGGTCTTTGTTCGAAATTCTAATGGCTTTGGTTACCAAAGTGTTTAAAACACCTGTCTTTTGTGTAGGAAGATGGTGTGAGTCTGCGTGTAGGTACCTATCAGTATGAGTTTTCTTCCTATAAACTTGGTGACCTAGGGTTCCTCCATTTATTTTTGTTATAAGAACGTCTAAGAAAGGAATTTGGTTATCTTCTTCCACCTCCATAGTGAATTTAATATGTTATGATGTTCTAAAAATGCATCCAGATTTTCTTTACCGTGTGGCCAGTTTATGATGGTGTTGTACACAAACCTCTTCCACCATTTTGGATTTAAATAAAAAACAACCTTTTAATCTTTATACTAATAAATAATTTCAATTTTTTTTTGTAATTGGTAAATCAGATTGAAATTTATAGTGTCGGCGAAAAAAACTTTAAAATTATGGAAAATTTTACATTTATTAATAAACAAAAAAACCCTTACCTATTTTAACCCAAGACACTTTCTCCTGATGATGAACCCTACTTTGTGGTTCGAAACGTCGAGATAAAAATTCTATCGAACGCAGTTTCTCTCCTTCTCTTAATATAGTTGCATTTTATTGTCTTACTTATTGCAAATGAAATTTATTCTAACATTTTCTTTAAATGATTTAATGAAATTGTCTAATTATTGTTTGTACTATGTATTTTGCATACATTGACATGTACAATGGGGAGGAGCGTGAACTAGTTCAGGTTGATGAGGATACGTAGGAGCATGAATTTCTTGCTTTCCATAGACCCTACCTACCAAATGATAGGTTTCGAGAGGGCGTGGTAGACATGTTGTCCACTTTGTTGGATTGATAGGGAGTCCATCCTATATGGGTGTAAGCGATTATGTGAGACCCTAACCTGGTAAAGATACAGAGGATGGTTCCTTGTGATATGAGGATTTTGATGCAGTATATCATCGGTACATCCATTCTTCTATATTGTTCAAGGCCGAATGATGATTCTACATCTAATGAGGGAAGCAATCCTCCTCCTCCTCCTCCACCACCACCTCCTCCTGCTCACCATGACGACCAACCAATATATACTCCTCCACACCTAGTCAACCCACCACCATCTTTGCCTCATGATCCATAAGTCGATTGACAATCCTGTCCTCCTCACCGACCCGACTATTCACCATCTCCTACCCTACCCATCTCCCAAGCTCTAGATACAATGGTCATAGAAAGTGAGATACATCATAAGGGAGATATCGAATATGTTTCCCTCCATGCTGATTTGTTTGCTAGCATAGGTTTTGATGCCTCTAGATCTTCTGGGTGAGGTGTCAATGCCTCCGAATCTATTGAATAAGGTATAGATGCCTCTAGTTTAGGAGGTGTACCAGACATCTCCTAGAACTTATTAGACTCAAAATTTATATTTGGAACATATCATGAGTTTGATATTACTGTTCACACACACACACACACACACACACACACACACACACACTACATTTTTCATGTTGATGGTGATATGTATGTTAGGTCAGGTTATGTACTTTTTTTAGGTGTGCTTGATAGATGTGTATGATAGATGGTGTTTGTTAGATGTGTTCATTATGCTTATGTTAGATTAATGCATCTTGTGTTTGGTTAGATGTTATTATTAGATTTATATGTTAGACGATGTTTAAATCTGTTAAATGTATATTTTAGATGATGGTATGTAATGTTTACATGTGTATATTAGATGATGTTTGTCATATGTGTGCAATGGTTATTCTAAATGATGTTTACATTTATCAAATGGTCATGATGATGATGGTAATTTACATGATGTTAGGTGATTGTGTTGGCGGCCATTGATTTTATGATTATGATTGTACTATTTTTTTTTAACTGAAGGAATGTCAAAATATTTGATGATATTTATCTTCATGTGTATGGTGCATTTTGTTTATGTCGATGAGTATTATTGATGTGTGATGTAATTTTATTTATTTATTTATGTATTTATGTCAGTGTATTTTACATTAGATATAATTATAATTACAAATTTTGCATAATCTTAGTTATAATTGCAAGTTACAATCTCAACTATAATTACAATTTCTCAACTACAATAGGAAATCACTAATTAGATTTACAAATTAAAAATTGGACAATTACAACTACAAAGTTACAATCACAAATTGGAATTACAGTTACAATCAGAACTTGCAAATCCCAATTACAAATTTGCAATTACATTTACAAATTAATTAAGAAATTACAAAAAAAATTACAAAATTGCAAGCTATGATGAAGCTAACAAAGGGCATGGTATTACTCGATCCTAGATGCCCCTTCATCCCTACCAAACTTGCTTCAGACATACCTAATTTTGAAGGGAATCCTAAAGAATATACAACAAACCACGTAATGACATTCCATCTTTGTTGTTCTTCAAACTCCTTGATGGATAATTCCATTAGGTTGCATCTCTTCCAAAGGACCTTCACATGGATAGTAGTGAAATGGTAAATTGAGTTACCACGAGATTTCTTTCAGAACTTCAATGTGATTACAATGACATCATTGAATCATTTCCAGTTACAATTCCATTATAAGAGTGGAACATAGCTCCTGAATTTGTTCAACAAGATAAATCTACGCACATCTCTAATCACATTCATGAATGGAGAAGGATACATAGTTTAATAAAGGTAGAAATCCATGATGAATTCTTAACTAATTGGTTCTAAATCAGTGTAACCTTTCATTGTAAAAGATGTGTTCCTCTCATGAGTACAAATAGAAGAAAAATCCATTATTAAGGCTCATAAAATTGATTTGGTTTATTCATTAAAGGAAATTTGGGGTCTAAAATGGGCCTTATAAGAAAACAAGCCAACAATAAATTCTTGTGAGTTGGAATTCAAGAACCAATAGAATTTCAATAAAATGAGTCAACCATAATGGTTGAATTGACATATTTATCATTAAAAAAACTACTTTTTTGTTTGTATTTTCAACATATCTCCCTGTGTTTTTACTCAAATTTTGAGCAGGATGGCTCGTTCGATGCAGAATTAAATTCTGCATCCAATGAGCCACCTCGATTGAAATTTGAGTAAAAAAACAGAGAGATATGTTGAAAATACAAACAACAAAAGTAGGTTTTGTCTTTCTTCTTCCAAAATTAATAAATATTATTTTATTATTTTAACTATTTTTTATTGTTTTCCTTAGGAGGCCCATTTTATACATCAAATTTCCTCTAATACCTAGTCAAATGTTGTATGGGAGTCTTCCTACAATCGATCCAACTAAACCAACCCATGGAACTCATGTTGATAATGTCGTGGCTTGTCAAGGTAGCGACTAAAATGTGCCTACTACTAAGTAGAACAATAAAAAGACCCCAGACCCAACCCCCCCTCAATGTTTTGTTTGTACATACAACTAAAAGGAAATCAATAGCCCCGAGGAAAGAAAAATAAGAGTAAGAATAATTGGAATAAGGGAAACAATAGTGCGAATAACAATAACAATAAAGATAACAATGATGGTGGGGGTAAGGAAGAGAATAAGAATGATGAATTCACATTCAACCTATGCACAAAGGATCACTTGACCTACTTATGCCATAAACTAGAAGATGCTAAATGGTTATTAGCAGAATAGGAAGATACCAAGAAACCATCCATGCTAACTAATTTGTTTCCTCTGTAAAAACAAAAAATCATTGTTGCTGCTAACCTAAAACCTGCAACCTCACAAGGGGGAAACTACGATGCCTCCTCAAAAGGGGGAAATCCAATCCAAAGTGAAGTTTTCACGTGTCACCAGGAACCGAACCTCCAAAAAAGGAATATAAATTATGAGTCAACTACATTTGGATATAAAGGAAAGAGAGTCATGAGACCAAAACAACTCAACCATTACACATAAAGAAACTAGTGAATGGCACTATGCCCATAATACTCCTGATGATGATCCCTTTTGGGGGATCAAAATGCGAGGTCAAATTCCTATTGAAAACGTAGCTCCAGTACAATTTTACATCAAAAGGTGTTCTAAAAAAATTCATGTATAATCCAAATGCACATGCTACTCAAAATTATAGAATAGTAGAAGATCTGGCCCAATCTCCTTGTGTAATGTCCACCCTTGAATTCATACAAATTTTTCCTACTCAAAAAAATACCCTGGTTTTGGCTATAAGGTCCATGGATCATTTGGAGAATCAGTTGTTGACATTTGATTTAGACAATTAGAAGCCTCACCTATCTCACCATGCAAATTTTCAGATCCAAATTTTGATTAGAATGTCAAACATCCACCAAACTATTGTAGATGAGGGAGCATCCACTTGTGTAATGTCCTTATCATGTTGAAAAGAAGTTTGCTCACATGTAGTTGTTCCCTTGGTAACCATGTTAAAGGAATTAAATGATCACTTATTCCAACCCATGGAATCATCCTGTCTCTCCCAATATTGCTACAGGGAAAGATAGTTAATGTGGACGTGGAAGTTGTTGATGCTCCACTTGATTACAATATGTTACTAGGAAGAAGTTGGACTCATGCCATAATGTATGTGGTCTATTTGATATTCCAAGTTATTAAATTTACCCATGAAGGAAATATAGTCACCATTGATCAGTTATCATTCCACATAAAGGAGTCCACTCACATCTCTAGGACAAATGTTCCCCTAGTAATCCATTCCGGGAAGGATTATGAAAATGTTGGTATGAGAATGTATCCTACCCTAATGGGAACATTCAATTTTCCTCCACCAAACCTAAGTGATAATGCAACTCCGATACAGAATATCATTTGTCACTATTACAACCACAAGAAGAATGACTCAATTCATGACCTCCTATTTTGAAGGCCCACGGATAATACCAAATCCGGCTTAAGGAACTGAGTGTAAGAGGGATGCGTTGGTTCTATCTACAACCGATAGAGATTATCAATCCATAGTTCTAATAAATGCATACCATGATTGTCAATATACCCAAATGGAATATGATGATAAGTATTCCACACCCATAGAATGTGAAGTCCCGTGTTTGAAACTAGATATTGAGATTTTACCAGATACCACCCAATTAGAAGATTGTTTAGTATACTTGGAACACTTGGATGGAAATCAAAGGGATGCAACTACTACTAATGATTCACACAAGAAACACATGAACTCTCAACATGAAAAAATTGTCCATCATTGTGTTTTCTCTGAAGTAGATATGATGCTCGTCTATGTCTAACAACATGATGATATTGGTCCTGGAAAATTCAAGTCAACATTGATTGGTCCTTACATCGCAAAGTAAGTGTTAGATAAGGGTTCTTATGAGGTAGAAGATTTTGAGGGGAGAATTCTAAGGCCTAGAAATGAGCTCTATTTGAAGAAGTATTATGGATAGACATTTGTGTCTAGGTAGAATCTACTTGTAATTATTGTATTATAAGTAGCTTAGGTTTCTTTTACTTTCTCTTCATTATTCAATATTTCAAAAAATACAAATACTAATGCCTATATGGATAGTTTTTGACTAATTTGGATAAGAGAACGAAAAACTGAGGATCATTTTATCCATTTGGTGGTCCAAATTAAAAGTTTTGTGTCCCTAAACTGGCATATAGGGTAGGTCATCTCCATAATGATTGGTTTACACCTACCCTTCCATTATGTTTATGCCTCATGAGCACAAGCCATGGAATTGTTTCAATAGCTCCCTTGCCTCAGAAAAGTCGTAATTTCCATTTTAGAGCTTACCAACTCAAGGGTACCCTAGTTATAACCCTGTTATCTTATGATGCCCATGCCAAAGTTTGTGTTAGGTTAGAGAGTCCCTAATTATCCCTACCATGTCATCGAGATGAAGCCTCATGACCCTCAATAATTCTTATTTTGGCCATCACCCAAGGGAATCTCAAACGTTTTGCATTTTGTGATATTGCATTTACATACAACTACTTGCCCTTGCAAGCCTAATGCCTGCTGCAATTTTCCATTATCCTCTTACCACCAATACATTCTCCTAATACCGCTTACCTTTGCTACTTATTGCATTTACATCTTTCTAGCCTAACTAGAGAAGACAGTCTTCAAGTGTGTCCACATCCTGCACATCCCATTTTTTCATTTTTTGCATAGGTATGTGCCATGCGCTTGGAACGTAGTTGCATGCCATTTGACGCTCTTCTTCTCCAATATACTATAACATTATTTTATTCCTTTTTAGTATTTATGATTTGAAAAATACACTAAAAGTAAAATATTGTAAAAAGAGAGAGGGGGGGGGGGATTTCAAATGTCTATTATATGATGGAAACAAGTCAATTCATCCTTGAACATAGCACTAGTCTCAAATCTCACAACAAATTGAGTTCTATTTTTTTGCCTTAGGATTTAAGCCTTGATCTCAGAGTTATTACTCCTTTGGTTGGTTACTCTTCCAATCATATGGAGAATCTTTCCATGTCTCCTGCATTTCATATTTGTATCATTGGTCCCTTTGTGTCAAAAGATGCCTAATTCACTATTGTGTCATTCTCATTGTTCAAGGATATAGTTGCATTCCATTTGACGCTCTTCTTCTCCAATATACTATAGCATTATTTTCTTCCTTTTTAGTATTTATGATTTGAAAAAGACACTAAAAATAAAATATTGTAAAAAGAGAGAGCGGGGGAGGGGGGGGTTATTTCAAATGTCTATTATATGATGGGAGTAAGTCAATTCATCCTTGAACATAGCACTAGTCTCAAATCTCGCAACAAATTGGCCCTCTATTTTTTTGGCCTTAGGATTTAAGCCTTGATCTCAGAGTTATTGCTCATTTGGTTGGTTACTCTTCCAATCACATGGAGAATCTGTCCATGTCTCCTACATTTCGTATTTGTATCGTTTGCCCCTTTGTGTCAAAAAGATTCCCAATTCACTACTGTGTCATGCTCATTGTTCAAGGATATAGTTGCATGCCATCTGACGCTCTTCTTCTCCAATATACTATAGCATTATTTTATTCCTTTTTAGTATTTATGATTTGAAAAAGACACTTAAAATAAAATATTGTAAAAATATAGAGGGGGGGGATTTCAAATGTCTATTATATGATGAAAATAAGTCAATTCATCCTTGAACATAGCACTAGTCTCAAATCTCGCAACAATTTGGGTTCTATTGTTTGGCCTTAGGATTTAAGCCTTGATCTTAGAGTTATTACTCCTTTGGTTGGTTACTCTTCCAATCATATGGAGAATCTATCCATGTCTCCTAGATTTCATATTTGTATCGTTGGCCCCTTTATGTCAAAAGATGCCTATTCACTACTGTTCCATGCTCATTGTTCAAGGATATAGCCTATGTCATCCGTTCTATAGTTTCCTTGACCTAATGTGTCGATCATTCCTTGGTGTTAGTTTTTTCTCATCATGTATCATAGAAATAAGTGTTTAGAATTGTGCTTGTGTGGAAGGTCCCCATTGACTTCTCATTGGTGGATTATGTCTCATTGACAATGAATCATCTTCTTTGAGGCATTAACCTAGAGTCGTAGCACCTCGACCTTGTTTACATCATTGACAGATAACCTTTCACTCAACAAATTACGATTCATCACTGGTTACTAATTGAGTGGTTTCCCATGATGTTCAATGTCAAGAAATCTATTCACATTTTGGGATTCATGTTGTACCTTGGATTCCATTTTCATCATTGGTGGAAGTCCTTGCCCTTGTCAATAAATTTAATTATTGCTTGTTTCTCAAGGGGTCTTGTCTATTCATTATTTACATCTAGTGCATGCATGAGACGTACTCAATCGTCTATCCTGCAAAACTTTGTCCTATTCCCTTCCCAATTCAAATAAGTCCTTGATATTCCCTTGTGTTGGATGAAGGGTGTTACAGATCAAATTGACATTTCTCCATCTGTGATGACAATTGAAAAGAGAACACTTCAAATGTCATTATTCATTCACACAAAAGGACATTTATGGATTGAAGAGCCTTGATTTGACCTCTATTAATATGGGTCTAACATACAAGCAAACCTCATTTATTCCCAAGCATCTTGAAAATTTGTAAGTATTCAAAAGAGCCTATTCGCACATAATGATCATGAAGGATCCGAGTCATTTCATCCTTGTATTTGATTTTCCAACGAATTCGAGGAAAAATTGCATTCACTTGTTGCATATACTTTGCCAATAAACCATACATATATTTCTCTTGTTTTAGGTGTGATTTCCATAAAAAATAATAAAAAATATAAAAACTCAGAAAAATGAGGGAGTTAGGGTGATTTCAGGAACCACCTGCTAGGTTACAACTTCCTCCAACAACATGGTAAGTAATTCTTCCAACATAACAATACCATCAAGAATCTCCCTCCTTTGGTATATCCCACTCCCTTTTATAGTTAATGGGGATAATTACCATGCAATTGGGGGTAGTTTTAACTGGACAATTAGTGCCCGAAACCACCCTAACTCCCTCATTTAATGAATTTTTATATATTTTTCATTATTTTTGAGGGAATTCACACCTAAAACAAGGAAAACATGTGAATGGTTCACTAACAAAGTATATGCAACAATTGAATGCAACATTTTCTTGGAATCACTGGAAAATCAAAGACAAGGAGAGAATGAATTGCATCTTGCATGATCATTGGGTGTGAATAGGATCTTTTGAAGAATTACAACTTTTCAAGATTCTTGGGAGTAACTAACGTTTGCTTCTATGTTCAAGGCCATATCAACAAAGGTCAATTCAAGGCTCGTCAATCCACAAATGTCCTTTTGTGTGAAGAAACAATGACATTTGAAGTGTTGTCTTTTGAAGTGTTGTCACTGATGGATAAGTTCCAACTTAGGCAATAACTTAGGGTGACTGACTATATTTGAGATTAAAACCTTACAAGCAGTATACTCTCAAACATAACAAGAATAAAAATTATGTACAAAATTTTATGGACCCTACAAGATTATTCACAAGATTTGAGAGTGGCCTATGAGTTAGATTTTCCTTCCTCCTACATTTATAAAGTTTTTCATGTATCTTGCTTGAAGAAAAGGTTTAGAGACATACTATGTCAGTGCAAAAACAACTACCATAATTGGATGAAGAAGGGAAGTTGATTCTACAACCCAACAAATCTATTGATAGATGTTCTCTATCTCTTTAGAATAGAACCATTATGGAGTACCTAACCAAGTGGAAGAATATGCCACAAAAAAGAATCTACATGGGAAGATGAGAAATTCATGAAGAAACACCCTCAATTACTAGCTTTTAGGGAAACAATTTTTTAAGAGGGGGCTTATGTTAAGTCTCTAGCCATCATTCATTATTATTATTATATTAGTTATGGTTAGCCTCGACTTAGTGTTAGGTTACATAATGGTAATTTCATATCCTATTTACAATAAAGGAGATTCATTTGTATAATTACCTCATCTTGTATTGTGTACTTGTTACATTGTATAGGGAGGTTCCCCACTTGAATAGGCTCTTATTCATCTCCTTTTTTTCATTCTTCAGGTGTTGGATTAGTTCGTCTTTTTATTTTATACTCTTTGAGGTAGGAAAATTTTAGGGGTGAAATTTATCCCATGGGCTAATTTCTGAGGTTCTTTTCCAAAAACATATTCATTGTTTTCCACTTTTTTCTAATATAATATACCCAAATTCTGTAGTATTAAAATTTTTTACTCTAAAAAACGTCAAAATTGTCCAAAAACTATATAAAATCCTTAGAAATTTGAATATTCTTTAAAAAATATAATCAAACATTTTATGGTTGGAAATTTGATAATTAGTAAGATTTGTCACAGTTTTTACACTAAGAAAATTATGGATCCTCAAAATTTTCCCTGCTTTGAGGAATTTGGTGCATAACAATTATTTCGTTATTTTTTATGTACATTGAATTTCAAATTTGTCTATGTAATACTAATTGTACAATGCCCATATAGAGGATATTAATGTTATTGATATTATGATGAGTATTATTATTTACTAATAATTGTATAATGCCAATGCACGTGTGATATTATTTCTATTTATATTATGTTCTAAGAATGATATTGATGTCATTAGGATATTAATGTTATTGATATTATGATGAGTATTATTATTTACTAATAATTGTATAATGCTAATGCACATGTGATATTATTTCTATTTATATTATGTTCTAAGAATGATATTGATGTCATTACCTGTTAACATATAGTGAAGTCATAGGTATTATTTTAGAGTTGTTATCTGCATTAAAATTCCAAATATTTACTAATATTCTAATGTTATTGGTGTACATATAACTTTGAAGTCAAGAATATTATTTTTCTAGAGCATGTAAGTG
>LPNX011161163.1:613769-876246 GCA_001517045.1 Pseudotsuga menziesii | reverse complement strand
GAGCAGATGTCCTTGACAAGATTCGAACCCTGGTGGGGAGTGCAATAAAAAAATCTCCCAACCACCCGAGCTACATCCAACAGGATTTATGTGAGATGGGGAGGGTTGCTTCCAAGTGGTCTTCACCCACATCCAAGTATTTCAATGTCATCCTTAAGTCAACACTATATATATATATATAGTGTTGACTTAAGGCTGACATTGAAATACTTGGATGTGGGTGAAGACCACTTGGAAGCAACCCTCCCTATCTCACATAAATCCTGTATATATATATATATATATATATATATATATATATATATATATAGTGTTGACTTAAGGTTGACATTGAAATACTTGGATGTGGGTGAACACCATTTGGAAGCAACCCTCTCCATCTCACATAAATCTTGTCATTATGATAGGTGGGCAAAGCATAGGCTCGAGTGTCCTGGGGCCACCTGGGATGCGAAAGACAATTGCAAGCATTCAAGTCAGGAATATGGGTTCATAGAGGATGATGTTAATTATTTGGTGGTTGTCGGAAGGAGTTAGTGTAGACATGATGAGAGCAATCTTGCACATGTAAAGTTAGGGCCATTCATCCATGACAACACATGTGAGTTTAAGGCTTGGTTGTTATGCCATTCATGTTGAGATTTTTGGCCACACTCATTGGGAAGAAGAAATCATGGAGGTAGATTGAGGACAAAGTTATCATCGACAATGACTAGATTGAAGCAATTGGGGTGACTTGTGATCCTGAAGCTAGGAGTAAAACACCTCATGCGCTGAAAGAAGGAATCATTGGTGCTTGTGATAGAGGATACTCTTCGGTTTTCAAGACGAGGAGGCTATGGGATTTGCATCTTCAGTGGAAATGTTTTGGTGGAGATGCCTTAGGAGTGCTTTAGATCAACTGGATTATGTTCATTATGGATTTTCGACAAAGAGATAGATGTTGATGGGTTTGAGGTAGGATCGTGCAACCAGTGGCTATAGAGGTATATGCACGTCAATATTTTAGAAAGGGGATCCCTTACCACATAGAGTAGGTCATTGAGGCCATGGAGGATATGTCTTTAGAGTAGTAGGAGCTTGACTAAGATTTGTAGGACAACATCGGTTGATATTGGACTGTAAAGAACCTTTTGGCTCATGTTCTAATGGAAAGGGAATCTTCCAAGCTAAGATCCTTAGAACTATCAACCGGCTTCAAGATGACATGGAGAGGATGTAGAGACAACTAGACTATCTTGTAGAGGAAACCAACACCCAATTCAAGATGGTGGAAGACGGAGGAGAGAGCCCATAGGATGACCACATCACGATATCTTTAGACGAGAATGTATTTGTGTAATGTTTTTAGCTCTTTGTTTTGCTTGCTTTATGCTTGAAGTTAGATTATGGTTAGAAATTCTTTAATGGTTTTGAGAATTTTGGCAGCCTTACCACAGACTTGGTTTCTCTCTCCAGGGAAGATTCATAGACTTTTCAATCTAGTTCCTTTGATTTTTTTGATAGTTTTGATAGTCTTAATGCAGACCTAGTTTTCCTGTCCATGTAGGTTTTGAGTCATTTTCTTTTGATTGTTAAGCAATGACCTCTTAAACTAGACTAAATAACAATTGTTGGTTAGCCTGGTTTCCCAAGTGGTAGACCAATCACAATGTTTTTGTACTATATATAAATTTTCAATTAATAAAAGGTTTCACATCTATCTTACAGAAAAAGGTGACATTGAAATATTTTTTGTTAATTAATATTTTATTATTATTTTTAAATGTTGCATTTAAGCATGGACATTACCAAATGTCATAAAAAAATTCTTCCTTAGGCATTTGATGTGACAATTCTTCCTTAGGCATTTGATGTGAGGTCAATTCAAGTGTTTATGATAGTATTCACAATACATTATTTTATGTTTTTTCTCTTGTAGTTCAATTTTATAATTAAATTTAGACTACATTATCAATATTAAAGTAAAAAATGATTTTTCAAAATATATGCATGTTTTTGTGATTGGGTAATATCAAGAACATATAATAATGAAGAAGTATCAAGTTTTCAATGGCGTTCCCCCGAGCTTAACATGTAAGCTTTATAAATGATAATTGTTTACTTACACTTTTACTTAAAATTGATGTTGAACTATTTTATATTTTTAATATTTGATCCTTTTTCTAAATATTATGTGTAAATTAAATGTTAAATACAATTATTTCTATTTAACTATTTTATATTTTTAATATTTTTTTTAAAATACTGTATGTAAATTAACATTAAGACACATCCAATAGTAAGGTTTCCGTTAAGACTTGTGATAATCAAGCTTTTTACTTTTTTTTTGATGCAAAATGAGTTGCTCCCAGTTAAATGGATGCAGCTTGGGTGGTTGGGAGGAATGAATGTTACCCTCCCCACCCAGGTTTTACTCTTGTAAGTGACATGTTGCTCTTGTGGAGCCCTTTGTAATAAATGTTGTGATTGATGAGTTGACCATATCTTGATTCAGTTTGAATATGAGGTATTGGAATTTTTTGTGGAGTAGCCCTCTAACAAATGGTGAACCACATTTAAAAAAAAAAATGAGTTGCTCCCGTTATCTCCGAAAAAGCCATGGATCCCGATACCAGAGAGGGGGATTATAAAGAAGCTATTGATTTTTGATCCCATGGTCAATTTGCTCAAGGTCTAAACCTTCTAGGTTTGTGAAGACATTGGAAAACATCTCCGAGGTTTAGCATCTAGCTCTTTTCACAAGGCCTTGGATTTGGCCAAAGGGAATTAATCATTCAATTTACTAGGATATGTCTCTCACCTCGATGTATGGCAAATTTGATTAAAAAAGTAATTATGGCATGCTTTAATTAAAGTAAAGCTAACTTATTATTTTTATAGGTGAGGGTTTCATGTTTTTTTCAAGCATAAAAAAAAAGATTTGATCTTTTGAAAGGGTACATATTTCTCTCACACCAAAAAGATATACCCAACCAAGGGACCTTTCAATCCAAAATTAGATTTCCCTTCTTCGATTCCTCTCTAAGTCCATTTCCCCAACTTACCTCTCTAATATTTCAATATTTTATACATCCAAATTATATATATATTTATACACACACACACACACATATATATATATACACACACAGTGTGTTAGTTCTATTTTAAGAACTAACTAGACAAGTCTTTTATAGTGTTTATCTTGAGCTAAATAAAAAATGGTCTTTTGTAATAAGTAGGTCTATGCTGAACATTAAACTACACATGTCTTTGTTTTAGTTAAATTATATATATATATATATATAGAGAGAGAGAGAGAGAGAGAGAGAGAGAGAGAGAGAAACTTAAGCACTAGACATATTCCCTTCGGGGACTGAGCTTGTGAGGTTGGAGTCGTTGGATGAGAGATTCAAAGGTGCTCCCCTCACAAGCTCGCTCTTCGAGGGGGAGTCTGTCTCGTGCTTAAGTTTCAGCATGTGTTAATTCTATGTTGAACATTAAAATACACACGTTCTTTATATATAGAGTTGTAAACAAAACCTCCCAACACAATAAGTGTATATCTTTAGTTAAATAAAAAATTGACTTTTGTAATATAAGATTGCAAACTATGATATCACACTCTACAAGATCAATTGAAACCATATCTCGTATCTGATTAACATTCCTTTTTAATGGGATGGTGAATCTACTTTAATGGGATTTTCAACAATGGATCTCCAACCCAATTAACATATGTTACAATTCTTTGTATGTTGTCATTATATGAAGTATATGGTTATCTAGGAATCAAGTAGTCTTCGAGGATAAAACGATCCTTCCACATCTTTGTGCCGCGAAGAGTCAAGCGCTTTTTTCAATTTGTTTCAATAGGTGAACCCCAACATCGAGTCCAATATATTTGGATATAGGTTATTGATAAGAACATCCCATGGATTTTCTTTGATGGAGCAACTCAATTATACCCTGCAACTGGGGTGTAGGTGGTATTTTACATATTCCAGATACACACTAGATATCCTTTGTTGCATGATTGGGTCATGTCACCAACAACAATGCTGAACTTGAGGTTTTTAAGATTATCCCTTTCATTGGATATGCAGTATAGGGTTCAACAGATCCAAGTATTTGGTGATTCCAAACTGATAATTGACTGGTTGAAGCACATAAGGAGGCCCAAAAATATTTATTTGACTCCCATTTATGAGGATATCATCAGATTTCTAAACATGTTCCATCATGCTACCTTTTAGCATATTTATTTGGAAAGGAACATTGTTGCATATATTCTCACAAAAAGGGGTTTGCTGCTTGAAGAAGGGGTATGACATATGTGGGAGGGAATACATGGTGAGGAGAGAGAGCTGGCTCTAGGTCCCTATAGGGGATTTCTCGATTGAAGTACATATGTATTTCTTTCTATTTTTGATTGGATGGTTTTTTATTATTTCTAGTAGTTCTTTTTTTTTATGGACAATTTATTTGTCTATGTAAATAATATACGGTTTATTTACAACAATAATTAAGTGTGACTTTTATTTCACGGAAGAAAGCCACATTTTAAATGGGTTATTAATATTTACAACTATAATAATATAACCTTGTGACTTACAACCCAATTAATTAAGAGTATATTATTAATGTATAACCTACTTTGTGACTTACAACTTAATTAAGGATATGTTATTAGTGTATAATTTGAATATGTAGAAATCAAATAAGTTGAAACATAAGGGTGTACCTCTTATAGAAAGAGGTATTACATGCTATTGTTTTATTAAGAATAGTTGGTTACAAGTAATAACCACATTGTAAGTGGATTAATGTGATTTACAACTTTAGTTAGAGATGGATTATTAATGTCCAACTATAATAGGCATATATTAAAAAAGTTGAAAGATAATTCTATTTTAATAGGGGTATATTTTTTATAGAGTTATAATATGCTATTTTTATTAAGGATAGTTGATTATTAGCACTAACCACATTTTGTCTATTGAATGTAGCTTGGGTGGTTGGGAGGAAGGATTGTTATCCTTCCCACTCAAGTTCAATTCTTGACCTAGTTAAAGTCTAAGTATTAATGTAGAACTTTGATACATATAATCAACTAAAATGAAGCATAACTTAGAGATGTATTTGTAGGTAGGGATCTATATTTTTTGTCTAATATTATCTCTATATATTTTTTCTATTTTTTTGTCTAATGTTATCTCTATATATTTTTTCTTTTTTAGCATAGGTGTGTCACCTTTCTCAGTACAATAATAATAATTTAAGTGAAAACAAAATGATTAATTTTTATGTCATTAAGTTTATTAAATGATTAATATAAAGATTATTTAAAATAGATCAATGCTCATATAATATTGTAGTCAGTTAATTTCTTATATTCACATTAGACTTCTGATTATAATCCAAATTTAATAGATTTAATATATGTTGAAAATTTGTTCATTTTAAATGGATTTAAATGTTAAAAGCTGAAAATTTTTGTTGAAAGGATTGAACGTTACTGTGAAAATATTACTGATGTATTGAACGTTCCTGTGAATTGAAAGCAACGGAAAGATTTATCGGCAGACATCGAATGTAGGGTTTTAGGTAACCGATCGATAAGCAGCTAGCTGCATTGAAGGCAGTGTTTTTCTTTTTCTTGTGTTGGACAGCCTTTTAGGTTTTTAGGTGTTGTGTTGCAGAAGAAAGCACACATGTCCATCCATCACAAAAGGCACAGGCGGCCTTGGTACTGAAACCTGCAGGGAGGCAGAAGGCAGGTTGTCCATGAAAACTAATGGATACCAACTTTATTTGTTGTGACATACGATGTATTGAAGGGATGTGTGCTTGGGCGCCATAACCAAGAATCTGTAACAATTTCAGAAGGGCGCACATGGACACGCTCAGAAGCTGACAGACAGACTACGGTTATTTATTTATTTAACAGAGAGGCTATCTGCAGTGCATTACCAACTCTTCTGATCAGTCACGGCGTACTAACTGCATCCTTACTTCTACAACAGCAAATGCAAATCTCTCCCTACCACATATTAGGTTTTGACTGTTTACTTGTATCTGAACTGGAAGGCCAGCCGTGAGAATAATGTTCCCCGTGGCAGCTGTACTGAGTTCTGAGCAAATTACCATTTACGGCTTCGAGCACATGCAAAGATGCTGCTGCAGTCCTTGTGGATTATGGATTTGAAGTTATTTTCACAGAAATTGATTCAATATATTGTAGGAGAGCATCACCCATTTCATAATACCTTTTAGATTCATTTATTTGCAACATTTTTTTTATCATTTTAGGGTATTGGTCTTGGTTTAGAGGACATATTGGTCTTGGTCTTGGTTTAGTCCCTAGGGGACAGTGTACTGGTTTATCCAGAAATTTGAAATCTTTGTATTAGAGCAGACCCATGTTCAATTCCGGCTTTGACATGACTTGTAATCTTGTTTCTAGTGTTGATTTGATAAGTGGGCCAGCCCTAGGTGCCCCCATTTCATAAAAATGTGAAAAAAATATTAGAGAATCTTCATTTGAATTACTTATTTGCAATTAGGTTTCTTAAATTGTTTTTTTAATACAATTTAATATCTAACATTGCTTTATAAAAATTACTCTTTCTAGTCATTCACCATATTATGATGGGAATAACCTATCGATCCGACCATTTGCACCAATCGGACGACCAGGGATCCATTTAGGCGGTGGTGGTGCTCTGCTGGACGTCGGATGGGTGCAAATGGTCGGGTAAATAGGTTATTCCATTATGATGTTGATTTATCATAATTGGCCTACACACAATCCCTTGGGTACATTATGTTAGTGTATACCATCCTTAATTGTAAGATGTGACCCTTATTGTCACATTAAACAACAAAGCCAATTCAATGTGTGTTTAATGCAAGACTAGCTTCATTGTAGAACCTAAACAATGCTTTATCTTCATAAGATCATCCTTAACATTGTGCATTGTGCTAGTTGAGAATGCTAGTCTAATGCCTTGAACTTTTTTTTGACAATAGACCTTTTGAGACCACAATAAATATATTTGATGCGAGTTCAACAATCAACAACATGTCATACCTTAATGTTTTGTCATAACATACCTCTTATCACCAACTAAGTAATCCCACAAAGAAACATTAGGCGATTAAAGTGGACATAATGATTGGCAAGAGTATGCACAAAATGATGATAAACTATGGTTGATTCAATAGACGGTAAATGGGTGTACTGTTAACGCACTCCTTGCATAAGGTCACCCATTTGAAACTTCGTGGGTGGGAGCTTTACAAAAAAGACTTTGGTTGAATCAATGCATACATTGATCGAGGCCGTGGTCATCTCATAAATGATTTTGATACTAACAATTTAGATCTAGGACTTTTAATGGATTTTTTAGGCCTTCACATGTGTCTTTTGTGATTTTAACACATGTTGAAGAGCATCATGCTTCAAATTCATATTGTCTTCCAATGAGATAAATATTGAAAACAAATAAACAAGAGAAAAGTTATGGATATGACAAGGTATCCTTTTTCAGAGAACACTTCTTTGCCTAATGTAAAGTGCACAATCATCCCTAACTTAAAGTTAGGGTTAGGGTACTTGCATCTTAGGGTTTTTATATTTTTGAGTGAATTTTGACAATGAACATAAGATTTATTTTTGACTTCTTGTTATGGGACTTTTGCGAATGAGTGTGGTAGCAATTACATCTCTTCTTAGAGATTTAACTATGACCATTCTACCAATTGTATTTGTGCATTATTTTTCATCATTATTTCGATATTATAATTTGGTTTTCATTGTATTTTATGTTAATGCTATTTTTCATTTAGTTCTAACATAATCTAGATCACTTTGTAATTTTATTTCTAATTGAAGTAGTGATGAACCCTAGACATAACTTTCAAGTAGGACAAAATTTTGTATCTACCTTCAATAAAAGCATACCCATATTCCTCATCTACACTTTTTTTAATATAGCACAATTTGTTACACACATCTTAATATATTCTCTTCTTTGTTGTTCACTTCATTTCTTCTCCTATTTCCTCTCTTTTTATTACTAATATAATGGCATAGCTAGCTCCTCAAACTTAAGGCTAAAAGTTCAAAAAGTTAACTCACGGCTTCATGATCACCACACTTTATCTTGTAACACACAATGTAATGACAAGAACACGTCACCATATATTTGAAAACTGTATATATATTGTGTTGATATGTGTTGTTCCTTGAGATGTTCATGGCAAGGGAACTATGCCAGTTCATCCATAACTATAAATTCAATCTTGAACCTGTCTGGAATAGTCCAACATATCAATATAGTATATTTCTTAAGGTATAACTTTCTGCTCAAATGGTAGGATTAATACCTCTCCTAAATTATTGTGTGAAAACACTTATAAGATTAAAACACAAAGAATGAGTGGATCTTTGTAACACCCCGGTTTTGACCCGTTTGCATTAAAGGTACATGATGTATATATTGTAATTAATCGTGGTGAGGAGCTAAAGGAAAAAGCCCCACCATCGATTTGGTTGTGTACGTTTCGGCAATAGGGATAGTTGCCGATGGTATATCGTGCTATCTGGCACATTATAGTTTGGCATCATGTAAATACGCACATCAATTAAAATAAACCTACAGCCAGCTACGACGGTGCAACGTTAAAATGAAAAGGGCATGATTTTCCTAAGGATAAGGGGGGGGGGAATTGTCTAACCGTGGGAGCCTTTGGGAAAGCGCCATGTGTCAACCACCTTCTTGTCTCTTTCAACCACCAAGTCGTTTGGGGCAGGTGTTAGTTGAGGGCAGTTACTGCTTGAGGAAACGTGGGCATGGGGGGGGTCAGTATGGCAGGCTACTGTCAGCTCTGACAGTACACATACCCAGCAGCCGAAGCCATCGTTTCCATCACGCAGGCAGTGGGCTTGGTCTTCACCTTCACGATTGTGGTATGGGGAATTCCATCCTCACATAGAGAGACGTTCTGTTTTCCTCACACACAGTTTTCCCGTCATTTTTCCTCACGCACCGGTTGGGGTTCTCCTTTGGTTTTGTGCATGCAGCAAGCTAGAAGAGCGGCCTCAAGGGCATGATTTCTGCTGTGTATGTGAAATAGCCGTGGTTTTCATCCACGATTCAGGCTTGCTGTTGGTTTAACCCGCGATTTGGGTTGCTGTCGTTCTTCCTATGATTTTTGGATGTTGTTGAGAGTCTGATTTCTTCTTCCATTTTGGACTGTGTGTGTGTTTCCTTCTTCCATTTTTTTGGGACTGTGTCTTTTCCCCTTGCGCATAGGTTGAGAGTTTGTTCTTCCCCATTTCTGTCTGTGTAGCTTTCTTCAGCGTTTGTGTTGAGTAGCTGTGTGCTGTGGGCTTTCAGATGTTGGATGGTCGTTGACTTCCACATCCGTTGGTTGAGTCCTCCCATGTCTATGCTGGGAGTTCTGCTTCTGCCCCAACTGTGTACTATGTAAGGTTCTCGTCATTTCCTCATCAGATTGTGGTCTGCGTTTGTGTCCTTATTTTACCCAAGATTGAGAATCAGACTTCTCCCTTGTTTTGGGGCTGTGTAAGGTTGCCATAGTTTTCATTGTGAGTTTGGGCTGTTGATGTACCCTGGTTTTGGATTGCTGCTGAGTTGTTTTGGCCACGCTAGGGCCAAGAACAACTCTGGAGTGTGGTTGGACCTGAACTATGCTTCGCCTTTTGTTTGGGATTGTCACCCGGTTGTCTTTGCCTTCTTCACAGAGCTGTGAATGGATTGTTTTGCTGTGGTATGCAATGGTTGGTATTCGGACTGTTGAGAGTGGGACTAGAGGCTGGGTATGCTTGAGAAGACTGGTGTTGAGGCCACCAGCTTAGCATTTAGCCTTTCCTAGCTCCTTGACGACCTGGTAAAACCCTACTGTGTGGGCTTGGCTGATTTGTGTACCTTAGCTATGTGTAAGCCTGCATTGACCCTTATTCCTTAAGGAATCATGCCCAGCTTAGGGGTGGCAGTGTTGCTGAGAGATTGATAAGCATGTTGGCCTATGGTTGGGTGGAACATTGCAACGACGTAGCTGGTTGTGGGGCGAGTTCTTCATTAAAAGATAAGTGCTCCTGACTATTTCATCTCTGCAATTATATCTACTGTTTCATGAATTATGATGAACATGTTGAATGCTGGAATGTATATGTTTGCTTCCGCTGAATGTTGAGTAACTATGTATCCTTGTATGTTTTATGCATCTCAGTATGTATTATGTTAAGCTTTTAATATCAACATTTATCTCTATTCATGTTCATGGGGCTGTTTGCCCATTTGTTTGTTGTTAGTAGCGTCTTCTTTGCCGGTCGGAGGGTCGAGGACATTTCAATCTTCATCTTCGAGGCACCACAATTAGTGTATTAGATCTTTTGAGTTACAAGATGATATGCAAAAAGAATATCAAATAGTTTTATAATAAAACTTGGTTAGGGTATTCAATGCATGAATAAATCCATATACCCTGCTAAATAAAATTCCTATTGATCTAAAGAGAATTTAGTAGCATACCACACTATTTGTGTAACTTATGAGCTACTGAGATATTTGCAATCACTAGTAGGTCATGGAATCACTAACAACACATCACATGAAACCTACAATCTTAACAAGCCACCATATAAAATACCAAACAAAGTGAAGATTACACCAAATTGTAACTTCAAGATTTTATTTATAATGCTCAAAACTTTATATAAAAATGGATATGGAAAATCATGGAATTAATAGGACACTTAACAAAGAGGGTCACAAACTGATAAAACTAAGAGAGTGAATCTAAAATAATTCCAATATACAACTCATTCTTGCTAAAAAGGTGTTTTGAGAAGCTATTCCTTGGTCTTAATTGTTGAGGGAAAGAAAGCATTTTATTCTAAAAAATGTTGGCCTAATTTGTAAATGAGAAACTTTTCCCCTTTATATCATGTTAGGAGAGAAATGACTGGTGTGCTCGATACCCTATGATGTCAGGGGAGGCTTGGATATTCGTGCTATCTAAACTCTAATGTGGTTTGTTGTCATTGTCATTCATAACTTCTTAATCCTTCTGATGGCTTAGTTATCACGAATCTTGTAGTTTCCCCGTGAGGTGATCCTATTCAGGATTACAGAGGAAAGGAAACCAAAGGTGTGATCTACAATATCCAAGAATTCCGTAAGGACTCGGATGTCACACTAGTCAAGGTTACCGACACTTTAGACCCAATGAAAACATAGAGCCCACAGGGCGTCCCTATGACCAAGAAACCCTGAAAATAAGGAAAATGCACGAATGATCGAGGGAAACATGGTGGTATCTCTTAGTATAATCATTAATTAGAGTTTAGTTCTATTACCAAGATATTCCAAGTATCTAGGTGAAAAGCCCCAAATTTACCCTAGGGTTTTATGTAGAAAATTGGGATCTAGGGAAAAATGGTCAGTTTTAATGAAATTGGGAACTGAAAGTGATTGCTGGATGTTAGATTAAGTGAATAAAACTGAAACCAAAAATACCCAGTTTGCGTTTTGTGAAATACCCACTTCCCCCAAGGGAGGTGTTCTTCCCTAATAAGCAGGCTAGTGCTTTGGATGGGCAAATGAAGTACGATTGTGATGAAAATTTAAACTTAGGGGTTTTATGTTTATTCCAAAGTGGGTTTTGAGTTTTATAGCTTTCTGCAAGCTAGAACCTATAAATCTACAAAATGAGGGTTTTAATATAATAGAATGATGAGCAATGAATATACAAAAAATAAAGGAAGAATAATTTACCTGCGAGACATACCTAGATCTTGCAGATGAATTGAGAAACGATGAAGAATGGCACTTTCCCATCGAAATGAATTTTATGAGGAATATCTTGTTGTTATTGTGCCATAGCCAGTCACCCTGGCGCCACCTTCAACCTGCCAGATCATAGCAAAATCAAATGATCAGACAAACGAACGAGATCTGAATAATACAGAAAAGAAAGGGAATAAAAAAGCATAAAGAATAAGATACCCCTTGATCTGAACACCTAGGAGCCAAGATGAAGGTGAGTTGCCCCACAAAAACACCCTCTCTCTCCTAGTGTGCCTCCTTTCCTGCAAATGGGATGGGTAAAGAAAAAATGCAAGATGTATCCCGAATAAAGCTCAGTATAGAAGAGCAGAAATTCCAATCATCAGATCATCAAACCATCCACAAGATACACACATGAATAATCCCAAACAAAATTCTTTTTATTAAATTTCGTTGCCAAAGCTCATGAATTACAATGGGGAGGGGTCACCTCTCTTAAATAGTTTGAGATAAACGTAAACCCTATCACTGTTACATCCAACAATTGAGATTAAAACATCATCAATGGTGGAGATCAACAATACATAGATCACAACATGGATCAAGTGACTAAGTGAAAGAGGGGGTGCACTTTACTCAATGACGCATATCCTAGGTGAAAGTCACAATATAACATAAGATATGACATGATACTACATAGGAGGGGGTCATAAGGGGATTAATTCACCCTAGGACCCTTTACAACTTCATAATATAAGATATACCAATGAAATACATTAGTGGCCAAGTTGAGGGGGCGCCCCTTGGGGGGATTCCCTCACTGGCTGAGCCAATATAAAATAATCGGGCATCTGTTGACTGAAAAAAGCTGGAGGACTGTCCGAGATGCTGAAACACACCATCTGTCAAAATTACAAGCCATTTCCTTGACCCAAGAGGTCAAAACGATTTTTTCAGTGATTTTTCTAGTTCATTTTTGCGGGTACAATATCTGGAAAATGATAATTCCACTATAACTCTGTCCATGGTGAAAACTTGGGAAAAATGACTTCTATGGATGATCTAGAGACATAGAAGAATGGTATAAGTGACTATTCATACCCCCTGGAACATTGCACCTCTCTAGGAGAGCCCAACATATTGCCATCTGTAATAAAATTTGATCATTTGGCTAAAATTAAGTGATAATAATCACTTTTTAGGAGAACGGGGACCAAACTCTCAAAAATGAAACCACGGTATTGGTCCTGGGCATGTCTGGAACAAATATAGATCATGTTGTTTTCTGAGTCACTACTTTGGGAACCGTGATTAACTTGGTCATAATCATGGTGACAAATAATAATAATAATAGTAAGATGTACCTGTGGTTTTGAAGAATCTTGGAACTTTATGGAAGTTTGCTTGTTCATGCCATTGGAAGTCTGCTTGTTCATGCCATACTTACAAAGGGTAAACAATGTGCTACATATGAGTGAGAATGAAGGAACAAGGTCAAGGCAAAAGGGAATGACTTTTAACTAACTTCGACTCAGTGATCTATCCGAATGATAAATAATACACTCAACCAAGGTGACATGTGTATGATAGATAACAATAGGGGATGGGAATGTCTCACAAATGGATAAAGTACTTGGATATGCTTCCCTTAGACTCTAATAAACTTTCCTTTGCACTTTAATTGAAACATACGTCAACTTTCAAAGGTCAGTGCCCTGTAAGTTCTGGGCTCCAGTACTGACAAATACCTAGTCTTTGCAAGCTAGTCTCACCCTGACGCCCTATGGGTGCACACGAGTCAAACATTATACAAAGAGCGAGTGATCATCCTTTGACCGTTAAACTTTTCAATACACTTTACATTTCACAAGATAGTATCCAACCTACAAGGGTAGGTGCATAGGAAAGTCTTGTGGGCTCCAATAAATGACTAAGGCCTAGACTCGTTGCCAGCAAGCAGTCCATATCCCCGACGAGTTTTCCTCTCCCTTTCACCCTTATGGGGGGAATATTGAGCCTTACATTATACAATGAATGAGTGCTCAAATCCTTGGCCACTGACTACCTTTTAAACATTTATAACTTTTGCATCCTTTAGATATAGCTTTTATGCGTTCCGAAGCTTTAGAGTTTAGCAACACTATTATGGTGGAGCACTTGTTTTGAGCATTAAAGGAGACCTACCTTGTGAACTCAACCAAATTAGACAAGCCACATACTTCATAACCAGAGATACATAGCAACATGGAGTCTATCATACATAGGGGTCACAATGGGGAAATGATCTTCAATCTCACAAGTCTCAACCAGTCTAAGTCATGGGACAAAATCAAGGGTGAATGAACTGGATGGAAGGGGACAAGTGACATGGAACCAACTTAGCACCAAGGTTTATAATTTGTACGAGCATGGCATGAGCAACAATCTTCTCATCAAATTCCTTGATTAGTCATAACGCAAGTTTAAGTAACAATAGATATAAGCATAGGTCACCATAATCATCCTAACATGATAAACATAGGTCACCATAATCATCCTAACATGATAAGCATAGGTATCTGACATACATCATATAGAAAAATCAAACCAAGGAAGTGTATACCTAATCTCACCAAATATACCTATCTCCAACTGATAAGCCCCTCTATAACTATGTGTACCAACTCTGATATGCTACTATGCTACAATGAACTAGATCATCACCAAAAGCATCTCAATGGACCCCTGAATCTCAGTCCTGGAAAGGAAAATCCGATGAACAAGGCTCTGGAATAAATGAAGCTGTAAAGATCCATGCTAATACCGCATGTGAAAAATAGCCCGGAACATAAAAAGAGACAAGTCTGCATCTTGCATCATGGTATCCCAGCTGCAGAATGTATATGTGATAACATATGACTCCAATTGGGACAAGTTCTCTAATGAAGAGAGTGCTTGAGAACCTCAGAAATCTCTGGTCCATAGCACCACCGGCAACAAGCAATCCAACACATCCAGTATTCTACTTCCTTTTTGAGCATTACCTATTACCTATGCACATGGAAGCAATAAATACCGGAGCAACATGTATGTGAAAAATATATGCATAAATAAACAGACAGAAAATAAATGCTGATAAGTAAAGTGCTGAAAGGTAAACTCTAATCTACTCAATTCAAATGCAATAAATGTACAAACACATAAAAAAAATCAGTAACTAGAAGAATCATGCATCAATCAAACCTAAGACAAACTCAAACTACTTCTCAAAGAGATTATTTAATCGTACCTACCCTATTCTAACCAATTAGACAAGTGTTAAGTAAAATCATAAATCCAATGCAACCACTTGCTGAACGAATCAATTGAGATTTCTTTCTAGTTAATGATCCAACAAGCCAGAGATGGTTTAGAAATAATGTAAATGAAAATTGAAACCATTCTAACTTGATATTTGAAATTCAAAGAAAGATATGGACCGTGTGGAATGAAATCATGCCAAGGATGAATTGACTTTTGAGAACCTCATCCATCAAGATATCGTTAGGATCATAAAAAGAATGTGAGTTTGTTCTTAATGGAAGAAGACAATATGACTGATGATTCATCCACTCCAAACAATTCTTTGTCTTCTCCTCTACCCTACAAGGACATTCAATTCTATTCACTCCAGAAAAAATGGGGACAAGTTGTAATGTAATGAGATTGAGAATGAGATCAAGCCCATTTGATGTTTAAAAATGGAGAAAAGATGAAATTGATCTTTATACACTTTTTTCCAACCACCCATAAGAAAGATTTGTAAACTGAAAAATATTATTCATCAAAGATGATTGAGAAGGGAAATGAAGTGCATTTTCTCCAATTATGTGACCATGTTTAGACTCTTGAATGAAGATTTTGAAAATAAAATCTTGATCAAAACACAAACCCATACAAGAAGACTTAAAAAGTTGGGACGAGAGGGTGGATTGAAAATTTTCTCCTAGGTGACTTAGAATAATTGATCTCGGAAATTGATGAGAGGAATTTTTTTTCAATTGAATTCCAGAAATGATCGCAAGATGATTTGAAGCAAGGTCAGTGTCCGCATATTGAATCGACACATCCAGATTATGGATTGGATAAAGAATTTTTTCGATACCATTAGGATGAGGATATTCACTTACAATCATATCATAATTATCATATGATTGAAATTCTTCTGAGATATGATCAAAATTTGATTCAAAATAACCGTCAACTAGGAAATGAGGATCTTTCATGGATGCATAGATGAGAGAATCAACTATGGATGGTTCTTGATAGTGATCATTTTGTTCTCCCTCTTCTTCAGGTAATGATGATAAGGTTGTAAGAAGTTCCCCTTCTATGCCAATTCCAAAGTTATAATCCTGAAGGGTTGATATTTGTTCATGATTATCATTATCTTGCATCGAAGAGTTATTCAACGACATATCCACTGTTGGATTGGGAGAGGAGGAATTGATTTGATGAGGAAAATCATCAATTATCTCATTATGGTTATCTTGACCATCCTTATTAGATTGATACACAACAACACAATTGCTATTTGGATGTATGGACTCATCAATGTTTTTACCCCATTCATCTCTTAATAACTTGGTGAACATGTCATATCAAGTGATGGATCCAGGTGATAACGTATATAACCAGAAATCGGTATTACCTCCTAAGGATTCACATAGATCTCGCATATAGACATCTTCATGCTATACACCCAGGGATTCCATATAACACCAACAAGCATCCAAGTGAATTTCAATTGATTCAACTGAATTTGCAAAGAAACAAGGCAAATCTTCATTGTACTCTTTTGGCATAGGATGAGGTGCCTCATAGATTTCAGAGAAGTCCAGATGAGATAGAAGCTGCCTTTTAAGCTTGGTTGGATTTTCCTTGATTTCATTGAAAAATTGGAGGAATAAATTCGTGTTCATTATGATTTATGGGTTGGGTTCATATCTCAGTGGAGTCGCGTTGTGGATTCTCCAGGTGAACGAATTGGCGTCTTCACCAAAATCAAATGTCGTAGGAGAGATAGAGATAATACAATGATTGTGCATAATTAAATGATTGGTAATGCAAGCACTAGATTTAAAACCGAATGTGATATGAATGAATAACAATGTAACCACATTCAGAGACACAGAAGGTACGTATAACGAACCAAGGGAAGCCTCTACCTCCCCGACAATGATGCCAAAAATTTTCACAAAGAGAACGTGAGTAGAGCTTAAGGATAACTGTCGAACCAGGGTAGGCCTCTACCTCCCCGACAATGGTGCCAAAAATATTATCACGAATGTTGTAGTTGCCCGGTGAGTTGATCCTATTTAGGATAACAGAGGAAAGGAAACCACATTCATGACCTATGATATCCAAGACTTCTGAAAGGACTCGGATGTCAGACCAGTCAAGGATACTGACACTTTAGACCCAGTGAAAACACAGAGCCCAAGGGGTGTCCCTATGACCAAGAAACCCTAAAAATAAGGAAAATGCACAGATGACAGAGGGAAACTTGGTGGGATCTATTAGTATAATGTTAATTAGAGTTTAGTTCGATTACCAAGAGATTTCAAGTATCCAGGTGAAAAGCCCCAAATTTACCCTAGGGTTTTATGCAGAAAATTGGGATCTAGGGAAAAATGGCCAATTTGAATGAAATTGGATACTCAAAGTGATTTCCAGATGTAAGATTAAGCAAATAAAATTAAAACCAACAATACCTAGTTTGTGGTTTGTTAAATACCCAGTTTTTCCCTAAGTAGCAGGCCAATGATTTGGATGGAAAAATGGAGTCCGATTGTGATGAAAATTTAAACTTAGGGGTTTTATGTTTATTCCAAAGTGGGTTTTAAGTTTTATATCTCTATGCAAGATAGAACATATAGATCTACAAAGTGAGGGTTTTAATATAATATAATGATCAGCAATGAAGATACTAAAAATAAATGAAGAAGAATTTACCTGAGAGACATACATGAATCTTGTAGATGAATTGAGAAATGATGAAGAATGCCACTTTCCCGTTGAAATGAAATTTTTCGAGGAAAATATTGTTGTTATTGTGCCACAACCAGTCACCCTAGCACCTCCTTCAACCTGCCAGATCAAAGAAAAATCAAATGATCAGACAAACGAACGAGATCTGCATAATACAAAAAAGAAAGGGAATACAAAATCATAAAGAACAAGATACTCCCTGATCCGAACACCCAATATCCAAGACGAAGGTGAGTTGGCCCACAAAAAGGCCATCTCTCTCCTAACGCACCTCCTTTTCCTGCAAATGGGATGGGTAAAGAAAAAATGCAAGATATATCCCGAATAAAGTTTAGTATAGAAGAGTAGCAATGTCAATAATCAGATCATCAAACCATCCACAAGATACATAGAAGAATAATCCCAGACAAAAATCTCTTTATTAAATTCCATTGCCAAAGCTCATGAATTACAATGGGGGGGGGTCACCTCTCTTAAATAGTTTGAGAGAAACATAAAACCTAACTCAGTTTTACATCCAACGATTGATATTAAAATATCATCAACAGTGGAGATCAACAATACATAGATCACAACATGGATCAAGTGACTAAGTGAAAGAGGGGTCATACTTTACTCAAGGACGCCTATCCTAGGTGAAAGTCACAATATAACATTAGATATGGCATGATACTACATAAGAGGGGGTCACTAGGGGCTTAATTCACCCTAGGCCCCTTCACAAATTCATAATATAAGACATAACAATGAAATACATCAATGGCCAAGTTGAGGGGAGCCCCTCAGGGGGATTCCCTCAATGGATGAAGCAATATAACATAATCCAGACATCTGCTGACTGAAAACTACTGGAGGACTATCTTAGATCCTGAAACACATCATCTGTCAATATTCCAAGCCATTTACTTGACCCAGGAGGTCATATTGATTTTTTCAGTGATTTTTCTAGTTCATTTCTGTTGGTACAATATCTGGAAAATGATAAATCCAGCATAACTCTGTCCCAGGTGCAAAATAGGGAAAATTGACTGCTCTGGATGATTTAGAGACATAGAAGAATGGTATAAGTGACTACTCATACCCCTTGGAACACTGCACTTCTCTAGGAGAACCCAACATATTGCCATTTGTAATAAAATGTGATCATTTGGCCAATAATTAAGTGATAATAATCACTTTTCAAGAGAATTGGGGCCAAAATCTCAAAACTCAAACAGTAGTATTGGCCAATGGTTTTTGGCCCATTGTAATCTAATTCAATTTTGGGAATTAGGGTTTCAGAGGTAGGTGAATGCCTATATATTGTATTGTAAACAATTGAATTAATACAATGAAAAAAGAAACAAAGAGAGTGGTGAAGCTCTAAGTTAAGTTGGTTTTTCCCTTTGGGGATTCAAAGGTAAATGTTTATGTACTGTGTGAATGCCATTGTTTACTTTCTGTTTTTCTTAATAATTGTATGAATTGTTACACTTACAAGGTTTATAACTTTTAGTTGGTATCAAAGCGAGGTTTGGCTTCAAGGAGACACCTTTTTTGCTGAGGGTTTAGCTTGGTCCTTGGGTTTGTAAATAAACCTAGTTTCAATTGGAGCTATGCAGGGGTGATTTTTTTGCTGAAACAATGACGATTAGTTCTAGAATGGAAATCAAAAAATTTAATGGACAAATTTTTGAGCTGTGGAATCTCAAGATGGAGGATATCCTAGTAGACAAGAAACAGTCTATGGATCCAGGTACAAAACCTACTTCTATGTCAAAACAAGATTGGGATAAGTTGGGTAGAAAGGTGAGGAGTAATATTTGTCTTTGGCTCTTAGATTCAGTACTATTGAATGTCTTTGGAGAAAACACTACACAGAAGTTGTGGGAAAAGTTAGGGAATTTGTATCAGTCCAAGCCCTAGTAAATAAATTGTTTCTGCGAAAGAAACTATGTCTCAGGATGGAATATGATGTCTCCATTATAGATCATCTAAATGCATTCAATTCTTTGGCAATTCAACTAAATTTGGCTAGTATTAAGATGGAGGAATAAGAAAATCATATTACCTTGTTTTGTTCTCTACCAGATTCTTTGGATAATCTGGTTGTAGTAATAGGTAGTTCTAGTTAGTCTACATTGAAGTTTGAGGATATAGTTTTTGCCCTTGTTATAAGAGTAAATGAGGAGACAATCCATGGAAAATCATAACATTGATGCTTATCAGTGAGAGGTTTTCCCAAAGGCTGTAGAAATAGATCTATAGGGGGGACATCTAAATCTAGGGGAAGGTCTAAATCTTCGAGAGAATATTTGAAGAAATTGTGCCGAAAATGTAATAATGTTGGGAATAAATAAGAAGAACTGTAGATAAATAAGTGTTGAAAGAGGTAAAGGGTCAGGCGATAATCCATCCACAGAAGTAAAGTCCTCCTCAAAATAAAGAGGGGATGTGTACTTGGATTTTACAATACACAATCAGGAAGTGATAATTGGTTGATTGAATCAGGTGATTCCTTTCATATGACTCCTAACAGAGAGTGGTTTTATGAGTATGAAATGTATAATGGATGGGATGTCCTCCTCAGGGTGTGGAAAAGTGAATTTATTGTTGAAGAATGGAAGGATTAGAACCCTTCTTGGCATTTTGCACATTCTAAATCTAGCTACAAACCTAATATCTATTAGCATAATGAGGGATGCAAAAGTAAATATTGTATTCAAAAAGGACATATGTAAAATGGTTCAAGGATCAATGGTTTTGATTACGGGATTCAATGTGGAACTCTTTACAAGTTATTGGGAAGCATTGCCACTAATGGGTGTACGAAATTTATTGTTCATGAGAATAAATGTGAAGAAAGAAAATAGAGTGATGTCTCTAGAGGAGATATTATGCTACAGCATCAAAGGTTGGGACATATTGGAGAGGACTTTCAAGCATTACACGGTAAATATATAGTTGAAGGTATGTCTAATTGCAAACTATATTTCAGTTTCGATGAGAATTGCTTATATGGGAAGCAAAATTGAGTGATATTCCTTTCTGGTGCTATAAGAGAAAAGGAAATCCTAGATTTAATACATAGTGATGTGTTTGGTCCTATACGTGTTCTGTCACTAGGAGGATTTGTATATTATGTGTTATTTATAGGTGATTTCTCAAGAAATAAATGCTTGTATTTCTTCAAAAAGAAATTTTAGGTTTTTCAGTAACTTAAAGGAGTTCAAGGCTCTTGTGGAAAACCAAATATGAAGGAAAATAAAAGTGTTGAGAACCGACAATGGAGGTAAATTCTGTGTGAAAGAGTTTGATTAGTTTTGTAAACTATGTGGTATTGCACGAAAAAATACAACTCTGTATAAACACCAACAAAGTGGGCTTGCAAAAAGGATGAACAGGTTTTTTATGGAGAAGGTGAGGAGTATGCTCAGTGGTGTTGTGATAACACAAGAATTATGGGTTGAAGCTTCCAACACTACATGTTATTTGAAGAATCGATCATCCATATTAGCGTTGGTCAATAAGACTCCTCACGAGGTATGGTATGGTAATAAGCCGTGTGTTGCAAATCTCATAGTTTTTGGGTGTAATTATTTTGTGCATGCTCCTAAGGAGAAAAAGGAGAAAGATGGATAATAAAGTAGAGAAATGTATCTTTATTGGATTTAAAGATGGACTAAAAGGTTACAAACTATGGAATCTTATAACAAGGAAAAAATGTACAATCCATATGTGGTCTTTAGAGAAGTTGAGAATGTTAAGCCCTAAATGCTGGGCACAGTTCCCCCTATTGTGTGGATTTTTACCCCCTGTATGGTGGTTTATTGCATATTATCGATGTAAGCTTGGGTATATTAGTGGGTCTATTAGTTTTTATTGCACACCTTTGTCTCCTATATATAGGAGGGAGATATTTTCATTTGTGGACCATTGCATATTGTCTTGTCTTGAGTAGACAATATATTGTATGAGGAGGTTCCTCCCTTTAAGAGGATTTCTCTGCATCTATGTTATTAATTATTAAGATGTGGATTACTCTCTTTTGGTCTATTTCTGCTATTTTTATGCTATTTCCAGGATTTAGTTGCATAACATTTGGTATTGGAGCTCTTTCCTCTGGACTAGCTTCTGCAAAACGAGTCATCTTGGAATTTTCTCTACAAGGATTCAAATATTGGGGTTACAAACCCACCTCTATAATAGGTCGATATATATCCAATCCTAAATTTGTATCCTTATTCATTACAATTTTAGATATATTTGTGGAGGAACGTAGGGTTTTTACTAGTCCAAAACCTAGTCTAAAACAAGTGTTTTTGGGAAAAGGTCATATTTGAGGAATCCGAGATCCAAATTGAGTGAGACCCATTACAACTGAAATAAGCAAACCATGGTATATGTGGTAGAATTTTCAGTTACAGAAGCAAAATATTGGACATGTGGAATACAATACGAGTTCAATCTTATGGAAAGGACAAAAATAAGAAGTTTTGGGAGATTTGCAATAAATTTTTATTGGCACATCCAAATTAGGTCATACCCATGGCGTCAAAAAGTGGACACATCAGGATACAATAGGACAAATTTTCATACCTATAGGAGCATACATTCCAATTCTACCTCAGTTTCAAGTTGACCCTAAAACAGTCTTCCAATAAGAGTTTGAAAAAAGGTGTTCTAAGGAAATTTTTTATATCCAGATCATCTGATATCCAAATCGAGTGAGACTTGTTGCATCAAAAAAGGGCTGACCATTGTATATTTGGTAGATTTTTCATAGTTATATTCAAAATATTGGACACTTTTCATACCATAAAACTTTTCTTTTCTGGATAGGAAAAAAATAAGAAGTGTTGGGAGAATTGCAATATTGTTTTACTGGAGCATCCAAATTAGGTCAAACCTATGACATCAGAAAGAGGACACATCAGGACACCACAAGATGAAGTTGCATACATAGAGGAGATTAAATTTTAAATTTATCTAAGTCCAATTCAACCATAAAACAATCTTTCAATCAAGTTTTGATGAAGGAAAATCTATAGGTCAAGTAGTGGTAGATGACATACAGCTTTGACAAGTAGTATCCAAATAATGAAGATGTCAAAAAATTGGATGAAACAATAGGTATATCAACATCACAGTCAAAAGAGTTTTGAAGAAGGAAATATCATATGGGAACTTGAACACATCATTGAAACAAGGACCAAACAACTACAAAATCAAGGTATTATTGAGGACATAATCAAGTGGAAGAACTTTCCAGTTGCAGATTCGACATGGGAAGATGATCCCTTCATACACATGCATCCAAAACTACCCAAGCATTGAGGGAAATGCATGTCTGAAGGGGAGGGGCATGTTAAGCCCTAAATGTTGGTCACAATACCGCCTATAGTGTGTCATTTTACCCCCTATATGGTGGTGTATTACATATTATTGATGTAGGCTCTGGTTTATTAGTGTGGATATTAGTTATTATTATACACCTTTGTCTCCTATATATAGGAAGGAGATATTTTCATGGAGCATTGTATATTGTCTTGTCTTGGGTACACAGTACATTATGTAAGGAGGTTCCTCCCTCAAAGAGGATTTCCATTCATCTATGCTATTCATTATTAAGGCATGGATTACTCTCTTTTGCTCTCTTTTTGCTATTTTTATGCTATTTCTAGGACTTGGTTGCATAATAGAGAGAACTTCCATGAATGAATATTAAACCACAAGAAAAAGGACCATAGAAAATAAAGTTTAAGATAAATGATGAAGGATCTTATTCAAATGAGGAGGAAGAGCCATTTGAATCAAATCATGAGTTAGAACCATAGACTCTAGTTTTGAGGAGGTCTAACCATGTAAGGAGGTAAGATGAAAGGTATAATCTACCCAATTTTTGTTATGGTTTTGTTCTATTTGCTATTAATAATGACCTAGATCTGTTCAAGAGGAAGTTAATTTTGAAGAGTGAAAAATATGGAAGAAGGACATGAGAGAAGAAATGGAATCCTTGGAGAAAAATGAGGCTTGGGATTTGGTTGAATTTCTTGAAGGAAGGAAATCTGTTGGTAGAAAATGGGTGTTCAAAAATAAATTTAACATAGTGGGACAAGTTGAGAAGTACACGGCTCAACTAGTAGCAAAACATTATTGTCAGGTAGAGGGAATTCTTTTTGGTGAGATATTCACCCCTATTGAAACATTGACTTCCATTAGATTTCTATTGTCTCTTACTACAACATTTGATCTGGAGGTAGAACAAATTGATGTAATAACAACATTCATGCATGAGGACCTGGAAAAATAATCTACATGAAGCAAAATTAAAGAATTATGGTAAAGGGTAAGGAGGAACTAGTTTGCAAGATGAAGAAGTCCCTTTATGGTATAAAAATATCTCCAAGAATGTGGTACCAAAAGTTTGACACATACATATTGGGACTATGATTTGTCAGAAGCAAAGTTGATCATTGTTTCTATTGCAAGTAGGTTGGAAAATATTATGTTTATATAGTGTCGCATGTTGATGACATGTTGGTTGGACACATAATGGAGGATATCAAGGAAGTGAAATTGCAAGTTTGAAGTGCACCGATTCGGGATTAGCCAATTGTGGGGGTCCACCCTTAATGATTCTCGATCATGTTCTATGTGCATGAATTATTGAGATTTAAATGATGTATCATGCATAATGCATATGGGTCATTCATGAGTGGTCCTTCTCCAACAACTTTCAAGAATTAAAAGTAGATTTGGCATGATCATTATTTTGGGATTTGTCCCTAAACATTCTATGTTACAACATTTGGCTCCAACTACGGATGGTGCCTCCCTATGAAATTCCAAGGACAATAGACTAAGTTCCTTCTCCATTGGTATATGGATTCACTTTTCTACTTGAAAGAAAGTCCTTGATTTTTGACACCTCTACCTACATAAATATGTTTTATCATCTACCTCTATAAAACTTCAAAAACTTTAATTGAAATGAAAAATTGAACTTAAAAATGGTTATTTATAATGATGAAAAAACAAGGAGGGTTTTTAATATTGCATAAAATTATTGAAATATAACCCATTTACATGTTCCTAAAAAATTTCCCCATCAAAATTCTTAAGGAGCAAAGCATTATTCCCATTAATCGTTGTGATGAGGAATGGTCTGAACCATAAGTGATCAAACTTTCTATTTTTATTTTAATCTTCTCTTCTAGAATCACACCTCAACACTAAATCTCCTGATGAAAAATCTCTTTCTTTAATATTTATATCAAATACATCCTTCACCTTATCTTGGTACAACTATAGTTTGTCATCTTCTTGATCTCTAGACTAGTTCACTTCCATTAACTGGTTGATTGTCCTTTGAAAGTAATTTTTGTCTTCATTAATGTCCTGCAACAATTTCATGATTGGGAGACCAAGCTGAATTTGGAGAATTAAATTACTACCATACACTAACTGAAAAGGAGATGTCCCTATTGAATTTTTAGTGCTTATCCTATCAAATCAAAGTGCATACTTGAGATGTGAATCCCAATATTTTTTTTCTTAACTAGAAAGTATTTCTAATTATACTCATAAGATTCTTCTTTGATGAGTTTCCTAATCCATTTCCCTGAGCATAATAGGTTTTTGAATGTCCCAGGGTGGACATAACACAAGTGAAATTTCCCTCATCTACCATATTATGAAAATATTTGACCCTCTGGTTGACACTTGAATCTGAAAAGTGGCAGTGTGAGGTAGGTGAGGTTTCCAATTATCTAAGTCGAACATTATTACTTAAGAATCCAAGGGGCCCAAAGCCCCTATTATCATTAACAAAGTCTTTGATTGCATAGGGCACCTCTGGAGTACCTCTAGTGTAGACATTCTGCATGGATATTGATCCAGTTCTTTGTTGATACTATAGTTTTGTGTGGTCCATCCATTTGGATTGTACATGTCCCTCTTTAGCACACCTTTCGGTATGTAAGGCATCATATCATTTGTTAGTTTCTTTATGTGTAGAGGATTGGACAACTCATATTTAGGGACATAATTTCCCTTGGATCTAGACGAAAGTGTCTCATAGTTATGAGGTCTATGATATATTTTAATTTATCATTCACATAGGTATACATTTTCATTCGATGGGTTGCTTCCTTGGAAGGGCTCCTTGATTTCTCCCTTGTGGAGGTGAAGGGTTGGTCAGGGTTATAGAAATCGTATGTTGATGTTGAAGAGGAAATGGGTTGCTCAAATAAAATAGTTGATTGGTAGCTTCATATTGTGTCAATAGTCATTGAGAAGCCTCCCATTTTGGGGCATTGGTGATTTAGGTGATTGTATGAGAAGAGCTTCAATGGAGACTTCACTTTATTATTTTTTTACCCCCACCAACATTATTATTGTTTGCATTATTACCCTTGTTCATGTTCTTTTTGTTCTTATTTTGTTTCTTCCCTCTAGGTTGTTGGTTCCCTTTAGCATTACGTGTCTATCCTAGCATAACATCGAAGGGATGACTAGAAACAAGGTTGTTGGTGTTGTTCTATGTAGTAACATGCACATTCTAATTCAAATATATTTGTCCCATTTTTGTAGCAAACAAATTTTCTACAACATTTTTTCGAATGAACCAATCAGACCATCAACATGTGGTATAGGATTTGGTTGGATTGATTCAAAATATGTTATGGGATGAGTGGGTAGGATCTTATATAGCATCCAATATTGAGAATACACCAAGTCCAATTTTTAAGACTTGATGATATCTTGTTCCATAGTAGTGACCCAGATAGATCTACATCTTTCACTATATAGTTGCAAGGACTTTATAAACCAACCTGCCAAGAATTCATTTGGAATCCAACCTTAATGAGACAATTCCTTATCCACCACTCATGAATATGATAAGAGATATGAGTAGATTTATCTTGTTTGAAGGATGCCAAAACCCTAGTGACAATATCATAGTGAACTAGTACGTAGAAGTGCTTGATAAAGTTCATTGCTATTTGATTGAAATTTTGGAAATAAGCTCTTGGTAGCTCTACGTACCATTTTGTGTCTACCCCAATTAACCTTATTTGTAAAAGATGGATTTTAATGCTATTCTCCATCAATGAATTCAATGAACACTAAATATGGAAATTCATGACATGAGTGGTAAGGTCTTTTCCATATTTCCCTTTGAAATTAAGTACATCAAAGGGTGATTTTGTGGGGACAGGGGGCCAACTAGGGTTATGTAAAATTGGGTCATTGGTTAACTTTGTTAAGTTAAGAATATTTAGTGTCAATAAGAAAGGTAACTTATCCTATACTATAGGTGTTAGGATTATTAATCCTCCCTTGATCATACTTTCTATTAGATTAATTTTTCCTAACTTAGGAACCCTAATTAATTAATTGGGTCCACTAGTACAATTGGGTCCACTTGACCTAATGGGGCCACATGTACTAGCCACTGGATTGTGGGGAACACTGCTAGAGGTTAAATTCCACTTACTGCATGTGGATTCATCAATTTTGTCACCTCCTAGACCAATCCATACATTTTAGGAGCCACTGGGAGTCCTGGAACCAACCTACTTTAGTTAGTTGGAGTTAGTACTAGTTAGTCTTAGTCAGCCCTCAACTACTTTCAGTTAGTTCACAAATAGTTAGCTAGCACATGTCTTGCATGGATAATGCATGGATGCATGTGGAGTAGGCACCTTTTCCCACCTACCACACTCATTTTCACTGAGTTAACTAGTTGTCACTATTTGTTGAGTTGGTTGGACATCTGGGAGTTGATTTTGGACTCCGATATTGATTGAGAGACCATGAGTTAGAGATTCAGTTAGATACAATCATATCCACTTGGTATATTCGAATTTATCCCTAATGCATTCAAATTCTTCCTATGTAAACTATTATAACACCAGCTATTATTATTGTGAATGATATTGTAAATTACTGAGAAATACTTGTATGTTTTCAGTGTGGTTTGTTTTGTTCAGTTTGTATCTTCATTCTCCATTGTTTTGTTGCAAACATTATTAGAACTATCTGCTTGAATATCTAAATTAAATTAAAATTATAATATGGTTATAGAGCCTTCTCAGGTAGCTTTCATGCTTGTTTCTCCCCATCGAACATCATAAGAAACCGGGTTTCCACAGAAGTACCCTATGATGATTTTATATCTCTTGATTTATTTAGAGCAGCGGAGAGGGTGTGATGGACCCTGAAAAAATGTTCATGTCGGGAGGAAAAGCATGATTCTAACAGTTCATATGTTTTAATATGTTATTGCAGTGAAATTGACAGGTGCTACGTAGCTTGTGTGAAGTTTTGCATTACTTCCAGCAGGAGCAATTATGAGTTCTCAAAATTTTGAACCAGGATCCTCACAACTTCCAATTATCTTAATTGGAGGATTGATATGCAGCTATCCTTGTACAAGCATGGCTACCACAAAATTATACATGAATGGGAGCCTAGGACTCATCATCTGGTAGAGCGGAACAAGTTTCTGAACCATTGTGATGAAGCATTCCGATACTTATGTACTTATATATCCAGAGATCTCCTCTTCCACCTAGAAGGTTTGAGGACTCCAAGAGAATCCTGGGAGAATATTGATAGGTTGTTTAACAAACAAGATGAGCTTCGGGGACACATTCTGGAGAATGACTTGGTATCTTTACATCCCAACAGTTTCAATACTATTGAGCAATTCTTTACTAAATTCAAGTATCTAGTACTATAGTGCAGACAGTGAGGGATAAAGCTGAAGGATGAGCAAATGTCCTTTCCATACTCAGAAAACTAGGCCCTGAGTATTATGTATTTGTTTCCATATTTCATTCCAAGTGGGAAAGATTTCCTAATTAGAAGGTTCCTTCCTTAGATTATTTTCTAAGTCCTTAATCAAAGAGCAAGAAAAATTGATGAGAACGGGAGTCATCAAGACATCTAAAGATCAAGCTCTCCTAGTTTCTGACTCTTCCAAAGCACAAGAAAAGGGGAAACCAAAGAAGAAGGAGCCAAAGGCAGCTGATTCAAAGCCTAAAAAAAATCAACAAACTTGTGAAGGGGCCTCCGGCTCTAAGAAGAAGAAATTTGAGAAGAAACTATGTCCCTAATGTGAAAAAAGGTACCATCTTGAAGAACATTGTATGAGGAAGCAACTTGATGAGATGACTACTCTTCTAAAGCAGCATAACATTGCTTCCCCACAAAGAGAAAAGAAGTCAGATAATGGACATGAAAAATGTCATTCTTTGAAAGCAGGGCTACATCAGTCTACAACCTATTTGATTGATTCTAGAGCCTCCAATCACATGGTGGCCTCTAAGGATCTCTTCTCTTCTCTCAATATCAGTGAAGGGCCCACTATTCACATGGGAGATGATTCCAAAAATCCAGCAGTAGGAAGAGGCACCAATAGAGCGAATCACTGTGTGTTCAGAGATGTCCTATATGTGCCCTCCCTTGTAGCTAATATGTTGTCTGTTTACCAGATGACTCACACTGACTCACCAAATCAAGTGGTGTTTGGACCTGACTCAGTGGAGATCACAAAAATCTCAACTCAGGAGCTTGTAGCAAAAGGAATTGCTGATCATGCCTCGAAGGCATATATTTTCTCTTATTTCATGCCATACACAGTTCCAACATCACCCCATCTTTCATTCGAAGTTGATGAAGGTATAAACATTCCTTCACTTCCTATTATAGTTTTAGTTTCAAATCCTGACATTTCAGGTTCAGATTTAGAAGAGGAGTCATCCCAGTATGATCCATAAATTGAGCTTACACCTCAAAGGTATATAGATCCAAATCCAACATATAGCTCATTCCAACAACCTAAATGGGCTAAGCAACTCATATAAGCAGCTGGAGATGGTGTTGGGGATCCATATGACAAAAGGAGAATGAGGTCATAGTATTAGAAGGAGAGTGTTTCACTGTCTCACACAGATCCTCTTCTTTTTGAGAGGTGTTTTATGATGCTTGGGTCATATCCTCAATCCTTCAAGGAGGATTTCCATGATCCTAGATGGCAGGCAGCCATGGATGAGGAGTTTAATTGGCTACATGACAACCAGACTTGGTAACTTTTCTCCTTACCTCCAAAAAGGAAGTCGGTACAGTGAAAATGGATCTACAAAACCAAAATAGCTATTGATAGGACCACAACCAAGTACAAGGCTCATTTTTTGGAAAAAAGGTATTCTTAGGTCCAAGGCTTGGACTACAATGAGACATTCATTCTAGTAGCTAGAATGGACTCCATCAGGCTGGTATTGGCCATTGTTGCTTCCAAGAGATGGGAAGTACATCACATGGATGTGAAGAGTTCTTTCCTCCATGGTGATTTGGAGGAAGAGATATATATGAAACAACCTGAGGGGTTTATTGATGATCCTTCCTTAGTATGCAGACTGAGGAAATCCCTGTATGGACTCAAACAAGCCCCAAGGGCATGGTACTCCAAGATGGATGCCTTCCTCATCTCCTAGAAGATTGAAAGGTGAAAATATGATTGCAATGTCTGCATGAAGAAGAAGGAGGGGTTCTTTCTTCTAGTTGTATTGTATGTGGATGAATTTCTCATTACCATCAGCTCTACAGCTGGATTGAGCAGCATCAAGTCTGATTAAATCATTTTATATGATTGACTTAGGACTGTTAAGACAGTTCATTGGTCTTGAAGTAAGTCACAAGACTACGGGAATCACGATTTCACAGTCCAGGTATTCATCAGGCATGCTTAAGAGATTCCACATGGAGGATTGCAAACTAGGCCCCTGTCCTTTTCTATCAGGCATCAGGATTGAAGAAGGTGGTTCCACACCTTTGGTGGATAGCACTATCTACAGATAGCTCACTGGAAGCCTTCTGTATCTCACTCATTCGAGACTAGACATATCCTATGATGTGAGTGTTGCTTCCAGATACATGCCAGAGCCACATGAGCTGCATTGGAAGGAAACAAAGAGAATCTTACACTATGTGTAGGGTACTATTGATTATGGGATCCATTATGCTACTGGAGCACAACTAGATCTCATGGGATTTACATACTTATACTGGGAAAGAGATGGAAATGATAGGAAATCCACCTTGGGTTTTGTATTCATGATTGGATCTGGGCCAATTTGTTGGTCCAGCAAGAAGAAAGAAACACTTGCACTCTCTTGAGCAAAAGCAGAGTATCAGGGAGCTGTGAATGCATCTATTCAGGCAGTTTGGTTGCATGTAATCTTGATAGAGTTTGGGATTCATACTTCACCTATAGTAGATCTTTATTGTGACAACTAGAGTACAATCAATATCTCCAGTGATCATGTTCATAAGTAGAGGACAAAGCACATAGAGGTTCACATGCACTACAGTCAAGAATTGGTGCATAATAGAACCATCATACTGCACTACTATCCGATAGAGGATCAGATTGTATATATTTTTACCAAGTCTTTTACCAAAAAGAGATTTGCCTTTATTAGGTCTCTTTTGGGCATTAAGTCTTGATTCTCAATTCCTATTTTGTGGGGGGTTTTCCCAAGAGGTTTTCCTACCTCGTTTGTATTATGTCTATTAGATTGTATATTGGGTGACCTATGGTCTTATTACTAGGGCCCATACTTTTCCAAGTTAGGATTGAGGGGGGGTGTTAGGATTATTAATTCTCCCTTGAGCATACTTTCTATTAGATTAATTTCTCCTAAGTTAGGAACCTTAATTAATTAATTGGATCCAATTGACCTAATGGGGCCACATGTACCAGTCACTGGATTGTGGGGAACAATGCTATAGGTTAACTTCCACTTACTGCATGTGCATGCATCAATTTGGGTGCCTCCTAGACCAATCCCTACATTTTAGGAGCCACTGGGAGTCCCGACACCAACCTACTTCAGTTAGTTGGAGTTAGTACTAGTTAGTCTCAGTTAGCCCTCAGTTACTTTTAGTTAGTTCACAAACAGTTAGCTAGTGCATGGCTTGCATGGATAATGCATGGATGCATGTGTAGTAGGCACCTTTTCCCACCTACCACACTTAGTTGCACTGAGTTAACTAGTTGTCATTGTTTGTTGAGTTGGTTGGACATCTGGGAGTTGATTTTGGACTTTGATATTGATTGAGAGACCATGTGTTAGAGATTCAATTAGATACAGTCTATTAGAATAATGAAGCCATACTTAGCTACCTTAGACATTAACTAATCCAATTTTTGTCGTATTTTCCTAGTTTCCATATTCCACCTTATGCAAGTTGTCCTCCACATGTCCAAAGTGGTCAAACTTGCTAAAATTGAGTCATGGAGTGCTTGGGAAACCACTTGGAATCAAATCTGCTTTATTCCTGGCCTTCCTAGCACATGTCTACTTTTTTTGCTTTATTGCCTGCTTTTGCTGAGTTTTAAGGCAATTGGGAAAGTTTGACTAGGTGAAGTTAACTTGTTTTTTGTGCTCATCATCCTCCACTCTTTTCTCCAAATAAAAGAATGTATGAGTTGTCCTTCCATCATCTATTAGATTTCCTAATTTATTTTTCCAATTTGTGAGCTCCTAGACAGATTTGGAAATTGCTTTATGCACCTATGGGGGATTTGCTTAGATTTAGAAAGCCTGCTTTTGACCAAATTCGAATGGCATCTTCATGCATTTGAATATCTCATGTAATTATTTATTGTGGAAGCCTATGACTTCACAGGGTTGGATATTGTACACCTATTCAATACAGATTAGTGTTCAGCTCCATATTCAGTCTCCTTTGTGTGTAATTTGCATGTGTAATTGGCAATTTTTGTGAGTGTAATTGTTCTAACACCTGGGTTCAATTTCCACATGGTATCAGAGCCTTTGTAGATCGATTTCTCTCCTTCTAATTTGTTATTGCAGGTTCGACATCATTGACTGGGAGCATTCTGCTGACTGAAGGGACAATTTCTGAGCTATGGATCAATCTCAGAAGATCATCTTGCAGCCCCAAATCCAAGAGTGTATATTTGTTGGGTACTCTGAAGATTCAAAAAGGCACAAGCTGATCAATTTGAGCACAAACAAAGCCTTCATTGAAAAGAGTGTTCAGTTCCAAGAAGAGCCTTTAGCAGCAGTGGAAGTTGGAGAATCCTCTTCACCACTAGAACCATTGAATGTAAGTGAAGAGATAGTTGAACTTTCTGATTCTAATATTTCTGATAATGATGATTTAATTGCAGATCCTAACAGTCTTAAGTGGGTGGGTTTACAAAACCAAATTTTCTGTTGATGGTTCACCTTTGAAATATAAGGCAATATTGGTAGCCAAGGGATACTCACAGGTACATGCCATAGATTACAATGAGACCTTTGTACTAGTGGCAAAGATGGACTCCATCAGGCTAGCTTTAGCCATTGCAGCTTCGAAGCAGTGGGAGGTACATCACATGGATGTGAAGTGTGCTTTCCTAAATGGAGAACTCACTGAAGAGATTTACATGCAGCAGCCTCAAGGATTTTCACTAATCCATCTCTTGTGTGCAGGCTAAAGAAATCATTGTATGGGCTTAAGCAAGCCCCCGGGGCTTTGTATGCCAAGATTGATAGCTTTCTGCTATCATTGAATTTTGTTTGATGCAAGTCAGATCCTAATGTCTATTTGAAGCTGATTCATGGTTCATTAATGATTATTTTCTTGTATGTTGATGACCTTCTCATTATAGGAAGCTCAAAGGATGAAATTGCCTCCTTGAAGGATGCAATGAACCATGCATTCTCTATGACTGATTTGGGGTTATTGAGCCAATTCTTGGGGCTCAAGATTGCTCAAACCAAACATGGAATCAAAGTACATCAGTCCAAGTATGCCTTGTATTTTCTAAACAAGTTCAACATGAAGGATTGCAAGCCAAGAAAGACTCCCTTCCTTTCACGAGTTAAGCTTGAAGAAGCCGATTCTTCACCTATGGTAAACAATACACTGTATAGGCAACTGATTGGGTGTTTGCTGTACCTTACACACACTCGAACTGATATTTATTATGCATTAAGTGTGGCTTCAAGATACATGGATCAGCCTCATGAGATCCATTGGAGGGTAGCCAAAAGGATCCTTAACTTTGTTCAGGGAACAAGGACTCATGGGATCTTCTACAAAGATAAATCTAATCTTGATTTGATTGGGTTTACTGACAGTGATTGGGCAGGTGACAACATAGATCAAAATTCAACATCAGGATATGTGTTCATGCTTGCTAAAGGACCAATCGGCTGGTCAAGCAAGAAACAGAGTGCCATTGCACTCTCATCTACAGAAGCAGAGTACATAGGAGTTGTAAATGCAACAACTCAATGTTTATGGTTGCAGGGGTTACTTGGTGAGTGTGGCTTCGAATCAGAATACTCAACTACTATCTATTGTGATAATCAGAGTACCATTCAAATCTACAATGATCCAGTTTAGAGACAGACAACCAAACACATTGAGATCCATATGCACTACATCAGACAGCTTGTGCATGATGGCACCATTCACCTACTCTTCTATTAATCTTCAGAAAAAGTAGCATATATCTTCACCAATTTTTTTTTTTAGAAGACATTCAGCAATCTCAAATCACTGCTGGGGATTGCTGATCATGCTGTGAAGCATGAGTGATGACAATATTTTCAAATTTTGTTTTACTGTCCATGTTTAAGGGAGGATTTTTCCCACTGGGTTTTGCCTCTTTCCTTGGTTAAATGGACATGCAATATGTAAAGGGTGACTAAGCCTTGTTGCTAGGCCCTATAATTTTCTGATATTTTACTCATAAGTTAGGCTTAAGGGGGGGTGTTGGAATAATCAACCCATAGTTAGCTACCTTAGACATTAATTAATCCAATTTTTGTCTTATTTGCCTAGTTTCCATATTCCACCTTATGCAAGTTGTCCTCCACATGTCCAAAGTGGTAAAACTTGATAAAATTGAGTGATGGAGCACTTGGGAAACCACCTGGAATCAAATCTGTTTTATTCCTGGCCTTCCTAGAGCATGTCTACTTTTTCTACTTTATTGCCTGCTTTTACTGAGTTTTAAGGCAATTGGGAAAGTTTGACTAGGTGAAGTTAACTTGTTTTTTGTCCTCATCATCCTCCACTCTTTTCTCCTAAGAAAAGGATGTATGAGTTGTCCTTCCATCATCTATTAGCTTTCCTACTTGATTTTTCCAATTCGTGAGCTCCTAGACAGATTTGGTAACTGCTTTATGCACCTATGGGGGATTTGCTTAGATTTAGTAAGCCTGCTTTTGACCAAATTCGAATGGCATCTTCATGCATTTGAATATATCATGTAATTATTTATTGTGGCAGCCTATGAATTCACAGGGTTGGCTATTGTACACTTATTCAATACAGATTAGCGTTCAGCTCCATATTGAGTCTCCTTTGTGTGTAATTTGCAATTTTTGTGAGTGTAATTGTTCTAACACCCGGGTTCAATTTCCACACAGTCATATCCACTAGGTAGATTTGTATTTCTCCCTAATGTATTCAAATTCTTCCTATGTAAACTATTGTAACACTAGATATTATTATTGTGAATGATATTGTAAATTCCTGAACAATACTTGTTCGTTTCCTGTGTGGTTTGTTTTCTTCAGTTTGTATCTTCATTCTCCATTCTTTTGCTGCAAACATTATTAGACTATCTGCTTGAAGATCTAAATGGCATTCAAATTCTAATAATAGGGCTCCAACATCCTATGGTGTTTCCTTCTTATTGACTTTGATTAATGAAATATTGTCCTAGCATGTAAGGGCTACCAGGTATAACTAAAGGATTGTTTTGATTACTAGGGATGTGATTATAATCAAGATTCAATTGGACATAAGGTGTGGAATATCTACTACCGATGCTCCCAATCCTAGGGAAAGGCATGCTTCCTTTGGGTATATTGAATCCTGAAGAAGCTCTTGTTTCCATATAGGGAATTGACGTTGGAATGTGTCCTCCTCCAAATGAGAAGGAGTTGAAGGGGAAAAAGGAACTACCAGTAGTGTAGTGAAAATTGGTGTCACAAGAGGAATGTTAGCAGACATAGATTAGATTTTAGTTGATGGCATTCCAAAATAAAAAGGATTGGTACCTTGTGGTATAGACGCCAAATTTTCTATTCCACTAAAAAAAGAAATGATCGAAGGGAGTGATCCTATGGTTCCGACGGGTACTCCAAATTAAATAAAAGACCATGTAGATTCTGTTGAAGCAGACATAGTCAAATGGGAACTTATTATGGGTTTTGTAGTGTTTGGGGATGGGATTACCCTAGTAGAACACCGGAACAACATATTGAAATGTGGTATGAAACTATGAGTATCAAATTCATGGGTTTGGATGAATGACAAGATGTGTGATATTGATACAGGAGGGTTCAATTCTCCTATTATATTGATGGTATATTTGATATTGAACTGGTCTAAGTACTCCTAAGAAGGATATATGGTACCCTTCGATGTGTTAATGTGATTGTCGAAACCTCTAAGATATACCTCTTTAGATATTATATCAAATTCATTATATTTATATTCTCTTCCTTCTTTTATTGGATTGTTTAAAATTCTTGGGTTTTCTTCCTCTACCCCCTATGGGGGTGACACAGTGTGATCCAGTATGTTCCTTTTCGGAGGAAACACTCTCTTTTCAAGTGAGAGACCTCATAACCTTCTGGACTAATGAGGTGAATGTATTTCCATTTTAACTCAAACAAATACAAGGGAAGAAACTTTCAAAACTTGTTTTCCAATAATACCACACTCACTAACAAAAATTCTTGAAATAATCAACACACAATACTACCCTTATAAAGATAAGAACATGGTGGTTAAGACCTAGTACCAATCAATGAATATACAAACTAGGGCCTTCCAGAGGTTGGGATGATTAGGGCCCAATTTCAAGCAATAAAGGCGTAAGAATTAGTTACATTAACTCTCCTACAAAAATCATCTAAGGGCCAAGCACTCTCATGAGGATGAGAATATAGATTGGCGATGTAGACACCTTGCTAAATACGAGTACTTATGCTCTTCCTTTATCACGCAAAATTTAAATAAAAAAATAAACAAGGAACTTGATGTAGCTACAAACTTTTATTTTATCTAATGCATTTGAGAGAAACTAATGCAATAAGATCGTTTATAATGAAAAGTGATAACTAATGTGATTTAACCTATAGTACTTCAATAATTGAAATTTTCATTTTGATTCAAACCTTCCAATGGATGTAAAAGACAACAAAGTTTTCACACCCTATAATTTTATGTGTGCAAAATCAAGAACTCCTTAAATGATGTAACTATTACAGAGAAGGGCATACAAATATCCCCAATGGATTTTGCAAATTGACTAGACAAAGCCACACAACTCAATTCAAAAGACCGATGGCTTACACTTTTAGTCCTAAAGGGTGTACATAGGTTTCTAAAGAGAAACTTGTGTATGTACATGATCTATGCATAAGCAAACAACCAATGTATGCGATTGTTTATACATGAATACGTGTATGTATCATTACTTTGTAGAAAGCAAGTACCATATGGAAAGCTATAGGAATGGACATAATATAACAAATCGATTTTTTATTCATATTAATGAAGATTTATCTAGCAAAAAGTTCAAGAAATGACAAATACCAACAAAATCTATTTGTGAATGGAAGAAAAACATGAACCCTACGAAAAATCATTTAATTAGTTATTTTCCCTAGTAGAGTATCCGTTTATATTGCAAGAAAAACATCACCTAATAAAAAGGGTTCATGTTATTAATAGATCAAGGGAATATCCTACTTTAATTTACCACTTAATCAACCAAACTTGAATTTAAAGAGATAGAAAGATGCACTCACTTGGATTCTAATAGTTGAATACTTTTCCAGTGGATGGCTCTAGAGCTTCTCTTTTGATAAATCCCAGAACTTTTATGTACCTACACATAATACACCCTAACACTATTATTAAATGGATTTGATTATTGGAAAACAATAAAATAACAAAAATCTAATTCTTAGTTAAACAAATTAAATTGATTTGCATAGATTAACATCAATTCAATCCACAAAATATCACACATAACCAAATCATATCATGAATATAATTGTTTGGGGGATGGAATAGAGAGTGATATTATATATTAATCAAGAGACAACTACATAAGCAAGATATATTTGAGTCCTTGGTGAGATGTCTCCGTCACCAATAGGGATTCTTCGTGCTCATGCCATTCAATAGCTCTTCTTCCACAATCTTCCACTAACTAGGAGTAAAAGGGATCAAATCAGATTATCCCCACTTGCAATCTAAGGATAAAGGAGAAATCAAAATGTATGTGAAATAAAGGTAAGGGATGCTATAAAAACCTTGAGGAAACCATGATATAATTCCTCGAGGATGGAATTACTCCATTAGCATATGGCCCTTTCCTTGATTTTGAGACTTGTCTTTATACTTTGAGTTAGGTGGTTTAGGGAGTTTATTCTACTGTAATTGAGTCTATGTGGGGACCAAAATGAATTTCAACTACCTAAAATACACGTGGGATTCCACATATTTATAGTTTTTTCAAATTTTTGGGAGATGTATATGTGTTTCTTAAGGGTATCACACATATATGCATGTTGTTAATTGACAACCCGTGTACACAAGCCAATTTTTTTTTTTTGTATTAGGTTTCTCACGATTTGATGTTTAATGGCAATGTAGGGATTTTTAGTATTAATGAGTAATAAAATGCTATAACATATAAAAATAGGTGAGGTTTTTCAAACCTTGATGATTGGAGAAAATATATGATATTTATGAACTTCAAGAATAGTTTGTTTAGTAATAGCAGATATTTTGGATTTTCCTAGTGTGTCATCATTTGTTGAGCCATGAACAATTCCCCAAGTTATACAATTCCATTTCTCAAAGAACCTTTGGGTTCATGACAATGCCTCTGTATTCTCAAAGTTACCCACCTTCTCAATGAGGTATGATTACTAAAGGCTATGTTTAATTGCTTCTTATTTTACTTTGAATTTTTGTTCAAGGTCCCTACATGACCAAGATAAATTGATCTTTTATGCTTAAAAAAACTTTAAACTAAACTTAGCTCAAAACTACTATTGTTCAGGGAAATAAAACCTTATAACTGAGGGTCTAGGGTTATAAACATACTAAAATGAACTTACAGACATCAACAATTTGAGAATTTGACAGAGAAATAAGCAAGAAAGTAAGTGTACATTGTTTATCGAGGAGGGTCCTAGATTTCTTCTATAATACCAAATTGCTCCAATAGCTTCTAGGGAATCTCCCAAACCTGCAAAGAGACAAACCTTTCCTGCAATATCTTATATATTATATAAGTGATTAATGAAATAATATGCTTGCAATGAAATGACAAGACAATTAAGAATCCATAATACGTAAGAGTACATATACACAAAATTGGAAGAAAGTCTCTCTTTATTGATAAACAAGTGATGGAAGATTACAACCAGTATATGATACAAGTCCTCCTTTACTAGGCAAGGAAACTGAGTTCTGCTACTCCAAGATCTCCAAAGGCAATCCCCAAGCATAAATTTTCTCTATATTAATAATCTATTTAGATTCAACCCCCACCCTCTATTTATACTTGAGAAAAGAGAGAGGTTACAAAGGTTGACATGGTTGAGGAAGTTGGGATAGTTATGATTAGGAACCCAACTACCATCGACTAAACTTGTTTTATTTTTAAATTTTTTAAATTAGGGCATTCACGACTCTTGATACTAGCAAGTCGCATGTCATACACGATTCTCATAAGTGAAACCCATGTATACAAGGCATGCTCATCTATTCGCGGGTTTCAATGTCAACACTCACAAATGATACGCAGGTTTCAATGACAACAGTCATGAATTCTCCTTAATCACTTTATAAAAAATAAGTAAAACTGGCATGATGAGAATATAAAAAGGAACATGCACATCTATAAGTTTTTGGCCAGTTCCATCCATTTTTTCCTTTTGTGTACCGACACATTGAGTGTAAGTACTGAAACAAAGAAGTGCCAATTCACAGGATAACAGATGCCCCCTAATGTATGAGGTCAGAGGGAAGTGATGGACGAAATACATTACAATATTTTACTTTGGAGAACTCAGTTACCAAGGCTGCAGAGAGGTACCTGAAACAGAACATATCAAATTCATGTACAAAATCATATATGAGGATTCCATGTTCAATAAAGCAGAACACTATCTCCTTTACAATAGTGGATTACATCATATGATACGGGCAATAAGGCCTCATATGTATTACAATGGTGGATCAAAGCCATAATATAAAATGATGAGTCTTGAACATAACAAAATACTACGCAACTTAGGTTATAGAGGTATGAACCTAGGCCTTTGTCCAAATCCATAGTAACCAGTACAATTCCTACCATGTGAATAGATGAAGTTGAAGTCGAACATGGAAGAAACTCAACAGAATGTCAGTGAATGAGTAGTGCTGACAACTAAAGCAAAGGAATTCACCAATATGGGTAGTGAATCCTAAGGTACTATCATTGAAACTCTAGGTCTTTGTTTTTAGGAGATGCTGATGAGAAACCATCATGTGAGAAGGAAGGAAATGAATCCTTCAATAGGTCACAAGAGTAACTAGGAGACTGGATGAGGAAGGTAAACACAAGGGATACTCAAAGATAATAATGATGGGAATCAAGATAATCAGATACATGTACAGATCCTTGAACAGTGAGAATGACACAAATATGACCCAAGGAAAATTTATACTTTCATATATGAAAACTAGACTTATCTGTCATGCAGGATACATGATCAGATTCCCCATGTATAAAGGACAAGTAGAGGAGTACAAACTTGAAGTAATAGCTGAGCTGGTAGTGCAAACTGAGACATGAGTATCTGGAAGTTCAGAATGTGCTTTGTTCAAGGATGACATGTTGCCATTGTTTATAACCCAAAGAGTGAGATTCTTCCTTACCTTTCTTGTTAATTTTAACGAGTCCAAGAAATTCAACTCGTGTCTCTCTTAATTTTTGACAAGATTGAAGAGGGGAGAGAATAATGCTTGACAAGCACTAATTCGTGGATTTTACAATCCCGAACTAGTAGATGCTTGTTGGTGTTTTCATAGTTTTGAGAGTCTGAAAACTCTGAAGAAGACTCTAGGGGGGTTATTTTTCATCCAATTTAGTCTCCTAAGGCTGGAAAAGTATAAAACAATCCACACAAGAACTCTCTTAGCTCCCGAAGGAGTAAGGACCACCTATTTTGTACTTAGTTGGGGAGGTACGAAAAAGGTTAAATTACCACTTACCCAACGCTCCTTCAAAAAAAACATATAGCCTGAGTTTTATGAGTTTGAAGGAAGGAAAGATCACTCAAAAAGATCCATTTGATTACGAGAAATGGGGCTTGCAAAAGTAAACTTGATGCTTTGTTCTTTAGGTTTTGCAAGCATGACAAAGGCATAAAGTACGCTTGAAATATTTTTCATGTTTGGGTCTAAAGCATGAAAAAAAGAAAACTAAGCTCATACTAGGTGTTCCTTTTTTGTAAATTTAGTCCCTCAGGTCCGGAAAAGAGAGAAACCTATGCCTAAAGATACTCTTCTCAATTCCGTAGAAAAGAGAGTATTCCTTTTGCGTAAATAATCTACATGGTTTGAGAAAGAGATAACTTACCACCAATGTAGATGATTTTTCACTTATTCTTAATGAGTATGAACATACAAGTTTACTTGGATCTAGTCTATTTTAAGGAGTTAGACTAGGGCCTAAAGAAAAATACTTAAGTGCAGGGAGCCTTATAAATGGGTATAGTTTGTAAAAATATGCAAAATGAGGCTCATTTTGTCATGAAAAACAACTAAGAAGGCTCCCTCAAACCTACCACAACTGCGACATGGGTACCAGAAAGAAAATAAAATGTTCTAAACTAGGGTACCCAAGAAAAGGAGGCCATATCCAGGGAAGAACAATGATGTATACGAGGTAAAAAGTGGTCTTATACCATAGTCCATGGACAAAAAGTGATCCCAGGGTTAAGTAGCGGATCAGGTATGAATGCAAAGTTGCAAATGAGGACCAAATCCTACACTATATGTGGTGGAAAACAACATTTCAATGATCCAGGACCTGTGCAGGTAGCAAAAAGACCATGGTATTAGTTCATACATTAAAAAACTGTTTTTAAACTATAGATTATGGGTAAAAATTTAAAATTTTTATTATAAATAGTTCAAAACAAAAAATAAACATACCATTTGGATATTTCACTATGTTTGGCAATTTTTACCTTCAGACTTTAGCTGATCGTAGTGGACAAACCAGTGGACCAATTTCAATTCCTTGAGCTATGGGTTAGTCATCTTCCCCTTCTCTTCCTTTCTATCTATTTCCTTTTTCTTTTTAATGCAAAATTGAATGATTTTGAACTTTCCCTAAGAGCACCCCGAAGCATTTGCGGGTGTGATTTATAACAGTCGTGAATATGCGTTTTATTCACGCGTTTCCTATAGTCAACCCGCTTATGATTCACATTGTGCTAAAAGCACAGCCTCAGATACTACGCGACCTTCAAATTTTTAAAAATGCACACATGCAAAGGAATTTTGATGAATTCTAATGGATGTTATTGTTCCTTGGGCAGGAAAATATGGTTTTAGAGCGGAGAGAAAGGGAACATGAGGACATGGACTAAAAATCCATGTGATATGCCCCTACTCTACAAGCATTACAAAGAAGTGGCTTTCTCAAGTTCTATTGCACTTCGAATATGAGATCACAAGTTCGTCTTTTGGAGACTCTAGTGAGCTACTGGGATCATGAACTTGGACTTTTTTCCCTCCAAGGAGAGACCTTGGAGCTGAAAATAGATGATATCTATTTTATCACATGACTTTCTCATGGGGGTACACTTGTAAACCTAGAGGTCACTGAAAGGGTAATACAATGATGTATACTGAGATCACTGAGGTAAGAAGAACAATGATGTATGTATCAAGTAATCTCACACGTAAAAACTGACATAGTAAGTTAGGGTTTCACACCTAATAATCACCATTGATTTGGGAAACCATGAGCTGTGAGTCAAGTCTAACCTCCAGATGGGTAATGCCACGTAATGTAGCATCCCATAACAACTCTATGAATTCACTCTATTCAACCATGTTATTAGTTGCAGGACCTAAGCAGGCGCCACCAGAGGCAACCAGTTGTCTTGAGGGTGTATAGATAACTAGGTGGGTGAAGCTAGGTTGCAAGTATGGCTGATAGAACCATCATCAAAACCTAGGAACTGCTCAGATGACATCTGAAACAACCAACAGACTGTATAAGAAACACTAACAAACTAAATACCTATTGTACATAAAAATACATACAATAATAATATAGGAACAAGTACCATGCCTAAGCGTAGTACTTCTTCATGTAGATCCCATTCCCGGGCCTCGACAAATTGTTTCCTTCATAATGTATTAATTCATAAGATCCCATTTTCAAAAATTTCGACACAATGTAGAGACCTAATCATATTAACTTAAATTTTCCGCCCCCAGGGGTTCCTTGTCTTGATCCTAGAGCAAAACAAGTTCTCCCTTAGAGAAAAATATTAGTTTAACACCTTTGTGGTATTGGTTTTTACCCTATTCTCGTGAGCCTCATTTGTAGTCAACTCATCTCTGTGATGTTCATTTAGATTCTCTAGGTGAAGCAAACTTTCTTCCAGATCTGTAGTGTCGAGAAGCACATGAATAACAATTTTTAAGGAAAAAATATCACACTCAACCGGTGTGACTACTTCCAACTCATGAACGAGTTAAAACAATGGGAAGCCAATAATAGTCTTAACATTAGTCTAGTATGCCCAAAGTGTAGGGTGCATCATGATGTGCCAATTTGACTTTCTCTTGTTGATAGTGCACTTTAGAACGGTTTTCAAGGTTTTATTACTGCCTGTAATTTCCCATTTGCATGAGGGTAAAAGGAATATGAATGATATTTCCTAAACCCTATCATGGTGTCCAAATCGATCATCATTCTATTTTGAAAGTGACTGCCATGGTTAGTGAAAATCTGCTTTGGTATACAAAAATGAGTAATGATTTGGTTGAATACAAACTAAGCTACCATTTCACCATTGGCTTTGAAGGTAGGCATTGCCTCTTCCCACTTTGTGAAGTAGTCTACATAGACAATGATATATTTGTGCCCCCCAATAGAAACTAGATTGCATGTCATATAATATTCCCTCCACTTAGTGAAGGGCCCTACCGCGATGACGGGGAACAAAGGAGCTAGACGCGACCACATTTTTCTAGTATAGAGCTGACAAGGATGACATCGCTTTACATCTTCCACACAATCTTTAAAGATCATCGACCAGAAATAACCAGATTGTAAAATCTTCTATGCCGTTGATAACCCAGATAAATGACCCCCACATGCTCAGCTATGGGAATCATTTAGGACAAGTTTGCCTCCTTGTGGGTGAGGCACCGACACAAGATCAAATATACCCCTCATTAATATAAGGTATCACCGATGATAAGGTAAATTTTTGCATTAACATGCAACTTACGTTGATCTTCCCGCGAGAAGGATGCAAGACAGTTAAGAGTTTGGACATATACTAAAATATCTCTATACTAGGGGTCGGAGGTGGAAATCAGAAAGATTTACTCATGTGGGAATGAGTTTTCTTTTTCCACTACAGTCTGTTTCGAAGGGAATTCCAAGATCAGGTCTGGAAAAACTAAGGATTTTTTGGACTTAGCAGATTGAAAATCCAAGCTAAACTCCTGGATAATGACTATCTACTTGTTGAATTTCCCTTCAATTATATGTTGGGATAAAACATATTGGAATGAGTTTACATCTGCAACCACTTTGGTTGTCCTTAGAAAGATGTAGTGATGTAGCCTCTGAACAACATAAATTGCTACCAATGCTAACTTCTCGAAGTGCGAATACCTAAGTTTGGGACCAACTAATGCACGACTAAGGTAATAGACAATGTGCTCTTGGATCTTGTCGTCCTCCTGAACTAGAACTACTCCTATAGTCGACTCAGATGCAGCCATATACAATATAAAATACTTGGTGTAATCTGGTGGATGTAATAGTGGAGCCAACAGTAAAGCCTTCTTTAATGCCTCAAAAGCGAGTTGTGTGGTTTCATCCCATTGAAATGCGGTGTCTTGCTTTAACAAGTGCGTGAAAACCTTAATAATATTGGAAAAATTGAAGGAAATTAGATTTCCCCTGTAGACTCTGTAGTTTCCTGTCACATACCCATACCCCATCATTATTTGGAATCAAAATTTCATCGAGAACCTTCACTGTTCATCGAATACAAGGCATGGCCGTGAATCACATCTCAACATTTCCAACACTGTCATGCTCCCTTTCGCCTTCCATGGATCAATCCAACGATATGCAAGGAAGGATATCAGAGGAGATCGAACGATAGAGAGAAAACGCGACGAAAATCAATGATCACAAGTGATACCATAGGTAGAACTAAATGAACGGTTCAGAATTTGCCCGCAAAAATCAACGAAGTGGAAAGCCCGAGATGCAGGGTCAGAAGTTACACAAAATTTTGATCTCACTTCCCGCAGCTCGCATCCCGCATCAGAAACATATCAACGGCAGAGAATCATCCCAGGAAGATCGACGACATAGAAAATTAACTTGCGGGAATGGAAAAATGGAAATCAAAACACTGCAATCCCGCATCCCGCAAGTTGCAAAAATAAAATCTTTGGAAACCACAATCTGTGAAATGACATTCCGCATCCCGCAAGTTACGGAAGGAAAATCTATAGAAACCACAATCTGTGAAACAACGTTCTGCATCTTGCAAAATCCTTAATCCTGCAAACTGCGCAAATGAGGATTTCTAGCAGAAACTCAACTTTTCAGTTGAATTCTTGGATCGATCTGATCATCTAGGCCATTACCGATCTGGCCCATTTACCTTGCAACTTAGTAAAATGCATTGAAGGAAAAACATACATAGATGCCTATAATTGCAATTATTTAGGAAACAAAGCATAACTCAACAGAGCAACATGTTCATCACATTCGATTAAGAAAATACAATGCAAGAATTATAATTGCAAAGAAAAACATAATAACATAGGTAAGAGCACTTATATTTGAACAGAACTTGCCCCGCAACCAGCTATGTCGCTGCAATGTTCCTCCCAACCGTAGGCCAGTGTGCTCCTTAGTCTCTCAGCAACACTGCCACCCCCAAGCTGGGCATGATTTCCTTAAGGAATAGGGGAACTCTAGTAGACTCACACATAGCCAAGGTGCAATAACACTCAACCAAGACAACATAGTTGGGTTTCTCAGGCTGTATGGGAAAACATCCCAATAGATGGGTTTCATAGGCCACTCTTCCAAGCCATCTCATAGTTGGGTTTCACAGACTGTTCACAGTCAAGCCAACATTTACCTTTAAGGACCAGTCAAGCCAATAGATGGGTTTATTAGACTGTTCACAATCAAGCCATCTAACTACTGGGTTTTTTAGGCTATATATCCATGCTAGCATTAGCAGTTGGGTTTATTAGACTGTACAACCAAAGGTTACTTACCAGGACAGGTGTAATAGACCCAGCCAAGCGAACAGATGGGTTTAATATGCTACCAGCCAAGCCATCTTTCCAGTTGGGTTTATTAGGATTCTAAGGAAATGGGCAAGAAGAACTGCTAAGCTAGTGAGCTCATCAACATAGCTAAGGACAACTTCATAAGATCTATCTGGCCTATATCCCCATCTGCCTACACACCCAACATAAGGAAGTGTCCTATTCTCTACTCCACAGTCCCTCAGGCTACACCTTCCCTTCCAGTGCTCTTTAGGATGTGCATGGCAGGTTCACCAACCACTCTTATCGTAATGTGAGGTTCCACACCAGGTTTATCAAGTGCATTCTACGTCTCTCCCATTCCTAATTCTCGCACACAGTTAGACTCGAACCAGGTTTCACAACACAACAACCATAGGGAGGCTCTACATCACATGATTACTCTGAACACGAGTAACAGGGTCTCATACGCTCTCTGTAGTTTAGGATAATGCAGCAACACAACAAATACCACAATGTCTAGGAAAAACAAACTTGCAGAACGCGAGGGATACATACACAGAAGGAAAGGCTATGTTACTCTTCTGCTTCTACACGACGACTGTGGAGTGAAGATGACGAATCCATGATCAAATGAATGAATGATAATGAGCCAAAACGTCCCACAGCTCTCAAAACATGAGAGTAGGAAAATTTGGCGTGAATGCAAGGGCCAAACTGACATATGGTTCTAGTGCTTTCTTGTCCCTTCAAGCAAAACAAAACACTCCAAAACTGGGTGCTCTACCCCATTCGAAATTTCCCATACTCTCCCCTTCCAAGCAATAACTATCTCAACCACTTCCTGGAAGAATAAATGGTTAGGAAGAAAGACAAGAAAGACGGTAGTTGACAGTGCTGATGGGTTCTCCTCATGACACATGGCTTCTCCCCAAACATGCTCAAGGTTAACAGTCCCACCCCTTTATCCTTAGGAAAATCATTCCCCCATCTCATTATTCATTACATTGACATAGCTGGCTGTGGGTTTTCATTATATTGCATATTTACATGATGTTTACAAATGTGCTTGACTTAGCACAAAAACCATAGGCATCAACCATGATCGCCTATACACCAAACATCAATCAATGACAAGGCCTTGGCCTTGAGCTCCTTTTCATGATTCGATACAATATATACCTCATATACATTAATGTAATGGGGTCAAAACCCGGGTGTTACATTCCCTTCCCCCTTCAATAGCACTATCCTCAATGCTTACAAAATTTTGAACAAAATTCTACACTAACATCACCTCAGTGTTCCACAAAATTGAACAAAAATAGATGTGCCAATCGCATGGCATCCTCCAGCTCCCACATAGCCTCTTCAGGACTGTAGTGCTCCCATTGCACCTTTACCTGTCCTATGGCTCAATTCCAGAGCATGGTGACCTTCCTATTGAGGATGCATATTGGCTTGATTCAGAACTCTCCCTCGGGTTCCACCTGAATCACATCCCAATTTATCACATGGTTAGGGCCATGTATATATTTCTTAAGCAAAGAAACATGCAAAACATTATGATCTCTAGTGCTAGAAGGCAATGCAAGTCTATATGCAATTGGCCCTATCTAGGGGACAACTTGGCACAACTTTTCAGCTTCAAGGAATTCTTCTTTTCCCTCACTCTGAGGTAAACATGATCCCCAACACTGAACTCTCTCTTCACCCTATGCTTATCTGCATAGCTTTTCTGCCTGTCCTGGGCTGCTTTCAGATTCTGCCTGATCTTTATAACCTCTTGCTCCATTTCCTTGAGCAATTCTGGACCAATCACAATCCTGTTCACTAGATTATCCCAAGTCACTGGTGTCCTACACCGTTTTCCATACAAAGCTTCATACAGACTCATTCCCAAGGATGCTTGTTGTCCATTATTATAGGAAAAATATACCAAATGTAAATAATCTTCCCACTTGGTTGGTTTGTCCATCACATAGATGCGAAGCATGTATTCAAGAACTTGATTTACTCTCTCTGTCTAACCATCAATCTGAGGATGGTAAACAGTGCTAAAGTTCAGCTTTGTACCCAAATCCACAAACATCCCCTTCCAAAAATTGGAAGTGAACTTGACATATCTGTCAGAGACTATTACCTTAGGCAATCCATGGAATTTGAAAATCTCCCTCATAAAGATCTTTGCAATGTCATCAGTCTTATGTGTAGACTTAACCGGTTTAAAATGTGTTGCCTTCGTCATCTTATCCACCACAACCATGATAGAATCATGTTGTCTCCAAGTCATTGGCAATCCTGTAATAAAATCCATGGAAATAACTTCCCATTTCCATTATGGAACCGACAAAGGCTGCAAGAAACTTGCAGGGTGTTGATGCTCAACCTTTACCTACTGACATTTCATGCACCTTGAAATATACTCAGCTAGGTCCCTTTTCATCCCTGGCCAGAAATATTGCTTTCTGGCTGTAGCAATTGTCTTCTGATATCCTGGGTGATGAGAATATGGAGCTTGATGGATCTCACCGATAATAACTCTCCTGAAATCTGCTACATTTGGAATGTAGACTCCGTTCTTATAAGTAAGAAGTCCATCTCCTTCCAACTTATATACCTCATACCTCTTCTCAAGACTTTGCTGCTGCAATTTGTCCTTAATTTGCACATACATTTCATCTCTAGCAGTATGATTAATAATTTGCTGCCTCAAATCTGAGTGGCAAGTACTAAGAGATGCCACGTCCATTTCCTGCACCTTCCTACTGAGTGCATCAGCTACCTTATTCTCTTTTCCTTTTATATGCTTGATTTTGAAATCAAACTCACATAAAAACTCTAGCCATCTAGCTTTCCTAGCATTTAGAGTAGGCTGATCGAAAAAATACTTCAGAATACAATGGTCCGTCCTTAGCTCGAATCTTCTGCCCATCAAGTAATGCCTCCACATCTTGAGAGCATGTACTATGGCTGCAAGCTTTAGATCATGAGTAGCATAGTTCTTCTCATGCTCCTTCAACTTTCTTGACTCATAACATACAATGTGGTTGTGTTGCATGAGGACTCCTCCAAGCCCTTGACCACATGCATTTGTACATAACACAAAATATTTCTCTGGGACTGCAACCTTCAATACTTGTTTACTAGTGAGAAGATTCTTCAACTACTGGAAGCTTTCTTCACACCTCGAGGTCCATTCAAACTTTATCCCCTTCTTTTGCAAAGAAGTGATGGTATGTGCAACTTTGGAGAATCCCTCAATGAATCTCCTATAGTATCCTGCAAATCCCATAAAAGATCTCACATCTGTCACACTTCTTGGAGTAGGCCAATTCATAATGGCTTCTATCTTTTCAGGGTCCACAGATATACCCTCCTCTGATATAATGTGACCCAAGAACTGAATTCTATCTCTATAGAAATAACACTTGCTCAGGTTTGCATATAGCTGATGCTCCCTGAGAAATTGCAATGTCAATCTCAAATTCTCTTCATGCTCTTTCTCATTCTTGGAATAAAAAAGAATGTGATCATGGAAAACAAGAACAAACTTGTCCAAATACCTGCTGAAGACACTATTCATAAGGCACATAAATGTAGCTGGTGCATTTGTGAGACCAAATGGTACCACTACAAACTCATAATGTCCATACCTTGTTTTGAAGGATGTATTATGAATGTCTTCATCCTTGATTCTCACCTAATGGTACCCCGACCTCAAGTCAATCTTGGAAAATACGTTTGTTCCTCGCATTTGATCAAAGAGGTCATCAATCCTAGGCAAAGGGTATTTATTCTTCACTGTGACTTTGTTCAGGTGTCTGTAATCAATACACAATCGGATTGTACCATCTTTCTTCTTTACAAACATAATTGGTGCTTCCCGCGGAGACACACTGGGTCTGATATACTTCTTTTCCAAAAACTCTTGCAGCTGCATCTTCAGCTCTAACATTTCCGCTGTGCTCATTCTATAGGGTGTCTTGGACACTGATGCTGCTCCTGGCACAAGTTCAATGGTGAAATCAATGTCCTTTTTTGGAGGAAGCCCTGGAATCTCATCAGGAAACACATCCCTGAATTTCTGAAACACATGAAAGTCCTCCAACCTAGGAGTCCCATTCTCTGCTACTTCCAAAATATGAGCTGCATACAACTAGAAACATTTCCTACATAACTTCTTCAACTGCATTGCTGATACCTACCTCACAGAAATCACCTTTGGAATTCCCTTTACAACCCTTGAGTTTCCTTCTTCATTCAAGCACTCAAAATCCTTATTATAACGATCAAACTTTACTCTATGAGAATCTAACCAATCCATTCCAATGAGAACATCATAGGAACCAAGCGGTAGAACATTCAGATCTACATAAGTGACCAATCCATTCATACTCAATGTACATTTCTCTATCACTTCAATCACCTTTCTCTTAGTTCCAGTGGCTAACTGAACTTACCAAGATTTGTTGTGATTTACTTTCTTAAGGGCACAAATCTCCACTACTCTAGGAGTAATGTAACTATCAGTAGAACTAGGGTCAATCAAGATAGAAATAGGTTGATCAACAATATTACCTGCAACTTCAACCATAGTGGATTGGTGGTCTGTCTGGCAGTCCTCCAGTGCTGCATAAATCCTAGGAACGACCCTTGCCACTTGACCCACTGTTTCTACTTCTTGAATGTTGTAAGCTGGCCTTGCATTCTCATTCTCGAGTGGGCAATTCCTACGCATGTGGGGTCCTACACATATCCAACATTGGAGTGGTTCTCTGTTATGCTATGGATCTCTTGGTTTCTTTCCCATTACTCTGGCTGGCTGCTTCTCAGCTTGTGATGGCTGCTTCTGCTGATTCCTGAAGCTAGAAAGTTTGAACCCTTTCTTTCTTTGGTCAAACTTCTCAATCTTCTTGTCCTTCCATGTCTTATGGTAATCAGGTTTCCCTTTGCTTTGCTCATAACAATACTTAGCCTTCCTTATTGCTTCTTCAAGAGTTCTAGGTTCATAAAACTCGATTCTGTCTTTGTAAGATTGAGCAATCCACTCAGGAAACACTGAATTTTCACTTTTTCATCCATGATGTACCTGACATATCTCAACAGTTCTAGGAACCTGTTCACATATTCTTTCATGGTCTGCTGTCCTAGTCTCAGCTCATGGAATTCTTTGATCTTGTCATCATAGTATCTGTCAGAGAGATATTTATACTTTAAATACTTCTAGAACCGTTTCCATTTCAGTTTCCTTTCACTGATCTTCCTAACTTGCTTGAAGTGCTCCCACCAAATGGATGCCCTTCCATTCAAACTAAATATGGCAACCCTTGCCTTCATGTTTCCTAAATAATCCTGAACTTGGAAGTACTTCTTTATCCCAAGAAACCAAACTTCAGCTTCTTGTCTAGTATTTACCTCACCATCAAATGTAGGAGGTTTAGCCTTCTTAAATTCATCCCAAGCGTGATCCCCGTGGGGCCTCTTTATCTTTCCCTTGTGAGAAGAAGAGCTTGAATCCCCACTGGAATCCTCTAAGTTAGATGACTTACTAGAAGTCCTTCTTCTTCTTCTGGTACTGCTCTTATTTCCTTCGGGTTTCACTGTACCCTGCCCAAAGCCTATCTTTCTTTTCAAGTCTGTTCAACTCTGCAACATAGCAGCATTCAACTGATGCTGCTCTTCCTTGGCTTTAATCAAGCTCCTAATAGTAACTGCAATATCCGGCAGTGTCTCCTGGAATATCCTTCCATTAGACTCTATGTGATCATTCCCAACTTGGACATTTTCCCCCATGGCATCTCACGCACGCTCGTAGGAATCTCGAGCATCATATCGATCACGGGTTCTCATGGCTGAACCACCACTTACTCTTCCAAAATGTACTATGACTCTGCAAAATGTGTTACCAACACCATTTGTCAGATACACAGTAATTCCAAAATCAAAACCATTTACTTACTGTCACTTGGCCTACCCAGGCCCAATGCTGCAACCCATAGCTTGGATACCACAGTGTAGGGTACTACAAGTTATCATTAGAGGTATGCTTGACTGCTCTCCATCCCATCCAGGCCCAATGCTGCAACCCATATCTCTGAGACCACATTGTCACGTACCCATACGCCATCATTATGCGGAATTAAAATTTCATCGAGAACCTTCACTGTTCATCGAATACAGAGCATGGCCGTGAACCACATCTCAACATTTCCAACACTGTCACGCTCCCTTCCACCTTCCATGGATCAATCCAATGATCTGCAAGGAAGGATATCAGAGGAGATCGAACGATGGAGAGAAAACGCGACGAAAATCAACGATCACAAGTGATCCCGCAGGTAGAACTAAATCAACAGTTCAGAATTTGCCTGCAAAAATCAATGGTGTGGAAATCCCGAGATGCGGGGTCAGAAGTTACACAAAATATCGATCTCACTTCCCGCAGCCCACATCCCACATCCCGCATCGGAAGCAGATCAACGGTGGAGAATCATCCCGCGAAGATCGATGGCATGGAAACTTAACTTGCGGGATTGGAAATATGGAAATCGCAACACAACGATCCCACATCCTGCATCCTGCATCCCGCAAGTTGCGGAAAGAAAATATGTTAAAACCACAATCTGCAAAATGACGTTCTGCATCCCGTAAGTTGTGAAATCAAAATCTACGGAAACCACAATCTGCAAAACGACGTTCCACATCCTGCAAAATCCTTAATCCCGCAAATTGAGTAAATGAGGATTTCTAGCAGAAACTCAACTTTTTAGCTGAATTCTTGGATCAATCGGATCATCTAGGCCATTATCGATCTGGTCCATTTACCCTACAACTTAGTAAAATGCATTGAAGGAAAAACATACATAGATGCCTATAATTGTAGTTATTCAGGAAATAAAGCATAACTCAACATAGCAACATGTTCATCACATTCCATCAAGCAAGTACAATGCAAGAATTATAATTGCAGAGAACAACATACTAACATAAGCAAGAGCACTTATCTTTGAATAGAACTTACCCCGCAACCAGTTATGTTGATGCAACGTTCCTCCCAACCATAGGCCAGTGTGCTCCTTAGTCTCTCAGCAACACTGCCACCCCCGAGCTGGGCATGATTTCCTCAAGGAATAAGGGAACTCTAGCAGACTCACACATATCCATGGTGCAATAACACTCAGCCAAGCCAACATAGTTACATTTATCAGGCTGTATGGGAAAACATCCCAACAGATGGTATTTCAGAGGCCACTCTGCGAAGCCATCTCACAGTTGGGCTTCACAGATTGTTCACAGTCAAGCCAACAAATGGGTTTATGATACTGTTCATAGTCAATCCATCTCACTACTAGGTTTATCAGCCTATATAGCCATGCCAACATTAGCAGTTGGGTTTATCAGACTATACAGCCAAAGGTTACTTACTTGGTCAGGAGCAACAGACACAACCAAGCCAACAGATGGGTTTATCAGGCTTCTAAGGAAATGGGTAGGAAGAACTGCTAAGCTAGTGACCTCATTGACAGAGCTATGGACACCTTCACAAGATCTATTTGTCCTAGATCCCCCTCTGCCTACATACCCAACACAAGGAAGTGTCCCCTTCTCTGCTCCACAGTCCCTCAGGTTACACCTTCCCTTCCAGTGCTCTTTAGGATGTGCATGGCAGGTTCACCAACCACTCTTATCTTACTATGAGGTTCCACACCAGGTTTATCAAGTGCATTCTACGTCTCTCCCATTCCTAATTCTTGCACACAGTCAAACCCAAACCAATTTTCACAACATAACAACCACAAGGAGACTCTACATCACAAGATTACTCTGAACACGAGTAACAGGGTCTCATACGCTCTCTGTAGTTTAGGATCACGATGCAACACAGAAAATACCACAATGTCCAGGAAAAACAAACTCGTAAAACGCGTAGGATACATACACAGAAGGAAAGGCTCTACAATTTTGTCGCTTCTACACGATGACCGGGGAGTGAATATGATGAATCCATGATCGAATGAATGAATGATAATGAGCCAAAATGTCCCGCAACTCTCAAAATGTGAGAGAAGGAAAACTCAACACGAATGCGGGGGTCAAACTGTCATACGGTTCTAGTGTTTTCTTGTCCCTGCAAGAAAAACACGACACTCCAGAACTGGGTGCTCTGCCCCATTCGAAATTTCCCATAATCTTCCCCTTCCAAGCAATAACTACCTCAACCACTTCCTGGTAGAATAAATGTTTAGGAAGAAAAGACAAGAAAGAGGGTAGTTGACAGTTCTGATGGGTTCTCCTCATGACACATGGATTTTTCCCAAACAGGCTCAAGGTTAACATTCCCACCCCTTGATCCTTAGGAAAATCATGCCCCCATCTCATTATTCATTGCATTGACATAGCTGGATGTGGGTTTTCATTATATTGCATATTTACATGATGTTTACAAATGTGCTTGACTTAGCACAGAAACCATAGGAATCAACCATGATCGCCTATACACCAAACATCAATCAATGACAGGGCCTTGGCCTTGAGCTCCTTGTCATGAGTCGATATAATATTTACCTCATATAGATTAATGTAACAGGGTCAAAACTGGGGTGTTACATTTCCTGATGGAACGAGGAGGATGAAGATTTAGAATAGTCTCAACTTTCAAAGAATCCACCTATATTCCTCTATTTGACACTATAACCCCTAATAACCTCCCCGACTCGACGCAGGAAATGCACTTGTGGGGATTCAAGCGTATTTTATAATGCCTAAATCATTCAAAGATCATACGAAGATGATCTGGATGGTCCTTCCTCTTGTAAGAATGGGCAGGTAGGTCATCTAAGTAAGGTTTGACAATACTCTTAATATCATGGAAGGAAAAATTCATTTCCCGCTAGAAAGTAGCTCTAGCATTTTTCAATCTGAAGCGAATTTTTTTGTAAGCGAAGATCCCCTAAGTACATATGGAGGTCATTTTATGTTGGTCTTTCCACTTAATTTGAATTTGGTTATACTCGAAAAAGCCATCAAAAAATGAGAAAACCTCACTTCCCACACAAGCATCAATAATCTGATTAATGGTTGGCATGGGGTAGTTATCCTTGGGACATGCCTTGTTTAAGTCACGAAAGTCAGTGAAAACACAAATCACCCCTTGTTTTCTATCAATAGGAACATGATTGGATACCCATTCTATTTGAGGAATTGGGCAAATGAACCAAGATTTGCATAGGTTAACTGGTGTAAGTTTTTGTCAAACAGGTTTAGCGTCAGGGTAAGTGTAGATCTCGTGCTCAACAATAGATGGATCCCAGAGAATTAGTAGTGAAATAAATATGCACACCATAACAAACAATGCTAAGTGCAATCTTTGTCAAATGAAAAATAGGGTATGCCACTACATGAGATGCATAAATATATATTTCTTTCTGAATGCCAATGCAATCCTTCCTATATGAAATCCTAAACACAACTCTCATCCAAGCAATCCAATGCAAGTACCTCCTCAAATCCATATCTAAGATGCAACTAAGAGTGCAACTACTTTGTATTTTTCAATATAAAAGAATGAAAAATGTAATAAAAGTCATCTAAAACTCTCAGTCTCTGCAGCAAGTATAAAAGACAAGCCCAGCAAGACACCAAGACAAAAAGAGTAATGCACTAATGGAAAAACAAAAACGAAAAGTGACTAAAACTACTTTCAAAGAAAAATCAATGAAAAGGCGGTCTCTGGTCATAAAAGAAGCATCCAATAGACAACATCAGACCCAAGAAAGACCCAACCATACTCACAACCCACCCAGCAACTTCCTACAACATCAAACTCACCAAAAGGGAGGATGTACGCGATTGTTTAAAGAACAGTTGCGTATGTACATGAATTTTGTCCAAAAATTTGCGTATGTACGCGACTTTTGGACAAAAACCCGCGTATACAGAGAAGGCAATGGTAAAAAGTAGGCCAAGGCCAAACCAATAAAGGGGAGTGTCAATGGACAAACATACTATAACATGCAACATAGAAACAGGGAGAAATAGAGAGCAAGTCAAGAATATCAAGCCCATTGTGCCGATAAAACCCCCAAAGGAAAAATGACTAGGAACTCCCCAGCAGAGTCACCAATTCTGTTACGGAGAGAAATTCCTATGGCTTGGGGTACCACAACAGACAGCTTTGACTCCAGAAATCAGTCTTTCCCAATATGCAATAGAAATAAAATGTCTAACACTAAAGGATCAGACCTCGTACCTTATTCCAGACGGTTGAAGTAGATCTCCATTGAGCTTTCCAATCTTCAGACTGAATTGATATAATACTTCCTCAACAACAAGTAAACAATACAAGCATACTATATATCATGGTGTTAGATCTATTCTAGCATATATAATCAATAATGTAAAAGAATTTGACATATTCCAATGGATACAATATTTAATCAAATACACATCATTGGATAGGAAAAGATAGTTCTTATTAATATAAATCAGAGATTACAATATAGAAACAACCTCTGACGGCACGTCTGCGAACCGGAGAAACTGAATCCCCCACTTGGGCCTCCACCACCTCAATCCTCCATCTCACGATAGAAAGCTCACTAGCAAAAGGCAAGCTTGGGAAGAACACAACAGTGCTCCAAGGGACAAAGGGATGCAGACTCAAGTACAAATTCCGCCAACAATGGACTATAGTTTCGTTGCTCTTAATCTCTCTATATGCCTTCAATGTACCAAGGGGTTCCTTATATAGCTTCACAAGGGATAATGAAGGGTCGAATTCGAGCGATCTCAAGGCATATGGAAGGCCAGGAGTCGAATGAGTTAGATCCATGTCAAAGAAAACTCCAAAAGGATTTGGATTATGCACACATCCCGATGTATGCGGTTATAGGGGTCAAACCCACGTATGTACGCGGTTATCGGGTAAAAATCCACGTATATCATTTTTCATATAGTTTTAGGGATGATCAAGGAAACATCAAAGGATAAAAGATAGTGCATGGGGTCTAAAGAGTCTGCAGCGGGACAGGGGAAGGCCATACAAAGTGTGATTCACCTAGAGTGGTGAAATCCGCTATAATAGATGCCCCCTAATGTGTGAGGTCAAAGGGGTCATACGATGGCCAAAATACATTATAAGTCCATCCCAGAAGTGGAGTGATGAAGGATCCCAAATGGATGACCAGCCACCCAATCAACATAGTACAATAATACAACTCTGCATATAACTGCAAGTACATATAGCAGTCCCGGATACATAAGAGTACAATGGCCATGAATAGGAATAATACATGATATCACATATGTGGTCATCGCCACGTACAATATACATAGATCAGAATCTCCATGATGAAGATATACAAAGGACCATGATCTCCAAAATGGCTGAAGATATATAATAGATCAAGATCTCCATAGTGGCTAGAAATGTCTGACATACACTGGAATGAAGTCACGAGAGCTGAAATCTCATGAACACTGGCACAATCAAGGAGGTAGCATATAAGAGATGCCACCAGTCTAGAAAGTCTTCTACACAAACTGCTACGAGTACATGTCCTACTATGTGAATAGAGGTGTCGAGGTTGAACCTAGTAGTCCATCATCTGATTACTGGTCATTGATGTATACCGTTAACAGACGCGAGATTACCCACCGATAATGAAAATGGGAATCAAGGTACTAGAGTGAAAACTAACAAGTGTGAATAGATGTGTTGAGGTCGAACACTTGAGAGAATCAATTGATCAGGGGACATTGATGTATTCCCAAGAAACTGTCGATGGCAAGAGAATATGCCACTGATGACTGCAAGTCTCAAGGCACTCAAAAGGACTTTAGATTCCAATCCCAGAATAAATGATCTGAAGTCGATGGGATGAAATCCGCTGGAAGGAGGGCATTAAGGCATCCCCCATCATCCAACACGAGGTACTCAGCAAAGCTATATAATGTGGAAGGACTCGATCATAAGGTGCACGAACCAGTAACTGTACCGGGAATGGTCGACATGCAAAGTCAAGATAACTGAGGAATGGCCGACACAGGTTTCAACTTCCTTCGAACAAGAGCATAACGGCGTATGGTGACTGAATGAAGGTAGCATAGACTGGATATAAAAACTGGGACATCTTTGTGACATAGGAGGCATCAACAGAGGCTCCATAGGGATTGGAAGCTTAACCAGTTGGTGGAGATAAACTCAGATAAACGAGTACAGCTCCTAAAGTCAAACTATAACCCAACCAATGGATGTGATATACAGTGCTCCGTTCGAAGGCGACACGACTTGACAGCTGCCAAAGATAACATCTTTCCTTGTCCGGCTTTTTGGTTTTTTAATTTTTTTGGACTTTTTCAGTTATTCGAAAATCTTGAAAAAAGAATAAACTAGCTTTATAGTTACAAACTAGGAGGAGATGAGTGTCATAAAGGAAAACAAACTATTTCCAAGCAGTGGAACATACCTATGCTCAATGCAAGGATACATGTGTAGGATATCGACACTAGGGGGAAAATCCCCTCCCCGTAAAAAGGGAAATCAAGCTACGAAAGATATAAAAAATGGCTCTGCATGGCTAGGCATGAGACAAGCTCGGGGTATATGGCTGAAACGCAATGTCAGGGGAGCCGGCATAAAGCTCAATAAGGCAGGCAAAGCTCATGATAATGCATTCACAACTTGACATGAGGGAGTCCTGAGGGAAATGGCCAGCATAAAGTTTAAGAGGAGTATGAATCTCTTGCTCAAGGACATGGCGGGACTAAAAGGGACTCCCGGACCTAAGAGAGGACTCACAACATGGGTACCAAATGCAAAAGGGAGCTAACTAGGGCACCCATGTATAGGAAAGCTCTACCATTCACATAGTACCACTTCTAATAGCAGCATGAAGGTTCCGTGATACCATGGAATGGGTTCGTACCTAAGGTTAAGATGGAACGGTCATAAGGCAATGCATAAGTGCAAGTGGATGTGACATCCTAACCTATATGCCAGTTTAGACATAATTCCTGTGACAGGCACGAACAGGTCGAAGCCTCGGAGAGAGTGTACAAAAATTGGACCCTACATGACAACCATATTAGTCCAAAACAACCCAAGATAGTCAATAAAGAATCAAAACTATAGGATATAGGGAGGAATGATCATGACAACAGCACCCAAAGGAAACAATGCAGTGAATGATGAGACATAAAAAGGAAACTAAGGTGTAGACCCAACGTTCACGCATACACTACCACCCCAGTGAGGGTGACCACTGGTGTAAAGATCGAGTGAAGGGAAAAAATCCTCCACAAATGGAGTAGAGGATGGAATATAACCATTCCCAAATCTATGAGCACGGTAAGGGGCTGTGATGCCCCCAAGTATGACACCAAGGTCCGTACTAGGACCAAGGATGGGTGATAAGATACCAGGCATGCCGAAAATAAAAGGACCCGAAATTAAGAGAGCATAAATATACTCAAGTCATCACGATCCCAAAGGCCAACTAGCGCACAAAGAGCACACTCCTAAGAAAATATATAGCCAAAATAAAAGCAAACCAAGGGGAGGATATGTGAGCTCTCGAATGCAATAGGTAAGTCTCGCCTAAAGAGAGGCTTGAAACTCCCATACACTACAAGTAGAGGTACGCAACCAATTATAGTGGCCCTCAGCTTCAACACATATAGCGACTATGCTGTCCGACCGGGACACCCACAGAATAACCCCTGCAGAGTACCCCCTCGATAACCTAGGTAAGGCAACTAAGGTCACCTCAATATAATCAATGCTCCGACGTATAGTCGTAGCTGGGATTGACCGTATGGGCAGGGTATCAAAGCCCAAAATTCTCGAAAGAGCCCCCAGATACGAATACAATCCTGGAAATATCTCCGGTGCTACTCAGTTATGACTAGGGGTCATCCCAATCAATAACCGCTCACACTGCCTCGTGCTTAACTCCCTTTTTAGAGAAGGATCCTGAGAACACTGGTTATACCAAGGATTTCACACACTCACCTGGATAGACACCTAGATGTTGTTGTTTAGTGATCTTGGAGAATTGAATTACAATGAACTATTCCAAGATCCTAAAACCTAAGCTTGTTGGTGCACCCTAGAAAAGAAAATAGTGTAATTCATTTTAATTTAGCGTTGATTTTAGTTGGCTGTAATTACTCAAAGGGAAATGGCCATGCAACTAGTGATATGAAGACTCAGCAGTGAAATAAATATGCACACCATAACAAACGATGCTAAGTGCAATCTTTGTCAAATGAAAAATAGGGTATGCCACTACATGAGATGCATAAATATATATTCCTTTCCAAATGCCAATGCAATCCTTCCTATATGAAATCCTAAACACAACTCTCATCCAAGCAATCCAATGCAAGTACCTCCTCAAATCCATATCTAAGATGCAACTACTTTGTATTTTTCAATATAAAAGAATGAAAAATGCAATAAAAGTCATCTAAAACTCTCAGTCTTTGCAGCAAGTATAAAAGACATGCCCAACAAGACACCAAGACAAAAAGACTAATGCACTAATGGCAAAACAAAAAGGAAAAGTGACTAAAACTACTTTCAAAGAAAAATCAATGAAAAGGCGGTCTATGGTCACAAAAGAAGCATCTAATAGACAACATCAGACCCAAGAAAGACCGAACCATACTCACGACCCACCCAGCAACTTCCCGCAACATCAAACTCACCAAAAGGGAGGATGTACGTGACTGTTTAAAGAAAAACTGTGTATGTACATGACTTTTGTCCAAAAATCTACGTATGTACGTGACTTTTGGCCAAAAACCCGCGTATACAGAGAAGGCAGTGGTAAAAAGCAGGCCAAGGCCAAAACAATAAAGGGGAGTGTTAATGGACAAACATACTATAACATGCAACACAAAAATAGGGAGAAACAAAGAGCAAGTCAAGAATATCAAGCCCATTGTGCCGGTAAAAACCCCCAAAGGCAAAATGACTAGGAACTCCCCAGCAGAGTCACCAATTCTATTACGGAGAGAAATTCCTATGGCTTGGGGTACCACAACAGACAGCTTTGACTCCAGAAATCAATCTTTCCCAATATGCAATAGAAATAAAAAGTCTAACACTAAAGGATCAGACCTCGTACCTTATTCCGGACTCTTGAAGTAGATCCCCATTGAGCTTTCCATTCTTCAGCTTGAATTGATATAATACTTCCTCAACAACAAGTAAACAATACAAGCATACTATATATCATGGTGTTAGATCTATTATAGCATATATAATCAATAATGTAAAAGCATTTGACATATTCCAATGGATACAATATTTAATCAAATACACATCATTGGACAGGAAAAGATAGTTCTTATTAATATAAATCAGAGATTACAATATAGATACAACCTCTGACGGCATGTCTGCGAACCGGAGAAACTGAATCCCCCACTTGGGCCTCCACCACCTCAATCCTCCATCTCATGATAGAAATCTCACTAGCAGAAGGCAAGCTTGGGAAGAACACAACAGTGCTCCAAGGGACAAAGGGATGCAGACTCAAGTACAAATTCCGCCAACAATGGACTATAGTTTCATTGCTCTCAATCTCTCTATATGCCTTCAATGTACCAAGGGGTTCCTTATATAGCTTCACAAGGGATAATGAAGGGTCGAATCCGAGCGATGTCAAGGCATATGGAAGGCCATGAGTCGAATGAGTTGGATCCATGTCAAGGAAAACTCCAAAAGGATTTGGATTATGCACACATCCCGATGTACGCGGTTATAGGGGTCAAACCCACGTATGTACGCGGTTATTAGGTAAAAAGCCGCGTATATCATTTTTCATATAGTTTTAGGGATGATCAAGGAAACATCAAAGGATAAAAGATAGTCCATGGGGTCTAAAGAGTCTGCAGCGGGACAGGGGAAGGCCATACAAAGTGTGATTCACCTAGAGTGGTGAAATCTGCTATAACACATAGGACTCCTTTGAGACTGTAGAAGGACTCACGATGGAATCAACAGTGGTATTAAAAACAACTTGATAAGCTACTTCCACTATAGATAATGTGTCACATCCCCTCCCGTCTACTAGTAATGGAACACGACCATGCTACTATCTATCTGGGCAAACTAATCTCCATGAACATAAATATATAAAAAAATGCATTGAACTTAAACATACACAGATGCATAAATTATTAACATACAGTGGAAACAAAATCCATTCATTCACATCCTTTAACATTTTTATATTAATTCATAAACACATATACAGTTGCAGAGATCAAATAGATAAGAATACTTATCTTGAAAGAAGCTTGTCCCACAACCGGCTACGTCATTGCAACGTTCCGCCCAACCATAATCCAGTGTGCTCATCAATATCTCAGCAACACTGCCACCCTTGAGCTGGGAATGATTCCCACAAGGAATAAGGGAACACTAGCGGACTCACACATATCCAAGGATTTATCAAAATTCAGCCAAGCCAACATAGTTGGGTTTATGAGGCTACAAAGGACCAAACAAAGATGTACACACAACAATCACATTTCTAGAATTGAAGGAAAACATCACAAAGGCCAAAATCGAGACTGACAATTGAGTAAAACAGCTTAGCCTATGCAATTCAATTTCCAAAGTTGTTTATGGCCCTAACATGGCCAAAACGGACTCAACAACACCCAAAATTTGTGGGTCTCTTCTCCCACTCACTGGTATTACCAAAAATGAATTTCCAACTTGAGGAAAATGAGGAAAATGATAGGAAAATGCGAGGAAGCCAACCCAATCCCTGGGCATTACAAAAACAACCTCCCGTCCATGGGAAATATGAGGTAAATAACCAAAATCGTAGATGGATACACACATCAATCTCTGGATTCCTGAGAGAGATCATGTGAATCAAATAAAATGGCGAGGAAGATGGAAAAAATGAATGCAGAATGCCAGGAGCTCCAAAAACGTGGGGAAAGACAACAACCTGAATGCATGAGGGAATGGGTAGCATTTTTGGGAAATAACTTTGCCCATAAGTCAAAATCATGTTTCTGAAAAACAGATGGCTTCTCGCATTCGAATTGGGACTTACATACCTTTCCCATCCCATGTAATAACCAACTCAACCAACTTCTGGCAATAATAAATGATTGGGTGAATAAGACAAGAAAGATAGTTGACAGTTTGATGGGTTCTCCCTTTGACATTTGGATTTTACCCATTGGACCAAGGGTTTGAATACCCCCCCCCTTATCCTTAGGAAATCATGCCCCCATATCATTATTGTTGCATTGACATAGCTGGTTGTGGGTTTTTAATTAAATTACATATTTACACTATGTCCAAAAATTATAATGTGTCGGCTAGCAAAAAATACCATCGACATCGATTTTAATTACTGAAACATAAAATGATAAATCAATGCTGGGGATTTTTTCCTTTATCTCCACACCATGATTAAATACAATGTATACATCATATACATTTAATGCAAATGGGGTCAAAACTGGGGTGTTACATTCCCATCCCCCTTCAACAGCACTGTCCTCAGTGCTTTACAAAATTGAAGAAAAATGCTACACTTGTATCGCCCTCAGTGCTCCACAGAATTGAACAAAAATGGATGTGCCAATCGTATGGCATCCTCCAGCTCCCATGTAGCCTCTTTAGGACCGTAGTGCTCCCATTGCACCTTTACCTGCCCTATGGCTAGGTTCCAATGCATTGTGACCTTCTTGTCGAGGATGCACATTGGATTGATTTGGAACTCTCCCTCGAGTTCCACCTAAATCACATCCCAATTTATCACATGGTTAGGATCATGTACATATTTGTTAAGAAAAGAAACATGAAAAACACTATGAGCTCTAGTGCTACCAGGCAGTGCAATTCTATATGCAACTGGTCCTATTCTTTCAAGCACTTTAGATGTCCCACAATATCTAGGTGACAACTTGGTGCAACTTCCAAGATTCAAGGAACTCTTCTTTTCCCTCACTCTAAGGTAAACATGATCCCCAACACTGAAATCTCTGTTCACCCTATGCTTATCTGCATATCTTTTCTGTCTATCTTGGGACGCATTCAGATTCTGCCTGATCTTTACAACCTCCTGATCCATCTCCTTGAGCAATTATGGACCAAGAACAACCCTGTTCATTGGATTATCCCAAGTCACTAGTGTCCTACACCTTCTGCCATACAAAGCTTCATATGGACTCATCCCCAAGGATGCTTGTTGTCCATTGTTATAAGCAAACTCTACTAAGTGTAAATAATATTCCCACTTGGTTGGTTTGTCCATCACATACATGCGAAGCATGTATTCAAGCACTTGATTTACTCTCTCTGTCTCCCCATCAGTCTGAGGATGGTAGGCAGTATTGAAGTTCAACTTTGTACCCAAATTTTCAAACAACCCCTTTCAAAAATTGGAAGTGAACTTAACATCTCTATCAGAGACTATTGCCTTAGGAAATCCATGCAATTTGAAAATCTCCTTCATGAATATATTTGCAATGTCATCATTCTTATGTGTAGACTTAACTGGTATTGGTTACTATGGGCAGACCCGGGTTTACTTATAATGTACCAACAACACCCCTAACTCACTGGCCCTTTTAGCAACAGACCGCAGAGTGGCCTGAAGTCTCACCCGAAGTGATTTAGATGGGTTGGCTAAAGACTCAAGTGTCCTTAAATAGGTTCTGTAGCATCCTGGTGTCTTGCGGCTCTTCTTAACCAGCGAGATCTTCCTAGGAGTCGTAGTTCTCCCTTCCTTGCAGACTCTAACAGGGGGATTAGGACTCCTATCGCATTGCAGCGACTAGGACGATGCACAAACTCTCCCTTCCGCGGTTCTTACTATCTGCGATATCTCGCACCGCGGCTTCTCTGTCGGTGCGATATCGCCTTCTGTCAATGTGATATCTCCTATAGTATGGCCCAAAGTGACTCTCAAGGTCCAAACGGATTCTCACTGGGAGGAATAACTCGTTTAACCTCCAACAGGGTGTTAAACAACCTTACACGAACTTCACGGTTCAACACACTCACATCGCTATACTTAACTTACTGAATAAGTATACTGGAAGCACTTAACAGAGTGACTATTACTGTGTGAAACAAGCACTGATGGACTCATAGGCAGACACTTGTTACATTTAAACTTACCTTTAACTTTCTATAATGCTGTAACTGAATGAGAACATACAGACATTTACTAACTGATATACGACATTCATGTAACAGATAACAGATAGCAACTAAGTAAAGCACAATCACATGAAATAATCATATAACACACTGATTTTACATGGTTCACTTCCAGGGTAGAAGCTACGTCCACGGGAACTAGTTTATATATTATAACTTGGGAGAGTAAACACAGTTCCGCTGCAACCTCATATGCAACTGAGATCTTCTAGGTAACTCCGTGCACACCGCCATATATTATAAGCCCTTCTCTCTTAGATCTCTTCTCTTTTTATATTGCTTCTCTTACAATATACTCTTCCTCTCTCTCTCTCTCAATCCCTGTGGATTGTTACATACATACTCTAGGAGTCAGCTACTGGTTACAGTAAGATACTACAGACTGAATAACAGAACCAGAGCTTGGCTCTTCTATAATACAAATATCTATGATCTAACAGATCATCGACTATCTGAATAGCTAATGAGCTAACTGACTAACTAGCTAACCTTTTACAATACAAAATACATCCCTTTATAGGCGGCCCGAAGGTCTCGCCATTACAACACTGTGGGCCTCTCCCAACAGTAACCCAAAAACCCTAACTGTGACAGTCGGTCTATTTGTACTCGAACTGCTGCTTTTCGTCACACCACAGCTTCCTACAGTCTTCCACGCTTCCCGGTGCTGACCGTGGGTACTGGCGCCGCTTCCTTTTCTGTCCTTTGTCTTCAATACCTCGGCCTCATTGCTCCTTTTCCTTTATGAGGGTAGCTGAGCCCTCCTGTCTTCGCCGCTGCCTTAAGTGCAGTGGTTGAGCTTTCTCCTCTCGGTCGCTCAGGTACTGTTACCTTTGACTTACTTGTTCCAAAATAGAAGCTTTTCCTGTAGTTGTGGGACCCTACTCCAACAGTCCCCTAACACTTACTTGTGGCTCACCCCTGAGCCACTAACAGCTGGTTTCTCTTGCTGTAGCTTCTCCTTGGCTTCCTGCGAAGTCCTTGTAAATCTTTGTCGAAGTCCTGTGACTTCTTTCTCCATAGCTTCGCCACACTCTTGTGTTGTTTCAAGCATAGCTTAACTGATGCTTGAGTCTTCTGTAAATCTAGTTCGTAGGTCCCTCGTATCTTTCCTTCCCTTTGGAAGATATCATAGCATCTGCAAAAATGCTTAGTATCTTTGTGTAAAGTAGGCCACCATAATCCTGTAGCTAAGATTTTCTGAGCAGTCAGCTTTCCTGCGAAATGACCTCCTGCGGCACTTGAGTGTGCTTCTCTGATAATGGCCTCTTTCTCATGCGGCATAACACATATGCGCAGGAGTTCATTTGGACCTAACTTGTATAAGTGCCCTGCGATCAATGTGAAGTCTGCTGTTTTAACAACTAGCTATTTCTTTTGATGCTTAGTAAACTCAACAGGTTCCCATCTTGTGGTGAGAAAGTGAATGATATCAGCGTAGTACTCATCTGCGATCTGAATAGCAAACAATTGCGCATCTGGAAAATTATCCTCTAGGTTACTTGGTTCCTCTCTTGAGTCTATCCGTGACAGATGATCAGGTCCGGTATTTAATCTTCCTGGTTTTACCATGATTTCAAAATCATACTCCTGAAACAGGAGTAACCATATACAGATTCTTCTTCCTAACACTGGTTTATTGACCAAGTACTTTAAAGCGGAATGGTTAGTAAACATCTTGAATGAGGCACCCAACAGGTAGTGCCTAAACTTCTATAGAGCATACACCATAGCTAAACCTTCTCTCTCTGTAGTGGTGTAGTTCTTTTCTGTAGTGGATAGCTTTCTGCTTGAGTATGCGATAGGGTGATCGATACCCCCTTCTCCTGGCTAGGTTAAGACGATCCCCAGTGCGATGCCAGATGCATCCACATGTAAATGAAATGGCTTGGTCCAGTCTGGAAATACTAATATGGGTACTGTAACCATCTTCTCTTTAAGAGTGTCTAGACTTTTCTGGCATTCCTCATTCCATAGGAATTTGGCATCTTTCTTTAACAACTTTTCCATTGGTGCTGTGATCTTTGCATAACCCTTAATCAATTTTCTATAGTACCCGATATGACCAAGTACCGTCCTTAGTTTCTTGACTGAGTTGGGTGCTAGAAGATTTACAATGATGGCAATCTTTGCAGGATCTACCATCAAGCCTTGTCTGCAAACAATGTGACCCAACAAAATACCAAATGGCACACAAAATATACATTTTTTCAAGTTCAGAGAAATCTGATATTGCCTACATTTCTCTAACATCAGTCTTAAATCTCCTCTGTGCTTGTTGATTAATCCAAATACAGTGCAGTCATCAAAATAAACCTCTAGGAATTTATGGATGTATTCTTTAAATACAGCAACTACTACTCTTGAAAAGATAGCTGGTGCATTTTTAAGACCAAAGGGCATTACCGTATACTACAATGAGCCCCATTATGTCGCAAAAGTGGTCTTATATCGATCTTCTGGATGGATTCTGATCTGGTGATAGCCTGAAAAGGCATAAGTGAAGGAGTAGACATCCTGTCCTCCCACATTGTCTAACACTTCATTAGTAAACGGTGTCGGGAACGGGTCATGAAGTGATGCATCGTTGAGTTTATGCAGATCGACACAAATTCCGATTTCTCCTTTGGTTTTCTTTTCTTGTACGACCATGGGACTAACCCATTCGCTTTCTTCTACGAGCTCAATGATGCCTACTGCTAGCATCTTATCGATCTCATCCTTAACTTTTTCTTTATACCGCGGATTTAATCTGTATGGACGCTATTTGACTGGCCTAGCATCCTCTTTCAATGGTATCCTCATTACTCCCAGATCTCCTACTATTCCCTTCATTTCTATAAACTTAGTGGGGAATAAGTCCTGATAGTCATGTAATAGACCTACAATGTGTGCTACCGTTTCATCATCCCAATAGTCTTCAATAGAGGCAAGCTTTGGTTCTGTGTTTGTTCCAATATTGATCTTTTTAATTTTGATGGGGTCTATGATAGCTGGAATCTGTAGCTTCGGTCCATCAACATCGCGAGTCCTTTCTGACTCCGAAATGTTGATGCTGCGAGGATCCTCATCCTCATCCTCTGGTTCTGCTGTGAAGTTATAGCACTCGAGAGCATCTTCTAAGTGGATGGCCCACTCGGGTTGATTATGTACTGATAGGGTACAGTCCTCAAATATCTTAGTCTTTATGACTTCTAGAGCCTGATTGATACTTGGATACTCAGATTCAAAAGCGAAAGTGATTTCAAAGCTGTCTATCATAAGTGGCCATGTAATGGTTCCTCTGCGCAACTCGGTCTCAATGTACCAGTTCTTTGGAATTTGGTCTAAAGTATGAATGAATAGGTGAACCCATTCATCCTTCGGAATGTCCGACCAATTCTGTTCAAACATTTCAATATGTGACCTGGGGTCACTTTCTCCTGTGTACCTCTGCTGTAGATACTCCTTGTTATTATAAAACCCGATTGCCATCAATCTCTTGAAGTCATCCCATGATGCGATGTGTTCTCTATGTGCCTGCCACTGTCTTGCAGGTGTGGCTCTTATTGCAAGGTCAATGACTGACATCCTTTGCTCCTGAGGGATTTCCTATTCAAACTACTTTAGAAAATCGTTGACATCTGTTAAGCCATCAAACGATGGATTATCCTTAATCTTTGTGCCAATCCATCGCAATGACTTAGTCATAAATGCACATCTGTGAGCTGAGACTTCGTAAAGTCTGTTCTGCCAGTTCTCTAGGCCAACATCCGAGTCTGATGCGCATGAGCTGCCGCATCACCAACTAATGTTCCCTTCTGCGGTTGGATTGATGTAGTCATTCTAATTGGCCGTCATCTGATAGAGGCTCTCCATATTACGTGCCTCATCCTCTGCTTGGATAGGTTCAATATATCTCGGACCCTGAAAAGGATCCAATGGTGCGATGACCCGAATCTGATTGTCCTCGAAGGTCATCTGTCTCTTCTTTAAATCAATAATAGCCATGTTACCAATTTTTCAATCAATACCTAGTAGCGCTGGGTATGGTCTACTATCACCAATGATTTCTATAACTTCAAAGTCTGCAAAGCTACGAACTCCATCAATGTCAACTGGCACCTGCGGTAATCGACCCAGTGGTGATACCCATTGCTGATTGGCTAGTCTCAGATGGATAGGTGATCTGGCTAACTTAGGGCCACCCATCTGTTCCCATGTCTGCTTAGTCAGAACATTTACCTCTGATCCTAAATCTAGGATTACCTCATCCATTTCAAATTCTCCAACTTGTGCTGTGAGTCGCATTTCTCTTCCTGTTCTTGTATATCCCATAATATTATGAGCAACACGCTATGCACTGATCATGGAAGAAGATAGATGACACTAATCTTTGAAGCGCTGAAGCTCTCCGATAGCTTTCTCATTTCTCATGAGTTTTAAGCAACTCCGCAGGAAGGATTGTACACTTCCTGTCGACTCATCCTCGTCGCACCTTCCCGATGTGGTAGCCTACGATATCTGAACAGGGCTAACGCCACATGGTGTTTGCTATGGTATGCCCCTAGACGGCTATACCTACGATCCTGATTGCGTAGGGTCATTAAAGAAAGTTTTAGCTTCCTAAAATGTCTCTTTATTCTTTTGCAGGTTGAGTGGTGTTGATTTAGTAGTGGCTTTGCGCACCCACTCCGGACCTGTGTTCTTTTCAGTATCCGATGATGTCCCACTTGTGGAAGCACTGTTGTGAGTCACAATGTTGACTCTTAGTTCTGGTTCCTTCTGCTCAGCAGCAATAAGATGGATGTTCTGGTGTGCTGCTGGCTTAGGTTCCCTGATCTTGGCTATCAAGGTAGGACATTCTTCTATAGTGTGATCGTAATATTTGCAATAGTTACATGTGGTAGTAGGGCTCTGGCAATCCCTAGCATAATGTCCTATAACTCCACAGTTGTAACAAGTGATCGGTCCACGACCACGGCCAAAGCCTCCTCCATGACCTCATCCTCTGAATCCTCCTCCACGACCATCATGAGCCGGTTGATGCTGTGGTCCTGCTACTGAACCTGGTGTCTCTGATTGGACTCTGTATAAGTCATGTTTTCTGTCGACCATGAGATCATAAGCTCGAAAATTATGTTCATCATGTCCTACGGACTTATAGAAGTTATAGTATAAGTTCTTAGGTGTTTGTACATACTTCTGAAGTAAAGGGAATTACTAAGGTGGGTGTCCTCTTGTTCTGCATAGTTCACACCACGGCCCTTGCATCTGTGCTAAGGGGTTAAGAGCCCCACTTTCTATATATTCAACAAATACTGGACAGTTATCTTTAGTATGGCGTTGTGCTTTACACTTTATACACCATATTTCTTGTGCAATCCCTTTTCCTTTCTTAATCTCATGCATCTGTAAGTTGATATTAGCTAACTGGTTCTGCAGGTTTGTCATACCTGTATTGGTCTCAGCTAGAGGTGATGCCTCTAGTTTCATTTCCATCTCCAACGCGTCATCCCGCGTCTGGAGTTTCTACTGCATTAGTGGCAGTTTGATGTGGGGGAGCAGTGCTGCAATAAACCATTCCTTGTGCTGCTTCGGTGCAAACTCAAAGCTAACTTGGTCTATAAGGGCTTTGAATTTATGATCAAAGTCCCATACTGACTCTGTAGGTGACTGTTTAATGTCTTTGAGCTCTGTAATGCACTGTGACTCAGACTTAGGTTTCTTAAATTCTTTGATCATGGCAGTCCTAACCTGTACAAGCGTTCTGGGTACCGCTGAGGTATACTTCATATACCATGTTAAGGCTCGTTCCCTAAGTGTGGTGATCAACTGTACAATTTTAATATTATCATCTTGGATCCCTTTAATGGTCCACACGGCTTCACATAGAAACCAATGCTGCTCTAGGTCTTCTGCCCCTGTACCCTTAAAGGTAGGTAGCTTCATATCATCCCCCATTCTATTTCTACATGGTGGATGCTGATTTGTTGTGTTACTACCACTCGGTGGTGTAGATATAGGTGATGTAGAGGTAGTATGTACTGTATGTGAGCTACTAGATGGAGTTCCTATGGGATTATTCTGAGTCTCGATTGATTTCTGTGGGGTGTAAGGATGGTAAGGGATACCCCCTTCTGTTCTTTTTGTATTACTGTGACTCTTTTCTCTAGTATTGTCTGAACTGTTTTCAAAGACAGAAGATCTGCAATCTACTTTATATTTCTTTCCACTACGTGTACGTCCAAGTTCATCAAAGTCACTCTCAAACTCTTGTGACATTACACTTACTGAACTTATACATCTGAATATATATCGAGTACTCCTTTTTCATGTAATAGCATCTTAATGGACAACTTTAAAGAGTTCAGGTACTTACCACGATATCCTTTGAAGAAGTACCACTTAGCTTCGCTGAAGCTTTTTCTCTGTTCGACTGCAAACTCTGTGATGAAGCCTTCTAGCACAATCGCAAGCCAGAAGTCCGCTGCTCGTGAAATGGGATTATCAATGCTCCTGACAGTATGAATCAGCTTCGGTGTCCAGACAATGTTTGTTTTCTTCTTGAATATATGCTGATCAGTCAAATTTGATAACCAGTCGTCCAACTCATTTCCATAGGTCACAAAAAATATCGTATGTATATCAGTGAAGATATGTTTTTGTAACCAATCCTTTGTACTCAACGTAGGACTCTTGTTTTCTGTCACAGTAAATTCTCTTTCTGTAGACTCAACCCACTGGTTGAGTTCTTCTTTAGTAGGATGCCAACAGAACATTAGCTCTTAGTTTGTTCAAAATTGACAATGGATCCATTTGTGGGTTACTATGGGAAGACCCGAGTTTACTTATAATGTACCAACAACACCCCTAACTCACTGGACCTTTTGGCAACAGACCGCAGAGCAGCCTGAAGTCTCACTCGAAGTGATCTAGATGGGTTGGCTAAAGACTCAAGTGTCCTTAACCAGGTTCTATAGCATCCTGGTGTCTCGGGCTCTTCTTAACCAACGAGATCTTCCTGCGAGTCGCAGTTCTCCCTTCCTCACGGACTCTGACAGGGGGAGGACTCCTATCGCATCGCAGGGACTAGGATGATACGCAAACTCTCCCTTCCGCGGTTCTTACTATCTGTGATATCTCGCATCGCAGCTCCTCTGTCGGTGCGATATCGCCTTCTGTTAATGTGATATCTCCTATAGTACGGCCCAAAGCGACTCTCAAGGTCCAAAGGGATTCTCACTGGGAGGAATAACTCGGCTAACCTCTAGCAGGGTGTTAAACAACCTTACAAGAACTTCACGGTTCAACACACTCACATCACTATACTTAACTAACTGAATAAGTATATTGGAAGCACTTAACAGAGTGACTATTACTGTGTGAAACAAGCACTGATGGACTCATAGGCAGACACTTGTTACAATTAAACTCGCCTTTAACTTTCTATAATGCTGTAACTGAATGAGAACATACAGACATTTACTAACTGATATACGGCATTCATGTAACAGATAACAGATAGCAACTAAGAAAAGCACAATCACATGAAATAATCATATAACACACTGATTTTACGTGGTTCACTTCTAGGGTAGAAGCTATGTCCACGGGAACTGGTTTATATATTATAACTTGGGAGAGTAAACACAGTTCCGCTGCAACCTCATATGCAACTGAGATCTTCTGGGTAACTCCACGCACACCGCCATATATTATAAGCCCTTCTCTCTTAGATCTCTTCTCTTCTTATATTGCTTCTCTTACAATATACTCTTCCTCTCTCTCTCTCTCTCAATCCCTGTGGATTGTTACATACATACTCTAGGAGTCAGCTACTGGTTACAGTAAGATACTACAGATTGAATAATAGAACCAGAGCTCGGCTCTTCTATAATACAAAGATCTATGAGCTAATAGATCATCGACTATTTGAATAGCTAATGAGCTAACTGACTAACTAGCTTACCTTTTACAATACAAAATACATCCCTTTATAGGCGGCCCGAAGGTCTCGCCATTACAACACTGTGGGCCTCTCCCAACAGTAACCCAAAAACCCTAACTGTGACAGTCGGTCTATCTGTACTCGAACTGCTGCTTTTCGTCACACCACAGCTTCCTGCAGTCTTCCACGCTTCCCGGCATTGACCGTGGGTACTGGCGCTGCTTTCTTTTCTGTCCTTTGTCTTCAATACCTCGGCCTCATTTCTCCTTTTCCTTTATGAGGGTAGCTGAGCCCTCCTGTCTTCGCCGCTTCCTTAAGTGCAGTGGTTGAGCTTTCTCCTCTCGGCCGCTCAGGTACTATTACCTTTGACTTACTCGTTCCAAAACAACAGCTTTTCCTGTAGCTGCGGGACCCTACTCCAAAAACCGGTATAAAATGTGCGGCCTTTGTCAAATTTTCCACCACAACCATGATGGAATCATGTTGTCTCCAAGTCATCGGAAATCTTGTAATAAAATCCATGGAAATAACTTCTCATTTCCATTTTGGAACTGGCAAAGACTACAACAAACCTATCGGGTGTTGATGCTCAACCTTCACCTATTGACATTTCATGCACCTTGAAATATACTTGGCCATGTCCTTTTTCATTCTTGGCCAAAAATAGTGTTTTCTAGCTGTAGGAATTGTCTTCTGATATCCTGGGTGACCAAAATAGGGAGCTTGATGGATCTCATCCATAACAACCCTCCTCAAATATGCTCTATTAGGAATATAAATTCTGTTCTTATAAGTAAGAAGTCCATATTCTTCAAATTTAAATCCCTCATACTTCTTTTCAAGGCTTTGATGCTGCAACTTGTCCTTGACCTGTGCATACAATGCATCTTCAGCAACATTATTAACAATATGTTGCTTCAACTCTGATTGAAAAATACTAATGGATGCCACATGCATTTCTTGCACCTTCCTATTGAGTTCATCAGCTACCTTATTCTATTTTCCCTTTATGTGCTTGATTTCAAAATCAAACTCACATAAAAACTCCATCCATCTAGATTTCCTAGCATTAATAGTAGGATGATCAACAAATACTTCAGACAACAATGGTCTGTCCTTAGCTCAAATCTTCTTCCCATAAAATGATTCCTCCACATATTGAGAGAATGTACTATGGATGCAAGTTCGAGATCATGAGTGGCATAGTTCTTCTCATGCTCCTTCAACTTTCTTGACTCATAACATATTACGATTACATGGTTGTATTGCATAGACTCCTCCAAGACCTTGTCCGCATGCGTCAGTACACACCAAAAAATCTTTTTCTGGGTCTGCAATCTTCAATACTGGTGCACTTGTGAGAATATTCTTCAACCGCTGGAAGATTTCTTCACACCTCGGTGTCCATTCAAACTTTATTCCCTTCTTTTGCAAAGAAGTGACTGGATGTGCAACCTTGGAGAATCCTTCAATGAATCTCCTGTAGTATCTTGCAAGTCCCATAAAATATCTTACATCTGTCATATTTATTGGAGTATGCCAATTCATAATGGCCTCGATCTTCTCAGGGTCTTCATATATGCCCTCATCTGAGAGAATGTGACCCAAATAATGAATCCTATCTCTATAAAAGTCACACTTACTCAACTTTGCATACATCTTATGCTCCTTGAGCACTTGTAATGTCAATCTCAGATGTTCTTCATGCTCTTCCTCATTCTTAGAATAAATAAGGATGTCATCAAGGAAAACAAGAGAAAACTTGTCCAAATACCTGTTGAAGACACTATTCATAAGGCACATAAATATAGCTGGTGCATTTGTGAGACCAAATGGTACCACTACAAACTCATAATGTCCATACCTTGTCTTGAAGGCTGTCATATGAATGTATTCATCCTTGATTCTCATCTGATGGTAACCTGACCTTGATTCAATCTTGGAAAATAACTTTTCTCCTCTTATTTGATGAAAGAGGTCATCAATCTGAGGCAAAGGGTATTTATTATTCATAGTGACTTTGTTCAGCTATCTATAATCAATACACAACTTGAGTGTACCATCTTTCTTCTTCACAAACATAGCTGGTGCTCCCCAAGGAGACACACTCGGCCTGATATACTTATTCTCCAACAATTCTTGCAGTTGCATTTTTAACTCTCACATTTATGGTGTACTCATCCTATAGGGTGTCTTGGACACTGGTGCTACTCCTGACACAAGTTCAATTGTGAAATCAATGTCCCTCTTTGGAGGAAGCCTTGGAATCTCACCAGGAAAAACATCCTAGAATTCTTGTAATATAGGATAGTATTCCAATCTAACAGTTTCATTCTCTGTTGCTTCCAAAACACGAGCTGCATACACTCTGCAACCTTTCCTACAACACTTCTTTAGCTGCATTGCTGAAATCACCTTTGGAATTCCTCTTACAACTCTTGGGTTCCCTTCTTCTTTGATGCATTCAAAAGTCTTATTGTAGCAGTCAAGCTTTACCCTGTGAGCTTCTAACCAATCCATTCCAATGAGAACATCATAGGAAACAAGTGGTAGAACATTCAGATCAACACAAGTGACCAATGCATTCATGACCAATGGACATTTCTCTACCACTTCACCAACCTTTCTCTTAGTCCCAGTGGCTAGCTTAACTAACCAAGATTTGCTATGCTTTACATTCTTAAAAGCACAAATATCCACTACTCTAGGGGTAATGTAAATGTGAGTAGAACCAGGGTCAATCAAAATAGAAACATATTGCTCAACAATATTACATGCAACTTCAACCACAGTTGACTGGTGATATTCCTGGTAGTCCTCCAGTGCTGCATAAATCCTAGGGATAACCCTTGCTACTTGAACCACTGTTTCTTCCTCTTGAATTTTGTAAGATGGCATTGCATTCTCATTCTCAAGTGAACAATTCTTGCGCATGTGGGGTCCTCCACATTTCCAACATTAGAGTGGTCCTCTGTTCTATTGTGGTTCTCCAGGTTTTTCTCCCACCACTCTGGTTGGCTGCTTCTCAACTTGGGATGGTTGCTTCTGTTGATTCCTGAAGTTATAAGGTTTGAAACCTTTCTTCCTTTGGTGGGAATTCTCATTCTTCTTGTCCTTCCATGTCTTATGATAATCAAGTTTTCCTTTTCTTTTCTCATAACAATACTTAGATTTCCTTATTACTTCTTCCAGAGTTCTAGGTTCATAAAACTCAATTATATCTTTGTAAGACTGAAGTAATTCACTCAGGAAATGTTGGATCTTCAATTTTTCATCTTTGATGTAACTGACATACGTCAAAAGTGACAAGAACTTGTTTGCATATTCCTCCATGGTCTACTGTCCCAATATCAGCTCATGGAACTCTTTAATCTTATCATCATAGTACATGTTAGAGAGGTACTTTTTCTTTAAATTCTTCTGGAAATGCTTCCACACAATCTACCTTTCATTATCTTTTTCACTTTCCTGAAGTGCTCCTACCATATGGATGCTCTTGAAGTCAAGTTGAATATGGCTACCCTAGCCTTCATATTTCCAGAGTAGTCTTGGACTTGGAAATATTTTCTCATCCCAAGAAGCCAAGCTTCAGGTTCTTGTCCATTCTTTATCTCACCATTGAAGGTATGCAACCTTTCCTTCTTAAACTCATCACGTGAATGGTTCTGGTAACGCCTCTTTCTCTCATTATTGTGAGAAGAAGAACTTGAACCACTAGTGGATCCTTCAGATTTAGATGACCCACTAGGAGATCTCTTCTTTCTTCTAGTACTTCTCTTACTACCTTCCGGTATTACTCTCCAATCCCCAGAGTTCATCCACCTCTGGATGTCTGTTAAAATTTGCAGCATGGCTGCATTCAACTAATTCTGCTCCTCCTGAGCCTTAACTAATCTTTCATTATCTACCCTATAACTTTGCATCTCCACCCTTAGGCTTCTCATGGTTGTTGTAAAATCTGGGGGAGTATCTTGAAACCTCCTCCCATTAGATTCCGTCTTAGCATTTCCAACTCAGACATTTTCCCCCATAACATCTTCCTCATACTCATTAGGGTTTTGTGCATCATTCATGCTGTAGATTCTCATGGCTAAACCAAAACCCAACTTTACTGATCTGCACTATGTGGAATGCTGCCCTTCTGAAGGTGACTATAATTTTGCAAAATGTGTTAATAAAAAAAATTGTTAGCTGCATAACATTAACATGAATTCATAATTACTTACCTTCATTTGGAAAAATCTCATATTGCCAACTTTCTCAAAAACAAACTTTTCTTTCACAACAATGACTATCTGAAGGGGAGTACGGGGGTCAAGGGGGATTTCTCCCTTGTGGCTTCCCATTTTTCCATTTTTCGGACACCTGCAATCCCACTGAAAAGCCTGCTGAATTTCCCTGTTTTGGTGAAATTTTCATTTTCCTTCCGAGGTGTCAGCGAAATTTCCCAATTTTTCCCTATACGCATCGGCAAACTTCGCTCAATTCCTTCCGATTGAGCCGCTCACTGTATCGGAATTTTTTTTGACTTTCAACTGCTACTCGTCGGCTTGACCCAGCTGACATGCATCGGCTAAAACTCCAACTTCCACCCATTGTTGTGAAAAAATTTTAGACTTTCATCTGCCTCTTGTTGGCTCGAATCAACCGACACTCATTGACTCAAAATTGAACTTCCACTCACCGTTGTGGCTCCAACCTCAACTTCCACCCGCTGCCACGCATCGAAAAAATTTTCAACTTTCATCCGATTTTCCATAATTAGGAAAGTTTTTTGAAATTTTTTCGTTGGCTCGACATAGCTAACACGCATTGACTCACATCTCACTGAGCCTTCCACCATTGCGACTCGACTTCATCCAACCCATCTGCCACTATGTCTCGCCTTTTCCCAATTTCCTCTTGCCGACATTGCCACTTTAGCACATCATCTTCTATCGTCACTTCTTTCCGACGCCGTTGGTGAAATTTTGTTGACTTCCTTGAAACACCTTGGCTTCATTCCTTGTCAGCTCCCTCTTTCCAATCTAGCTACCAAATCGGATCAAATATTGGTAGCGCAGCCGACGTATCGGCTCATTTCATCTTATTGGGCCGATTAGCTATTTTCTTACACTTAGAGAAATTTTGAAAAAAAATCCTCCTATGTACTGCTCTTCTTCTGAACACAGAGGTGGATTTCTCATGGCCCTTTGAGGCCCAAAGATGTAACATAACTTTGATACCAGACTGTCACGTCCCCTCCCGTCTACCAGCAAGGGAACACAACCATGCTACTATCGATCTGGGCAAACTAATCTCCATGAACATAAATATATAAAAAAATGCATTGAACTTAAACATACACAGATGCGTAAATTATTAACATACAACGGAAACAAAATCCATTTATTCATAGCCTTTAACATGTTCATATTAATTCATAAACACATATACAGTTGCAGAGATCAAATAGACAAGAATACTTATCTTGAAAGAAGCTTATCCCGCAACCAACTATGTCGCTACAATGTTCCACCCAACCATAGGCCAGTGTGCTCATTAATATCTCAACAACACTGCCACCCCTGAGCTGGGAATGATTCCCACAAGGAATAAGGGAACACTAGAAGACTCACACATATCCAAGGATTTATCAAAATTCAGCTAAGCCAACACAGTTGGGTTTATGAGGCTACAAAGGAGCTGGAAAGGCTGACTGCTAAGCTAGTGAGCTCAACCATAGAGCTATGGACACCTGCACTATATCTAGCATGGATTCTAAAACATCTACACACCCAACACAAGGAGAATCCCCTTCTCTGCTACACCGTCCCTCAGGCTATGCCTTCCTTTCTAGTGCTATTCAGGGTGGGAAAAGAAGAAAACCAGCCCCCTAGATCTGTCTGTGAGGTTCCTTCTCACACTAGTTTTATCAAGCTAGTTCAGACCCCATTTCCACTCCCAAACTGGTTCATAGACCAAACAAATATGTACACACAACAATTATAGTTCTAGAATTGAAGGAAAACATCAAAGAGGCCAAAATCGGGAATGGGAATTGAGTAAAACAACTCATTCTATGCAATTCGATTTCTAGAGTCATTTATGGCCCTAAAATGGCCAAAATGGACTCAACAACACCCAAAATTTGTGCGTCTTTTATCCCATCCACTGGCATTACCAAAAATGAATTTCCAACTTAAGGAAAATGAGGAAAACGAGGAAAACGTGAGGAGGACAACCCAATCCCCGGGCATTACAAAAATGACCTCCCATCCATGGGAAAGATGAGGTAAACATCCAAAGTCGTGGATGGATACATATAGGAATCGGTGGCTGGCTGAGAGAGCTCACATGAATCAGAGAAAATGGTGAGGAAGATGAAAAATGTGAATGCAAAATGCCAGGAGCTCCAAAAACGTGGGGAAAGACAACAACCTGAATCCATGAGGGAATGGGTAGCGTTTTTGGGAAATAACTTGCCCCATAATTCAAAATCATGTTTCCCAAAAAATCATGGCTTCTCCCATTCAAATTTGGACTACCATACCTTGCCCATCCCATGCAATAACCAACTCAACCAACTTCTAGCAGTAATAAATGATTGGGTGAATAAGACAAGAAATGTAGTTGACAGCTTGATGGGTTCTCCCTTTGACATTTGAATTTTCCCCATTGGACCAAGGGTTTGAACACCCCCCCCCCTTATCCTTAGGAAATCATGCCCCCATCTCATTATAGTTGCATTGACATAGCTGGTTGTGGGTTTTTAATTAAATTGCATATTTACATGATGTCCAAAAATTATAATGTGCTTGCTAGCACAAAATACCATCGGCATTGATTTTAATCGCTGAAATATAAAACGCTAAATTGATGGTGGGGATTTTTCCTTTAGATCCACACCACGATTAAATACAATATATACATCATATACATTTAATGCAAATGAGGTCAAAACCGGGGTGTTACATAAGGGCACTTGGGGGTCATGACGTGAAGGAAGGACCCAAGAATAAGTTCTATCGACAACCGTCACGATAGACTTTCCTACACTCGTAGAACCTATATAGTTAATAGGGGATGGGATATCAAATGTGCCCATCAAATATGCATACATTCCAACCCCCATGCTCTCGTTAGCTAGTTTTGACTGATCTATCAATCGTACTGTGGACTCATTTGTTTCAAAATGACTCTTTCATGTGAAACTAAGCTGGTCAACTGTGACCAACTTCCCTTCAAGGGGAAACACTACAACTCAGAAAACAACTGAAGGGATGACACACATAGCTTAAGTCCAACTTCTTCCCAATAACAATTTATAATCTAACGGAGCATCGATCACTTCCACCTCAACAGACACTGCTTTCCCTACCAGCTTTATTTCCAAAGCTGGTAGGATACCTTGTGGATGAAAAGACCTTCCGTTGAAAATAGTAAGTAAAGTACTTAATGGAACTAGCTCTGGGGATCCTAAGGATTTCCAACAAGACATTGACATAACACACATGGAATTGACTTCATCAACCACTGTTCGTCCGATGGTTTTACTTCCATGGATAGCATTGATTGACAAAGCCATGTGATATGGAAGGCATATTTTAACATCAGACAAAATTAAATTTCACTTGCAATCTCCCTGAATCCATGTTGCCTATAGCTGCTAAGAGTGCGTCCCTCTGAGAAGGACAACTCTGTAACACCTCCAATGTTGACATTGCACTAGGAGTATGGGCTAAGTCTTCAATTACAAAATAATTGGAAGCAACCCTAGAATTAGGGTTGTGAAATGTTTTCCTAAAGACACCTTTTGGTATCTTCGACATTGGTTTAGTTGGTTTTTCAATAGTGAGAGGGGTTGAAGTTTCAGCAGTAGACTTACCCTTCTCTTAAGCCTCCGATTCCTAATTCTCTTTTCTAGTTTAGAGGAAATTGCTGGATCATACCATATTAATATGTTTTTTATCAGGAGGAGCACCATAAGTGCCCCCGGCTACATTCGAAGCAGAAGCTGCAATCTTCCCTTGGGGAAAGGGATCCTTCAGGATAACTGGTTGTTGATTCTTAAGCAACTTCTGTGCTTGTTCCATTAGAGGGCATTGATAAGTAAGGTGGTATCCCTAGCACAAATTACAAGGAAACTTTACCTTTTTCTTTTCTGTTACCCCCCCATCAGCATTGTTTGTGGGTTTCTGCATGTTTTGGTTATCCTCACCCTTCTTCCCCTTCTTCTTTTTCCCATCGAGATTCTGATTTCCCTTCTGAGAAGACTGTGCAAAAACATTTGCATTCTGTGGTTGTTGAATTATTGTAACTTTGAAGTGTATTTACTTATTATCCCTGATGTTCCTATCGGGAGAATCGTTTGTATTTCATTATACCCCGATGGTCCTATTGGGATAATTACTAAGAGTCATGAGGAAATTCCCTCCATTATAAGTTGAGTCATTAGAAACCTAATTAATATAATATTAAGTTGTTTGTGTGCTCCTAGAGAAATTAGTCAATTTTAGTGGGGTGGAGTGAATTGTTAAGTGAATGAAAGAATATAAATAGAAGTGAGGATCTCCTCATTTTTACACACACACACTCACTTGTGTAGCGCATAAGAGAGAGAGACAGTTGTAGCTGTAAGGAGGAGAAGGATCAGTCTGGGGTTTTATATTTTATCTTTTGATCATCTATATTGAGGAAGCTTTTGTTGGGTTTTTCCCATTATGGTTTTCCCAGGGTAAATCTGTGTTGATCTTTTGATATTGTTTCTTTCAGTGATCTTGTCTATCTACTTTTGTTATGAAATTGAAATTGAATGCTGATAATCTAGCGTAGCATATAAAATCTTAACATGGTATCAAAGCTAACCTGAATAGGACAACTTTCACAAGGTGAAAAAGCTCTCTCTCTCCACGACAAGAAATTAGGGTTTCGAGAAAACTTTGAGTTTTGAAGAACTGATTGCATGGAAAGTTGTGCCCACATAGAGCGCATATTCTGGTCCTAGGATCAAAGTTTTTCAAGGAGCAGATCTCCCAGAAATTCAAACCCTAGTTTGACGCTGCACCATAAAATTGCATAAATTCAGTGAACTAGAAAACTGCTAGAAGCTGCAGTGCTGAATCTCCCAAGTCAAAATTTAAAGGTGAAGACTTGAGATCTCCAAAAACCAAGCACACCAGTCAACTTGCCTCAGTCAAGTGCATCTCATGGTAAGCTCAGTTTCTCATTTTTCATATTTTCAATTTTTTGTAATCTCCTGTCAAGATGGCCCTAAGGACCAAGCTTGAGGACAAGCTAGAAGGCACAGAGAAATATTACAGAGCATGGAAACACATAATTGGTCTCATTCTCAAACAGAATGATCTCAAGAAATATATCAAGGATGAAGTTGCAGAACTTGAAGAGGCTGAAGCTAAGGAGAAGCACATAAATGATTTGATTAGGGAACAAAGAATTATGGCTGATTCCATCAAGGATCACTTGATCTCTCAAGTGTCATCCAAGAATAATATGAAAGAAATATATGATTCCCTAGCAAGAATATATGAAGGAAGAAACATCAATAGAAAGATGAATCTAAGAGATTAGTTGAAGAGCACCAAGATGAGTCATGGAGAAACCATCCAAGACTACTTCAGAAGGGTCTCCCAGTTCAAGGAACGAGTAGAATCCATTGGAGACAAACTTGATGAAGATGAATTGGTTATGACTGCTCTCAATGGTCTCACTAGACCGTGGGATTCATTCATCCAAATGATGTGTGCCAGAAAGGAAAGCATGAAGTTTGATGTTGTATGGGAATATTGTATTCAAGAGGAGACTAGAATGGGAAATAGAGAAGCTCTACTGAAGGAGGATGATCAAGCCCTAGCCACCCATACCAAGAGAAGAATAAGTCAAATCAACTTCAATAAGGGAAACCAAAAGGAGTCTCAACCTCCCAGAAGTTTCCAAAGAACAAGAGAAAGTCTCCCCAATAAGGACTACTCCAGCTTTCAATGTTTTCATTCTGATAAGATAGGACACATTGCTAGAAATTGTACTTTGAAGAGACAAGAATACAAGAAGAGGAACAACAAAAACAAAAGACATCATGCACATATAACTAAAGATGAGGATGAAGAAGAAGAAGAGGAAGGACCTCAAAGAAAGCAAGCAAGAGAAGAAGATGCATAAGAGTATGTACTATAGTAGGAGATGACTATTGATATCCAATCAAAGGAATCGGTGAAGCAAGCTACAAGCTTGATTCAGGGAATCCCTTGAAGATGAAGGAAGTTTTATATGTACCTGGCCTAAAGAAGAATTTACTTTCTATCTCAGCTTTAGATAAGAAAGGATTCAAAGTTGCATTCATAGATGGACAAGTACTCATGTGGCCCAAAGGAAAGTCAATTGAAGATGCAGTTGTCATTGGTGAAGAAGAAGAAGGCTTGTATAAACTCAAGGGACATTTAGAAACAACCCTTGTTCATGAGTCCACTAACCCTAGTGAACTGTGGCATAGAAGGCTTGCCCACATCAATTACAAATCACTACCTCATGTGAACAAAGTAGTCATGGGATTACCAGGATTGACGATCAACCATGAAGGTATTTGCAAAGGATGTGCGAAAGGCCTCTTCCGTCTTCACCACTTTCAAATGTGATAAAAAATATGCATGGCCTTGTTCTTCTGAAATGTCGACAACAAGTCCATACTGACATCATATCGAACATGAATCTGAAATTGGTTAAAGAAAACAGTCACTAAATCCTCAAAGCTATCATATGCAGTATAAGGAAGTTCTATGTACCATTTTGCTGCCACATGAGTCAACGTTCTTTGAAAAATCCCCAGCCGAACATAATCATCGTTCAGGGAGTTCGAAAAGCACCAAAGGTGGAAAGTGGTAATGTGTACACCTGGATCTTCACCAGCTTTTCCTTCAAACTTAGGAATGTCTGATGGCAATTTAATGGGTACAGATGGGCATGCCACATTGTGCCGCATGGGGCCATCCTTTAACTTTGATAAATATGACAAGTTTAAAGTTTTCGGGAAGGGAATTTTGGGCCTAAATGGGGATTGATATTAAGGAGTTAGGGGTGTGTAAGGTCCTACCCCTTGGATCCTGAAAGAAAAGGTGGTGTTTCCCCCAGCCATCGATTGTGATGGAGAAGAATTTTTTTGAAAAGGATTCCACCCGAAAGCTAGTGGATTACTAGTTTGTTGTGCATGATATGTGGTTTGACCTGGCCTAGCTGAAACTAGAGTTTGAAACACAAGAAGCCCTCCACTAAACAGTCAAAAGGAAGATATTGTGAAAGGAGCGATCAAAACTTGGTTAGGTGTCTGAAAACATGACCTGTAAAGGTATGTGTAATTCTAGATGACATACCCACATAAGAAGGCGAAGGGACTATATAAGGAATGGATGGAGGAATATGTCCTTCATTCCAAGGGAAACCTTGGAAAAACGAGGTGGTTCAAATTGGAACTCTTTGAGCACTTCACATAAATGAAGGAGAAGCAAAAGGAGCACTGGGAATCCTAGTGACAACCACACTAGACTGACCTACTACATTAGAGGGTGCTTAGGGTTGAACCACTTGAGCACTTGGTGAAAGGGGTGTAGTAGATGCACTAGGTATTGGAGTATTCACCAAGGGAGGTTGGACTCCACTTGTCAAAATGGATGAATTTGGGGTAGATATACCCTCCCCCGAGATAGACATAACTAAGCTCAAAGGTACACCAGAAATAGGTGATCTAAAACGGAGGACCTGGACTATCACATATCGTTCAAATCAGTGAGAGGCAAATTAAAGTTTCTTGCAAACTTGTCATCCTGTGAGTCTTCTATCTCTAATGTTGATGTTTTTTCCTGATTAAGGCTAATTTTTGGTTCACCTGGAACTTCACTAACACATGACGGTTCAAATGAACCGTCTTTGTTAAGTGTCTGCCTTTGAGGTGGCGATGGAGGCTTCACTATAACAGATGGAGGAAGGTTCTGCAACCTTTTGGACTAACGAAAATGTTGGTTCTCCATAGTTATAAATTTTACTCTCACACCTAAATGCCAACTAAACACAAGCAAAACAAGAAACACAGACTAAAAATATTCTAAGTAACACAGACACAACAGACAAAAGATACACCTTCCAAAGGAAATCCTGGGATGATTAGGGTTCAGGTCCAACCTGTGAATATTGAAGGATGGTTACTTGAAATCTCATGAAGATGTTTCTAGGTGCAAACGTTGGAATCACCCAACCTCCCTCCCAAATTGTCAATCGAGGTTACCTTCCAAGTACATCCTAGGTGTAATGCAAATAGCCATCCAATACCACCTATGCATGATCCTAGTGTTTGGAGACTAAGGCTACCAAATCTACACCAAGAGTCTAGTTAAATAGTCGCAAGCCTGATTGTTATGAATGGTCAAAGTAGCTAATCCCAAAATCCTATCAATACTGGCACCACATGGGGCCCAAGAGGTGGTATTGACAAGACCTCGAATGCACAACAATCTTGGTAAATGATCAAACAAGGAAGTAGAGGGTTATCTCCTCAACCGAGCTCTCATGTCGCTTCATGCTTAACTCCTGTGTGAGAGGATATTTTCATATTATCTCTTATAGAAGTGTATTTACCTAAATAAAGTCCATTACATCTCAAATCAAAGTGTTCTTGGACAGTTTAAAACACCTACTCGAAAAACCTAGCCTAAGCTAGTTGATGATCGAGTCTATAAAAAGAAAATTACTAATAAATTTTAATTAAGCGTTCTTTTTAATGGTTGTATTAATCAAGGGCAGTGGAGTGGGAATGAATGATGTTATCAACTCAACATAATGAAAGCAAATGATGTATAAATTTTTCAAAATGAATGCAACTACTAATGCAAATTTTCCTTTCTTTTTGTAAATGAAAGTTAATGATTTTTTTTCTTTTTTGAAACAACTTGAGAAACTACAAGACTTAATTTTTTTTGATTTTTTATGAAAAATAGCAAGTAAAACAACTAATGCAACCTATTGCAAAATAAAAACTGCCTTTTGTCTTTCTTTTTTTGAAAAATTCAAAAACTATATGCAACTAAATGAAATTTAAGCAAGTTAATGATCTGATCATATAAAGCATGTAAATGATAGGAGTGAGATCCTACAATAACAATCTTCAACCAAATAGGAAGAGATGAATCAAACCCTATACTTGGGTTGAACTATTGGAGCAGGGTCCCGCAGCTACAGAAGAAGCTTCCAGTTTAGCGGATAGACAGTTTTGGTGGAGAGGAGATAAGATGGAGCTACGACGCCGTAGCATGTTTCTAGCTACAGAGCAGAGCTGGAAATCGGGAATTTTAGGGCAGAGAAGTCAAGGGAGACGACGGTACCTGAGAGGCCGAGAAGAGAAATCTCACCCACTGCATTGAAGGTAGCAGCAGAAGACAGGAGGGCTCAGCTACCCTCATAAAGGAAAAGGAGCAACGAGGCTGATGTATTGAAGACGAAGGACAGAAACAGGGAAGCGATGCACAGTACCCATGGTCAGCGCTAGGAAGCATGGAAGAATGCAGAGAGCTGTGGTGTGATGGAAAGAGGCTACCTCAAGTATAGATATGCCGACTGTCACTAGTTAGGGTTTTGGGTTACTGTTGGGACAGGCCCACAGTGTTGTAATTGTGAGACCTTCGGGCCGCCTATAAAGGGATATATTTTGTATTGTAAAAGGGTTAGTTGGCTTGTTGGTCATTTTGTGGGCTAGATAGTTAGACAATAGTTGGACACTTGTATAGAAGCCAAGCTCTGGTTCTATCATTAGCTGTAGTTATCTTATTGTAACCAGTAGCTGGCTCACTGAGCATGCATGTAACGATCCGCAGGGATCGACAGAGAGGGAAGGGTATATTGTAAGAGGTGCAATATAGAGTAGAGAAGAGATCTAAGAGAGAAGGGCTCCAAGCTGTGTGTGGAGTTACCCAGAAGATCTTGAGCTGCATATGTGGTGCAGCAGAACTGTGTTTACCTTCCCCTGAGCTATAATAGAAACACAGTTCTGTGGATGTAACTTCCATCCTGGAGGTGAACCATGTTAAAATCGTGTGTTATGTGATTGGTTTATGTGTTGTGTTTATTTGTTGCATCTATCAGTTATCATATGGGCCTTGTTTACAATTTAATGTATGTATGCGTTATTCAGTTTACAACACTTTAGAAGATGAATGCAAGTTGAAACGCTTAAGTATTTTGTATAAGAGTTTATCTATGTTTCAGCTCTTAGAGTTAAGAGTCATAGAGTTAAGCACCCTTTTCCATTGAGTCCCATAAGTTGGAACGAGTAGCGCTGAGTACGCTGAGCCGTAGCGGTAGGATATCGCAAGGAGGCGGTATCGCACCAGTAGAGGAGCTCTGGTGCGCTGAGGTTGAGAATCAGCATAGGAAGGAGTTACGCGTTGCTCGAGGCATGGTGATGCGATAAGGACTAGAGTCATCACAAGTAAGAGGAGGTTGTGCGTTGCAGAGAGAGAGAGATCTTGCAGGGCAGAAGAGCTGCGAGGCACCCGGGCTGCCCTAGAACCTGGTCGAAGACACTTGAGTCTTTTGGCCAACCCATTAGAATCACTTCGGGTGAGACTTCAGGCCGCTCTGTGGTTTGTCGCTAAAAGGGCCAGTGAGCTAGGGGTGTTGTTGGTTAACTACAGTAAATCCGGGTCTGCCCAAGCAAGCCAACAAATGGTTCCATTGTCGGTTTTGAACAAACTGAGAATTGATGTTTTGGTGGTGGCCTACTAGAGACGAACTCAACGAGTGGGTTTGTTCTAAGGAGAAAGAGTTTGCCGAACGAGAGAACAGGAGTCCTAAACTGAGTACAAAGGATTGGTTACAAAAACATATCATTAAAGACCTGCATGTGATATTTTTTGTGACCTTTGGGAACGAGCTTTATGACTAGTTATCAAAGTTGACTGATACAAGCATACTGAAGAAGAAAAGAGACATTGTCTGGACACCGGAGCTGATTCAGACCGTGAAGAACCTTGATAATCCCATTACAAGAGCAGTAGAATTCTGGCTTGCGAGTGTGCTAGAAGGATTTGTCACAGAGTTTGCATTTGACCAGAGAAAAAGATTTAGCGAGGCTGAGCGCTACTTCTTCAAAGGATATCGCGGTAAGTACCTAAAATCTTTAAAATTGTCCATTAAGATGCTATTACATGAAAAAGGAACAATGGATCTAGTTTCAGATGAATAAGTAAAGATAGTAATGTCAGAAGAGTTTCAAAGTGATCTTGATGACATTGGATGAACACGTAGTGGAAAGAAATATAAATTAGATTTCAGATCTCCCATATTTGAAGATAGTCCAGATAATACTAGACGACATAGTCATAGTACTACAGAAGGAACAGAGGGGGGTATCCCTTACCACCCTTACACCCCACAGAAACAGACCGGGACTCAGAACAATCCCATAGGAACTCCATCCAGTAGCTCACAGACAGTACCTACCACTGCTACTTCACCTTCACCTACACCGCCGAGTGGTAGTAGCACAACAAATCAACACCCACTGCGTAGAAATAGAATGGGGGATGATATGAAGCTACCTATTTTTAAGTTTACAGGGGTAGAGGACCCAGAGCAACATTGGTATCTATGTGAAGCCTTGTGGACCATTAAAACCATCAATGACGATACCATTAAACTTGTACAGTTGGTCACCATGCTAGGAGATCGAGCCTTAACATGCTATATGAAGTATACCACAGTACCCAGAACAGTTGTCCAGATCAAGACAGCCTTGATTAAATAGTTTAAGAAACCTAAGTCTGAGTCACAGTGCATTACAGAGCTCAAAGATATCAAACAGTTACCTACAGAGTCGGTGTGGGACTTTGATCAGAAATTCAAAGCCCTTATAGACCAAGTCAGCTTTGAGTTTGCGCTGGAGCAACATAAAGAATGGTTTATTGCAGCATTGTTCCCTCACATCAGACTGCCATTAATGTAGCAAAAAATCCAAACGCAGGATGACGCATTGGAGATGGCAATGAGAATAGAGGCTTCACCTCTAGCAGAAACCAGCACAGGCATGACAAATCTACAAAACCAGTTAGCTAATATCACGTTACAGTTGCATGAGCTTAAGAAAGGGAAAGAGGTTGTGCAAGACATATGGCACATAAGGTGTAAAGTACAAGGCCATACTAAAGACAACTGTCCAGTATTTGTAGAATATATAGCGACAGGGGCTCCTAACCCCTTACCACAGACCCACGGGCCGTGGTGTGAAATATGCAAAACGTGAGGACACCCACCTTAGCAGTGCCCTCTACTTCAGAATTACGTGCATACACCTAAGAACTTATATTGCATCTTCTGCAAGTGTGTAGGCCATGATGAGCACGATTACCGAGCCTATGATCTCATGGTAGGAGCAAAGCAAGATATGTACAGAGTCTAATCAGAAGCACAGGGTCCAATAGAAGGACCATAGCATGATCCGTCTTATGGTGGCCATGGAGGAGGATTCAGAGGACGAGTACGTGGAGGAGGATTTGGCTGTGGAGAAGGTTTTGGTCATGGTCGCGGACCAGTTACTTGCTACAACTGTGGAGTTGTAGGACATTACGCTAGAGACTGTCAGAGTCCCACCACCACTTGTAATTATTGTAAATCTTATGATCATACTATAGAGGAGTGTCCTACCTTGATAGCTAAGATCAGAGAACCTAAGCCAGCAGAACACTAGAACATCCAGCTTATTGCTGCTGAGCAGGAAGAGCCAGAACCAAGAGTCAACATTATGACTCGCAGCGGTGTTTCCACTAGTGGGACATCGCCGGATAATGAAAAGAACATAGGTCAGGAGTGGGTGCGCAAAGCTCCTAACAAAGCAACACCACTTGACCTGCAGAAGAATAAACAGACATTTCAGGAAGCTAAGACTTTCTTTGATGACCCTATGCAATCAGGATCACAGGTACCACCATCTAGGGGCATACCGCAGCAAGCACCTTGTGGCGTTAGCCCTATGCAGATATCACAGGATACCACATCGGGCACATGCGATGAGGATGGGATGACAGGAAGTGTACAATCCTTCCTGCGGAGTTGCTTAAAACTCATGAGAAATGAGAAAGCTATTAGAGAAATTCAGCACATCATAGATTAGTGTCAGCCATCTCCTTCCATGAGCAGTACACAGCATGTTGTTCATAATATTACGGGACATATAAGAACAGGAAGAGAGATGCGACTCACAGCACAGATTGGAGAATTCAAAATGGATGAGGTGATCCTAGATATAGGATCAGATGTAAATGTTCTGACTAAGCAGACATGGGAATAGATGGGTGGCCCTAAGTTAGTTAGATCACCTATTAATCTGAGATTAGCCAATCAGCAGCGAGTATCACCCTTGGGTCGATTACCGCAGGTGCCAGTTGACATTGACGGAGTTCACATCTTTGCGGACTTTGAAGTTATATAAATCATTGGTGATAGTAGACCATATCCAACACTACTAGGCATTGATTGGGAAATCGGTAATATGTCCGTTATCGACCTAAAGAGAAGACAAATGACCTTTGAGGATGCGTAGATCCAGGTCATCGCACCGTTGGATCCTTTTCAGGGTCCTAGATATATTGAACCTATCCGAGCAGAGGAAGAGGCAGGTAACATAGATAGTCTCTATCAGATGACTGCGAACCAGAGCAAATATATCAATCCGACTATGGAAGGGAACATCAGTTGGTGATGCGACAGCTCATGCGCATCAGATTCAGATGTTGGTCTAGAGAACTGGCAGAACAGACTTCACGAAGTCTCATCCCATAGATGCACGTACTTGACTAAGTCACTGCGATGGATTGGCACAGAGATCAATGAAATTCCATTGTTTCATGGTCTAATGGTTATCCAAGACTTCCTCAAGTAGTTTGAACAACAAATTCCTCATGAGCAGAGGATTGCAGCTATGGACCTTGCAGTATGAGCCACACCTACACGATGGTGGTATGCACATAAAAAGAATATCGCATCATGGGACGATATTGAGAGACTAATGGCGATCAGATTTTCTATCGACAGAGAGTATGTCCAGTAGAAGTACACAGGAGAAAGTGACCCAGATGACATATTCAGGCATGCGAATAGAATTGGTCAGACATTCCCGAGGATGAATGGGTTCACCGATTCATTCACACTTTGGACACAGTTCCAAGGAACTGGTATACAGAGACTGAACTGCGCAAGGGAACAACTACATGGCCACTTATGATAGACAGCTTTCTACTCACCTTCGCTTTTGAATTTGAGTACCCAAGTGTTGACCAGGCCCTAGATATAATAAATATCAAGATATTTGAGGATTGTACCTTATCAATATAGACTCAGCCTGAGTGGGCCATCTAGTTAAAAGATGCGCTTGAGTGCTATAACTTTGGAGCAGAACCAGAGGAAGAGGATGAGGATCCTCACAACACCAACATTCTGGAGTCAGAAGGGACTCACGATGTTGAGGGACCACAATTAGAAATTCCAGTGATCACAGAGCCCATCAAGATTAAAAAGATCAATATCAGGACAGATATAGAACCAAAGTTTGCCTCTATTGGAGACTATTGGAACGATGAAACAGTCGGAGAGATTGTAGACTTGCTACATGACTATCAGGACCTATTTCGCACCAAGTTCACGGAGATGAAGGGAATAGTCGGAGACTTGGGAGTAATGAGGATACCATTGAAGGAGGATGCTCGACCAGTCAAGCAGCGTCCATATAGATTAAATCCGCGCTACAAAGAAAAAGTTAAGGATGAGATCGATAAGATGCTAGCAGTAGGCATCATTGAGCCCGTAGAAGAGAGCGAATGGGTTAGTCCCATGTTCATACAAGAAAAGAAAACTAAAGGAGACATCAGGATCAGTGTCGATCTGCGTAAACTCAACGATGCATCGCTCCATGATCCATTTTCGACACCGTTCATTGATGAGGTGTTAGAAAATGTCGGAGGACAGGAGGTCTACTCCTTCACTGATGGATTTTCAGGCTATCACCAGATCAGAATCCATCCAGAAGATCGATCCAAGACCACCTTTGCAACAGAATGGGGCTCATTCCAATATACGACGATGCACTGTCAGTGCTAGCCGATGCGACAAGCACATGGTCGGAGTTAGAAGAGCCTCTCGAGAAAGTAGAAATACAGCAAAGTATTCATCAGATAGAGAATACCACAGTAGCTATGAAGGAAGAAATAAAGAGCTTAGCAGCTCTTCAGAAGATGAGAAAGACGAAGGAGATGAACTGCTTGCAGCAGGAAGTGCAACGGTTGAGAGCACAGGAGATACACATCAATGACCTACTTCAACCATATCAGGATAAAATCGTAGAGATAGTCGATACGGTTGAGCAGAAAGTTAAGGAATTCACGGCAAACCGAAATGAGATTGATGAAACAGAAGATTCCAGTATTAGTCAAGCTATGCTTGACTCGGCAAAAGAGTGTGTCGAAGCTATGGAGAATGAAGTTGGAGGACTTCAGGACAAATTTCAATGGACTTCACAGGAAGCCAGGGAGAAGCTACAGCAGGAGAAGCCCACTAGTAGTGGCTTGGGGACGAGCCACAAGTAAGTGTTAGGGGACTGTTGGAGAAGGGTCTCGCAGCTACACAAGAAGCTGCCAGTTTAGCAGATAGACAATTTTGGTGGAGAGGAGATAAGATGGAGCTATGACGCCGTAGCATGTTTCTAGCTACAGAGCAGAGCTGGAAACCGGGTCTTTTAGGGCAGAGAATTCAAGGGAGACGACGGTACCTGAGCGGCCAAGAAGAGAAAGCTCACCCACTGCATTGAAGGCAGCAGCGGAAGATAGGAGGGCTCAGCTACCCTCATAAAGGAAAAGGAGCAACGAGGCCGAGGTATTGAAGACGAAGGACATAAACAGGGAAGCGGTGCACAGTACCCATGGTCAGTGCCAGGAAGCATGGAATACTGCAGAGAGCTGTGGTGTGACGGAAAGCAGCTACCTTAAGTACAGATATGCCGACTGTCACTAGTTAGGGTTTTGGGTGACTGTTGGGACAGGCCCACAGTGTTGTAATGGTGAGACCTTCAGGCCGCCTATAAAGGGATATATTTTGTATTGTAAAAGGGTTAGTTGGGTTGTTGGTCATTTTGTGGGCTAGACAGTTAGACAATAGTTGGACACTTGTATAGAAGCCAAGCTCTGGTTTTGTCATTAGCTGTAGTTATCTTACTGTAACCAGTAGCTGGCTCACTGAGCATGCATGTAACGATCCGCAGGGATCGACAGAGAGGGAAGGGTATATTGTAAGAGGTGCAATATAGAGCAGAGAAGAGATCTAAGAGAGAAGGGCTCCAGGCTGTGTGCGAAGTTACCCAGAAGATCTTGAGCTGCATATGTGGTGCAGCAGAACTGTGTTTACCTTCCCCTGAGCTATAATAGAAACATAGTTCTGTGGATGTAAATTCCATCCTGGAGGTGAACCATGTTAAAATCGTGTGTTATGTGATTGGTTTATGTGTTGTGTTTATTTGTTGCATCTATCAGTTATCATATGGGCCTTGTTTACAGTTTAATGTATGTATGCGTTATTCAGTTTACAACACTATAGAAGATGAATGCAAGTTGAAACCCTTAAGTATTTTGTATAAGAGTTTATCTATGCTTCAGCTCTTAGAGTTAAGAGTCGCAGAGTTAAGCACCCTTTTCCATTGAGTCCCGTAAGTTGGAACGAGTAGCGCTGAGTACGCTGAGCCACAGCTGTAGGATATCGCAAGGAGGCGGTATCGCACCAGCAGAGGAGCTATGGTGCGCTGCAGTTGAGAATCAGCGTAGGAAGGAGTTACGCGTTGCCTGAGGTGCGGCGATGCGATAAGGACTAGAGTCATCGCAAGTAAGAGGAGGTTGTGCGTCACAGAGAGAGAGAGAGATCTCGTAGTCTAGAAGAGTTGCGAGGCACCCAGGCTGCCCCAGAACCTGGTTGAAGACACTTGAGTCTTTTGGCCAACACATTAGAATCACTTCAGGTGAGACTTCAGGCCGCTCTGTAGTCTGTCGTCAAAAGGGTTAGTGAGCTAGGGGTGTTGTTGGTTAACTACAGTAAACTTGGGTCTGCCCAAGCAAGCCAACATGAACTATTGACTCAAAGGACAAATCAATCCAAAATATAGCAAGAAAGACTCACCTAGCCTACCACAAAAGAAATCCAAGGTATATCAGAGTCCCATGAGGACTAATAGACACTAGTGAGTCAAAAATACACAAGCATTCCAACCAATCAACCAAGCAAGAAGAACATAACACATTAAAAAAAGTGATTCAAACCTATATTACTTAAGCAAACTTGACTTAACAAGTGAAACACATACATCCAAAGCCACATTACAAAGCTAAATAAGAACCCTTAAAGGCATCTAAAGGATAAAAAATAAAAGGACAAGAAAAACTTAACAGTCTGACATACACCTACAGGAAATTTGCGACAGTCGTCAAGGAAGGCCATGTACGATTTTCCATTGTTACTGAAGCAACCCAAAAATACAACAACCAATAAGTGACTGTTACTGAAGCAACCATGAATGCAGCCAAATTTTTTCAAAGAGAAAAATAAATGACCAAAAGGTTCTGAGCATGAAGCACTGAAAAATAAAGACAAAAACTAAACAAATCACTCACAGAATCAAACAAAGAAAAACTTACAGAAAAACAAAGGAATGGACCCATAATAGGTTGGACTCCCCAGCGGATTCACCATTTCGGTTGTTCAAGAAAATACAACCTTATAAGTGAGGGTCAAGGGTTATCAACATACTAAAATAAACTTGCATACATTGAATAGTTTGAGAATTTGACAGAGAAATAAGGAATAAATTAAGTGTACGCTTTTTATGGAGGATGGTCCTAGCTTTCTTCTCCAATCCCAAATTGCTCCAACAACTTCTAGGGAATCTCCCAAACTTGCAAAGAGATAGACCTTTCCTGCAATATATTATATATATATAAGTGATTAATGAAATAATGTTCTTGCAATGAAATGACAAGACCATTCAGAAATCATAATACATAAGAGTACAAAGACACAAAATTGGAAGAAAGTCTCTCTTTATTAATAAACAAGTGACAGAAGATTACAACTAGTATCTGATACAAGTCCTCCTCTGTTAGACATGGAAACTGAGTTTTGCTGCTCCAAGATCTCCAAAGGAAATCCACCAGCATAACTTTTCTCTACATGAATGTTCTATTTAGCCTCAACCCCTACCCTCTATTTATACTTGAGAAAAGAGAGAGTTTATGAAGGTTGAGATGGTTGAGGAAGTTGGGATAGTTATGATTAGGAACCCAACTGTCCTCGACTAAAATTGTTAATTTTTTTAATTTTTTGGATTAGGGCATTCATGACTCTTGATAATACAAAGTCACATGTCATACGTGACTCTCATAAGGGAAACTCACATGTACAAGGCAAGATTATCTATTTGTGGGTTTCAATGTCAACACTCGTGAATGATACACATGTTTCAATGACAATAGTTATGAATTCTCCTTAATCACTTTATAAAAAATAAGTAAAGCTGGCATGATGAGAATAAATAAAGGCACATGCATATCTATAAGATTTTGGCCACTTCCATCCATTTTTTCCTTTTGTGTACCGAAATATTGAGTGTCAGTACTTAGATGAAAAGGTGCCAATTCACGTGATAACAACTACCCAAAGAGAAATCCATAAAGGGAACAAAACACTTACATTTTGCCATTTGTTTATTGTTTTCTTAATCCCATCCTCAAGGAAATGTCAGAAATGTATCCACCTAACTTTCCAAAACATCGATGAGTTAGTCCTATAACTTAAGGACACTTTAGCGTGTCAGTTAGTTAACCAAGTGAAACAATAGGGTCTTAATTCATTAGTTCTCTGAAACATCAACAAGTTTGTATTTGACCATGGCGAAGTTTCACCAAGTTAGAAGGCTAACTTGGTGAAGTGTTGGTGATCTTGAGGACTAACTCAATGATATTTTGATAGTTAGAGCCTTTACCCTTTGGCACATTGACCTATTTATCATTTAAAAGAGGCCAAGCTCAACAGGTTAGGAAGTAATTCTGTGACATTTTGGTGAGTTAAGTATTTAGTTTGTCAAAACATTTGCAAGTTAAGTCCTTAGTCCTAATGTCAGTGAGTTAATTCTTTAGTCAACTGAAACATAGATAAATCCTAACTCTCTCATTATGTGTTGGAAATTTAATGTTCTACTTTGTTGATACATTGAATGATTAGGAACCAATTCCCATGCATATCAAACCTTTAGATATAATTCATCGACTCATCAGTGCAATAACTCATTGATACCATGATAAACATTCACTTGAACATTTGGTTGCTCTGGTATAGGTCAATATCTCTAACACTACGGTTCCTTATCCTCCTAATCCTATGGACAAGTTCCCATATAATATTTTAGCTCATCATCACACATACACGTGTTTCATTCACAGATGAAGTAGGAGACTAACCCCCCAATACGTTATAGTATCAAGCCTCTAAGATTCAACTAGATTTCAAAATAATTTTATGTTGAGTTCCATAAGATTTTAAGTCTATCAATTTATTTAATATTCCTTGAATACCAAAACACCATTTTACACTTGGAAATAAACCCCCACATGACAATGATACCAAGATATCGAGCAACCAAGTGAGGGAAACCACTTTGAGGAATCAATTTGAGCACGAGGAGGTAAGTACATCTCACCTACACTTGTAAATTTTTAATTTTATTTAGATAAAATTCATCCATGATTAGGATTGGTTGTTATTATAGTCTTCTTCCCCTCCTTGACCTTATTGATTTCAATATGACCATTGGCCCCATCCCCCAATAGAAGAAACTCATTCCTTCCTTTCCTAAAACCAATCCTTAAGATATAACCACAACCAAATGACTCCTCTAGGCCCCATTTAATTAAGGAAAACCTCCATATTCCCATGCTGAGTCTTTCAGATTATCTACTCAATTGAGATAGTTTCCCTATTATTCACATTTGATAGTTTCCCTTCAATCACTAGAATCGACCAAACTAAAAAGCTCAGTTCTTTTCCCTACCATCCTACCTCAATTTTAGATTCAAACCATCTAACTAAGTTATCGATAATGGTTCCCTTCCCCAACCCCTTTTCATTGAGATTCTTGGTTTGTGATTATTCAATAACATGATAACATTATGTTTTGTCTCGAATTTTATGATGATCAATTGTAGGAAGAAGATATGGCCTACATGAAGAACCAAATATAAGGACAAAATGGTCCATGATATGTCCTCATATAAGGAAGAAGAGGAAGTGGTAGTTTGAAGCAACTATGGTGATATGGAAAATAACACCAATGCTAAGCCCCACCTCCACTAGGGATAAATATATAAAATGTTCAAACATGAACACCTCCTTGCAATCCCACATGAAGATAATATTGACATGGAAGTATACCATAATATCAAGAAATCAACTTTACATAAAGTATTATCAAGGCCATCCCTCTTTCCCTACTGATAATTCATAGAATGGCTACTTCCCAAATTTTATTTAGACAACATATTAGTCAAATATACGAAAGGAAAGGACATTTCCTCTTTTCAACCATTCACTATCGAAATCCCTACCCATGGTGTGCTTGACTAAAGAGTGGATCAATTCAGTAGACTTGGACTACCACACTTATATGAGAAAATGGTGTTCAACAAGTAATAGGTTTAGGCCTTGGGATACAGACCATATCTAGTTGAATCCAAAGGCCAGCCATATAGGATGGAAGCCACACTATTATATTGAATCTATGGTGAGAAAGATGCCACTCAATTTAGGGAGCCTTGGGTACCTATTTTGTAGAAGGTGACTACATTTGGAATCACCTACAATTGGGGTGAAATTGTTTCAAGAAATATTAAATAGGTTGTCATAAATGCACATGATGTAGCCTCAAGAACAAATTCTAAATTATAAATGCCAAGCTACCAGCTAGATGTAGTATGCACTAGCAATACTTTCCTTGGGATGGGAGGGTAGTGACTTCCAAAGGACCCTCCTATCCATGTCTATTAAAAATCCTTATGGGATCACAAGTACTCTAATTACTAGGAAAAATGTTCCAAGAGTTTATGATGCCATTGTACACTACTATACTTGAGGAACCAAAAAAATGTATGCTAAACAAGGATATGGAAGCCCTAGATGCATTGGGATATTGGTTTGTCATGCAAAATGGGACCTACTTGCGTATCTATGGTGGCATCAAGCCTCCCCACCTCCTCCCCTTATATGTCATAGAGAAATTTCTCCTGCAAGAGGTGGCTTATCAATTATTCATTAATGGCATAGGAGCACCATTGATTGTTGTTGGCATTTTCACAACAAAACATGCCAAAAGGAACCTACTAAAGTTTATGGAAACCAAAGTAAAGTTTCAAGGAAAATGAAAAATATATAAGATAAATGACAGAAATAAAAATTAAACTAAGCATTTGCATAAAACAAATCTAAATTAACATTGTAGACATTCTTCAACAAGCGTTAGACAAAAGAAAGAATGATTTTGTATTATATAAGAATGAGATTTTCATGGACAAAGGAATACCTCATAACAGAAATAGCAAGGGGCCCTTGTAGCCTTATAAAATAGAGTGTTCCTAGTCTCTGTGTAGCTCGATGTTCTCCAACTACACGTCGTAAGGTGCAAATTCTCCAAGAAAGGTGGAACTAGAATATAGAAAGGGGATTCAAGGCTTCAATGGAGAGTTTGGCATAGTAATGATATATGAAATGTATGGATAAAAGGTATGAAATGAGGAACTTTCACATTCAATATATAGGAAAAATGGTTGATGGTTTTGGCGGCTTGTTGTATATGGTGGTTGATGGTATTGGTGGCCTATGGTATTTGGTGTCCAATGGTATTTGGATAGGAATTACGTTTTTCCTGCTTCTTTTGATTTTTTGGGAATTCTCCTATTTTTGGGGATTTTCCCTTTTTTCTGCTTCTTTTTGGGGAATTTTCTTCTTTTGGGGGGTTTTTCTATTTTTTCCATTTTTAAGGAATGTGCCAACTTCCCTCTTTTGTGGAAAGAGGAAATATCCAAAACATTAAATTATGAGCCAATTTAATTTTAAACTTTGGGATTTTATACATGTGAAGATCAAAGTGGTGCAAATGGAATGTGGTCATGATGTAAGGATATGGTGTGGCTAGGGGATGAGAAAAGTGGACCATTTTTTGGTGTTAACATTGACCAACAAAAATAAAGTTGTTTGGACTCCCTTGACCCTAACTATTGGAGGATAATTCCTAAAAGACATTATGGAGGTCAGAGAATAGACTCAATCCATATGAAACTAATCTCAGGGGAGGGGAACATAGTTGGGGTGACCAGGTGGGGATAAATGCAATGGGTGTGACAGTAACGAGGTGGCCTCAAAGGGGAAAATACTAATTATAGGATTAAAAATTACTCCAAGAGTGACTCATCGCATAATACGTTGAACAAAGGAGACCGAGAATGCTACCATGATAAGGGACTATATGCAATCCGCAAGGGTGCTAAGAGGCACCATTTGGTCCTTATGCATCGTTTAAAAATATCAAAGAAGGGATAGAAGTGTTGTCAATATGGTATTTTCTTGTGGGATTTTATCGATCCTAAGACAGTTAATGCTCGTTGGTGTTTTCAATTTTAAGGAGTTTGAAAAACGTAAAGAAACTCCATAAATATTCTTTTTTGTAAAGTTAGTCTCTGAAGTCTAAAAAATCATAAAAATATACAGGGGGTAACTCTTTTAGTCAAAATTGACTGGTGTATACCTTTTTCATAATTAGTCCACTCAATCCAAAAAAGGGGTGAAGGGAATATTGAATGGATTCTCTTTTAAATCCTTTAACATGAATGAAATAAAACAAATTTGCTTGTCAAATTTATCATTTTTAAGGAGTCGGAAAAAAAATCTTAAAGAAAACTCCATAATGGGATTCCACCTACAGGGAATGGCCAACAAGTGATAGCATGTAGGGAATCATGTGGATTAATTTTTATACTTCAAATTACATGGAATCCCAATCCTATAGGGGATACAAACAACATGGATACCAAATCCAGGGGATACTAGACAGTCACCCATGTATGGGTGATTCTAGCGTTTGTGCAAGTCAACCAACATAGATCGATATTCAAGAAGAAATTGACAGTGGTGGGAGTAATGGTCATAGAGTCCACAAATCACACAGGGATTCCTTATGTGCAGGGACTTGTTGCACACTTTAAGAGTGTCAGGAAATTGGACTACTAGGAGGATTTCACCGCCATCCATCATTTGCATGTGACTGAGTACGATGGGAAACTATGGACAAATATGTGTAGTGTGACCTAAAACATCGCATAAGGTTTAAGGCGGAAGTGATTACACCATGGTTATGGGAGGTAGGTTCATGAATTTTTTCATTGTTTCCACCATGGTTGTCTTTGTGGTCTTTCTCCCATCCTTCTTAGCTAAGGGATGAGAGGGCACCGAGGATGATATGGTGGAAAAACTAGGAGGAATATGATTAGCAGTATAAATTGATTGCAGTAGTTGAAATCCAACCTATTCGTATAGATGTGAGTTAGGTGGGGGAAGGTACCAAATAGGAATGCTCATGACACTTGATGGGGGAAACAAGAACAAGGTTGTATGTATAGGTGTGACACCCACCAAGTTGGGTACTGATGTTGGTTGCAATTGAGTTTGCACTTAGGGTTGTGGTTGGGGTTCCAAGTCAGGAATAGGTTGAGCCAGAGGTGTACTAGAGGAAATGGTGCATAAATTTGAGATATTTTTAGTTGAGGGGGGTGCGAGCAAGGCCTGAAAAGTGGTAGTCATGGGAGAATCACAAAGAAGAACCAACCTTATGGAAAAAAATTGAGGGGATGGAATCATCGTCAATAGTGCTATCAACTGTGGGGAGGAAATTTTCAGGAGTGGTCGACCCATTGGGGTTTTATTAAGTCAATTTGGTCAAGTTTAAGGACCTTCCCTTCATGAGGGAAAATCATGAATGAGAAGACTAATAAAGTGACTACTTTCATAGCATACATGTAGTTACGCCCAAGGAGGAGGTTGTAATCAAGCTGAGCATTAACAACCTTAATGTAAATCATGAAGGTTTTTTTGGCTAACTCGATAGGTACATTCATGAGAAGTCCCTAGGGTTGGGCAATGTGACCATCATAAGATAGTAATGTTGTCAAGAATGTCTGTAACTTAGGGGACCCTAGCTTCTATCAAACAAAGGTTGACATAACACATGTGGATGCACCCTCATTGAAATGAATTGATGGATGACTAAGTTTTAGATCGACATGAGAATATGGAAAATAATGGATGAATGCATTTGAGGATCTGACTGATCCAATTTGAATGTGATCAAACATGAATCAGAAAATTTGATAACACCTAACACCAAATGTAAGTCTTTTTGTTACATGTGGCAGCTATTGATAACTTCTCAAAGTTGACATGGCAGTGGAAGATAGGGAAAAATCATCCACAATGTTATAATTAGAGCAGCGTGAGCATTGAGATTGTTTACGATGCGATGCAAAGGAAACTTTGGGGACTTTGGGAGTCCCATCAATTAAGGTTCTAGGAAGATGCAAAGAATGGCCCACAAGGATGTAGTTGAAATCGTTGTCGATGGGAATGGTTTCTACATCCAAATTGTATAGGTTGCAATGAGTGTGAAGGTTGACATCATAAGAAAACATTAAAAGGTTTTGTACTTCCAAATCATGAGGTTGAATCGAGGAAGAAGGTGTGGCAGCATAGGTCATCACAGGCTATGTTGTGACTACACCTTGAGTGGGTAAAGGGTTTTGAAACACCATCAGTTGTTGAACTAGTTGAGGTGGGTTAGGTTTAACCTAAGGGGCACCAGTTGCTTCTCTCTCATTAGATTCATCCCAAAGCTGATGAGATTTAGCCAAATGGTGGAAGTGATGTGTGTAATTTCCATAGATGTTGCATAAATAACATGGATGATTGGTCCATATATGTGGGTTCTTCCCTTGCTTAGGTGGTTGATTGGCATCCTGATTGGAAGGATTAGCTTGATTATTGTCAGAGGGGGTTTATAGGTTGTCTTCCTCCTCCCTAGAGTTTATCCTCTTATAATTCCCTTGTTGGTTATTGGGGGTTGGTTGGGAAAGCAGGTTCGAATGTGCATAAACTTTCCCTTGTAGAAAGAGTACATCTTGGGGAGAAGCTTGTATTGGAGTTACTGGTGATGGGCCAAGACAAGGATAATAAGAGTTAGTAGTTAGAGGTGGTGTGTATCCTTGAGGAGTGACACCATATGCAGTTCCATGGACATGTCGGGTAGGGGGAGGAGGAACGTAAGAGGCTATCACTCTTGAATGGGATAACACGCGGGATAGATCAGGGCCATAACCCAGTGTGGAAAATGAGCCATCGAAGGCTGCACAATATATCTAGGGGTGTTTTCGTATGCATAATTGGTCATCATGGGGGGTAAGGAAATATATGGTATAGGTTGGGATGTGAGAGTTCCAATAACACCATCTACGACATGACATGCCCCCAGTGGATCCTTCCTAGAGGTGTCTTTGCGAGGGGCGTCAGGCAGAATGGTGTATAGATAGTTGGACTATGTACAAATAGGTCAAACTACCATGCCTTAAGAATTGTTTCTTCCTCAAACTATGAGCATTCGTATGTAGCCACATCCTTAAGAATGGATGGAAGTAGGGTTTTTAACAACTAGTCCAAAAATATCATGTAACCGTGTTTGATCTTGCATAAACTCCTCCATCTACTCCATTCATGAAAGTGGTCAGTGGTGTGGGTAGTGGAGTTTTGTTGACAAGAGAGAAGGACTTATACTCTAACGTCATACCAGACAAGAAACTCAAAAAATTGCAGAAAAATGGAATCCAAGGATGCAAATTTGGGATGTGCACTATGGGGTTGGTTAATATATCACTTAGTTGCAACAATGGTGAAGTTTCTCTACAACAAGTATCAAGTGTATCCTGATGGAATTTTCCACTATGGCGTTGGAGGAACACCATATGTGGAAAGGCATGATATGGTTTTGGGGGTCTTCCCAAACCTTTCCTTCAAACTTTGGGATGTCTAATGGGATTTTGGTAGGCATTGGGGGTTAGTTTGGGTCATGTCTAATAGGATCATTGGTTAATCTATCCAAATTAGATAGGTTAAGACTGGACATAAATGACAAACTAACAGTAGCATTAAATATGGTAGGACCAACAATGGTGATGGCTATGGATATGGTCATGGGGACACCTCCAGTCGGGGTGGGAGTCACTCTAGATCCATAAATTATGGTTTTTGTGGCTAGGATCATGGGGATATACCACCTAGATTCAGAATCACTATGGAATTGAGACCTATGTGGGTAGTAGTGGAAGTCATGGGGTCACCAGTGGGAATGGTGGCTCCTGTCAAACCAATGAATGTGTTTCTCATGGAAGAAACTACATGGGCATTTCCACTCCCTCTACCAACGATTCCCCTAATGAAAGTATTTGGGATGTTGATAGCCATCAAGATGTACATGGGTGATTGTGTGGGTGAATTTGACTGATATGATTCAAAATCGTGTCGAAATCAAACTAAGATGTCTCAGAAAGTGGCTTCGGAGATGGTGAAGTGTGCCAAAATGAGGTCTGATGAGTGTCGTCTAAGAAACTGTACTAAGATGAATACCCCCAAAGTCTGCGAGTGTACCTCAAAGGAGAAATAGTGACAAGATCATAAACACTAAATGGGTATGATATTGATCTCGAAAAAAGTATCAAAAATATCAATGCAACCGAATATGCAAGAGGAGAGCACAAAAAAGAAGCACTCAGAATGACAAGAGGATTAAAAATGCATTGCAACATGTGTTACAACATATGAGCTACAACAAAATGGCACAAATCCAATAAGCAACAATCCTATAAAGAGAAAATGACCCGCTAACCTATTAGGTAAAGGAGCAAGAAATCACCTATCTAAACAATGGAAGGCTTCACAATTCATTTCCCCTATAGAGTGATGAAATCCACAGTAAAAAAATGAAATGGAAGACCAGTATGGCTTAGGTATATCCCCATACCGAGGGGAATTTCAGGTAATAGCGTACTAAAATAAAGGCTTATAGGATACCTCATTTAGGCCATGCCAGGAAAGGTTTCTTGCATCTTCAATCCAGAGAAAAATATATGGATTATCTTCAACACTTAGTGGACAATGACATTCCACCCATCCAACCCGTTCCTATCTTGCCACTTACCCCCGTGAAATGAGACGCCTCCCCACAAATTGGTCTCAACCGTGTCCACAAGTACTACTAGAGTATTTTGGTCTCCTAAAAGGACAAATTCTATGTCTCATATGTAAAATACATAGGAGAATTATTTAGATGTCAATCCTCAATGTCCTAACCTAACTAAAAAAAAATTGGTCCGCAAGTGAGGTTAATATTTGTTGAGTTAAGGTTAATTTTAAGGCCAATCTTGGGTTCATGAGCCAAGCATTAATTTTAGAGTTTGAGATGTGGGAACATGTGGTGTGCACCCATATATAAAGTTGAGAAAATAAATTCTTAATGAAAATAATAAACAGTACAAAGTAAAAAAAAATTCTTTTGTAAACCATTTCAACTAAGTCTAAGTAGTTTATTTCAAAGTAAAAACAAGCAATGGTTCTTCATTACACAACTTACTAAAAAAGAACAAAGTATTCCTAACATATCTAAATGTCACCCAAAGATGCAAAAAATACTCAAGAATCAATTTGTTTTTACTACAGGGCTTTCCTAAAGGCATATATACATGCAACTACAACAAGCAAAATTTCGCAATCAGAATAAAAAGAGCACTGGAGACAGACATGAGTGGAAAAATCATAGTATGTAAAGGGTATATGCCAGATAGAGGGTCTAAGGGGCTGGAATTGACTTAGAAAAAGAAACATAGTCACAGATCACACCTATTGAAGAAACATAAGCAACCTGGGTCTCACATAACTGAAAAATAGTTGTGACGAGAGAATAAAAACCAAGAAACAAGCTAGGTCACACTTATTGAGGATTTGTATTGATAGGTCACTCAAAACAAGGAAAACATGATGACCTGGGTCTCCCTTATTTGCTAAACAAGAACGACCTAGGAAGAAAACAATCATGAATAGGGAGGTCACGTTTATCGAGGGTTTCAGAGCGATAGATCGTTCAAAATAGGGAAACAAGGGGGACTTGGGATGCCCTTTCTGGCTAAGCAGGTATGGCATTGTCCAGAAAGAGAGATTAAAAAAAATGATGTCAAGATATAGACTATGGGTTCATGTTGGTTTTCTGATTTGGATCTGATAGACACAGACAAACAATCTAAAATCAAGGTGAACCGAATAGAATAAACTAAAAAATAAAATAAAAAAACATGGAAAAGGTGGGAAAACAGAAACACAGATTGATAGAGATCAAACCTAGTGAAGTCGCCAAAAACTATTGTTGGTGTTTTCACACAAGAACGTTCCAAAAGGAACCTACTAAGGTTTATGGAAACCAAAGTAAAGTTTCAAGGAAAATGCAAACTACATAAGATAAATGACAAAAATAAAAACTAAACTAAGCATGTGCATAAAACAAATATAAACTATCATTGTAGACATTATTCAACAAGCATTGAACAACTAACATAATTATTTTGTATATATAAGAATGAGCTTTACATGGACCAAGGAGCACCCCAGAATAGCAATGAAAAGGGGCCCTTGTATCCTTCTAAAGTAGAGTTCTCCTAGTCTCTAAGTAGCCTAATGTTCTCCAAATACACGTCATGAGGTACAAATTATCCAAGAAAGGTGAAACTAGAATGCACAAAGGGGATTGAGTGTTTCAATGGACATTTTGGCAAAGTAACGATATATGAAATTTATGGAGAGAATGTATGAAATGAAGGACCTTCACATTAAATATATAGGAAAAATGGATGACTGTTTTCGTGGCCTATGGTATTTCGTGATTGATGGTTTTGGTGCCCTGTAGTATTTGGTGACCAATGGTATTTGGATAGGGGTTTATGTTTTTCCCACTTCTTTTGATTTTTTGGGAATTGTCCTATTTTTGGGGATTTTCCCTTTTTTTGCTTCTTTTCTGGGAATTTTCCTCCTTTTGGGGGGTGGGGGTTCTAGTTTTCCCATTTTTAAAAAAATGTTCCAACTTCCCTCTTTTTTGGAAAGAGGATACATCCAAAATATTAATTATGAGTCAATTTAATTTCCAACTTTGGGATTTTATACATGTGAAGGTCAAAGAGGTGGAATGGAATGTGGTCATGATGCAAGGATATGGTGTGGGTAGGGGATGAGAAAAGTGGACAATTTTTGGATGTTAATATTGAACAACACAGATAGTTTTTTTTGGCATCCCTTGGCCCTAACTATTAGAGGATATTTACTAAAGGACATTATGGAGGCTAGAGAACAAGCTCTATCCATCAATCCCTTTCAATTAGGTACATAAGTGTTTTGGAGAAATGATTTATAAACATAGTTGAGGAAATTCTTCAAGATTCAAAGTTCAACTGGTCATATGTTAATGAATTTTGGGTAAATTAGGAAGTATATAGGTGAGCTAAGTCCCTAGAATAGATTACCAAGTGAATAGGGGTAAGAACCAAAAGTCCTTAGGGAAAGGAGGTCAACAAGAGAGTACCCATGAGCACTAGTAGCATGATGAACTTCCTAAAGAAACTAAAGAGGAAATGAACAAGAAATAAGTAGAGATAGTTGATGTATTTGTAACTTTAGAATGTATTCACTTGTATATCTTATGTATTGTACCCCGATGTTTATTCTGGGAAGTGTATGTAATGTATTTGAGTCATGTCATGCCCCGATCTTCCTATCAGGAGATTCAATAATGTAAACAAGTCATGTAAAGTAATTTTTAGTAACCCTCCTATTGATCAAGGGTTAAAGTCCCTATAGTTGTGGGCCCCTAGGGTTATTAGAATCTCCTAGAGAAGTCAGCACTAGTGAGTTATTTTCAAGTCGGGTGTTGGTTCTTCTCTGGGCAGACCCGGGTTTACTTTACTATACCAACAAAACCCCTAGCTCACTGGCCCTTTCGACGACAGACTGTAGAGCAGCCTAAAGTCTCACCTGAAGTGATCTTGGATGGGTCGGCTGAAGACTCAGGTGTCTTCAACCAGGTTCTGTAGCATCCTATTGGTTCACAACTCTTCTTCACCAGTGGGATATCCCTCTGAAAGCGATCCCTCCTTCTAGCTAGAGCTAGTAGGAAGCGGACTCTTATCGCATCGCAACTTCTATGGCGATGCGCAACTTACTCTTCCGCTCAGCTCTTTCCGTACGATATCTCACACCACAGCTCCCCAGATGATGCGATATCGCCTTTCTATTTTGTAATATATCCTATAATGAGGCTCAATATGTGTAACAGCTCTCAAGGTCCTGCAACCTCCTTCCTGGGTCTACTAACTCTGTTGACCTTCACAAGAGTGTTAAACCACTTCACTTAGACCTCTATAGTTTAACATGCTAACATCAACTACGATGAACTCACGGAACTCATATACCGGAGTCACTTAACACTATAACTGTCAAACTGTTATGAACTAAGCACTGATAAACTCATATACAGGCTACTTGATACCTTCAACTTGCATTTAACCCTCTATGTGCTATAAACTGAAGCATAACATACATACGTCCATCAACTGATAAGCAACATTCATGTAACAGATAACAGATAACACATAAGTAAAGCACAAACACATGAAATAGTCGCACTACACATGGATTTTACGTGGTTCATCTCCAGGGGGGAAGCTACGTCCATGGGAACTCATTTTTATATTATATCTTCAGAGAGTAAACACAGTTCCGCTGCAACCTGATATGTAGCCTTGAGATCTTCTGGGAAACTCCGTGCACACAACCGGGAGCCCTTCTCTCTTAGATCTCTTCTCTTATATTGCCTTCTCTTACAATATACTCTTCCTCTCTCTCTCAATCCCTGCATACTTTTACATTCATGCTCTAGGAGCCAGCTACTGGTTATAGTAAGATAATATAGATGGATTAACAGGACCAGAGCTCGACTCTTACAATACTGAGACTCTAGAGACATTTGGCTAGCTAAATGACTCAGTGGCTACCCCACGTCTAACTGTCTAAGCAGCTACCCAATTGTCTAACCTTTTACATTACAAAATACATGCTTATATAGGTGGCCCGAAGGTCTCGCCATTACAAAACTGTGGGCATTTCCCAACAGTAACCCAAAAACCCTAACTATGACAATCGGCGCATCTGTACTATGGGTTGCCTCTTACCGTCACACCACAGCTTTCTGCAGTCTTGCACACTTCCTGGCGCTGATCATGGGTATGGGCGCCGCTTCCTACTATCCTTTGTCTTCAATACCTCAGCCCGTTGCTCCTTTTCCTTTATGAGGGTAGCTAAGCCCTCCTATCTTCGCTGCTACCTTAAGTGCGGTGGTTGAGCTCTCTCTTCTCGGTCGCTCAGGTATTGTCTTCTTTGACTTCCCTGTCCCGATGTAGCAGCTTTTCTTGTAGCTGCGAGACCCTGCTCCAACATTGGGAATTAGTATAAATAGAGAGTGAGCCTCTCTATTTAACACACATTCACTCACACTCAGTTGTAGTGCATAACTGAGAGAGAAGAAGTTGTTGGGACAAGTGAGAGAGAGACTACTGTTGTCAGGAGATCATCTTACTATTTTGGGGTTTTTCTTTTGGTGTTGATTCTATCTCGAAGGAAGTTGCGGGGTTTTCTCCTTTATGGTTTACCCGAGGAAAATATTTTTGTCTATTGTCTCTTGTGTTTGATTGATGTGCTTGTTATTCTCTCAGTTAAAGATCCTAAGATAATGCTAGCTTGAATGATAAAAATATAACATGGTATTAGTGCTAACCTGAGAAGAAGACACTGTGTAGCTACGGAAACTAGGGCTTCCTACTTTTTGGATCTCTCTCCATAGATTTTTAGAAAAATAAGGTTGGGCCGCCTCTCCTCTCTAGGGCGCATCTTTCTGTCAAAGCAGAATATGATTCTGAGCATTTTCAGTTTTTGACCCGACACTATTGCCGAAAATTATGGCTTTCCACAGAAGTGGAATTTTTGAGTGAGCCCAGGCCTGGATTGTTATCCTCCTCAAAATAAAAGTTTAGATATCAAGATCAAAGTTTTTGGTTGGGCAGAACTCTAGGAAATTCAAACCCTAATATGCTCCTGAACCAGCTCTGCAGAAATTCAGCTCCAGATCCAGTTTCGACATCTTGACCTGGTAAGATCTAAATATTTTGCATTTCCATTTGAGGTTCTTTGTTAAGATGTCTCATCATACCAAGCTTGATGAAAAGATTGAGAGAGATGATAACTTCGGATCCTGGAAGTATAGGATCTCCCTAGTCCTAGAAGAAAATGAATTGGACTCTTACACAAGAAGAAAATGAGTTCGAGAAGGAGATGAAGCTAAGGCTTTACACAAGAAGAAATTGGTCATGGCTAAGAGGATTATTGCTGATTCAATCAAGGATCACCTCATACCACATGTGTCCTCCCTAAAGACACCTAAAGCTATGTTTGATGCCCTAACCAAACTGTTTGAAGGAAAGAACATAAACTGGAAGATGAATCTGAGAAACCAATTGAAGAATGTAAATATCCAAAATGCAGAAACCATCCAGTCTTACTTTACAAGGGTCTCTCAGATCAAGGAATAGCTTGAAGCGGTGTATGAAGAAGTAGAGAATACATAAATTGTGATGACCACCTTGAATGGTCTCCCTAGGACATGGGACTCTTTCATTCAAGGGATCCATGCTAGAAAGAAGCTAGTCAAGTTTATTAGACTATGGGAAGAATGCTCACAAGAAGAATCTCAAATAGCAGCTCGAGAAGAAAAGATGGGAAATGAAGATCAAGCTCTCACAGTACAATCCAATAAGAGAAAAAAAAATCATCACCAAGGTAAGCACTTTTATTCTAGAAGATCTAACAAGAATCTACCTAAATTCAGATGCTTTACATGTGATGAAAGAGGACACTATGCTAGAGATTTTCCTAAGAACAAAAATGGCTCTCTCAAGAAGAAAGGGAACAAGAGAAGACATCATGCTCATGCTGCAGAAGATGATGAACCTTCCATAAAGAGAATTAAGAAAGAAAGTGATGACTCTTCAAGTGATGAAGAATATGTTTTGATTTCCACTCTCACAGGAAACATCAGACATGGAAGCAATGATTGGCTTATAGACAGTGGGGCTTCCAAACTCATGACGGGATTCAAAGAATCATTTGTGAAACTATCAGTACATGAATCACCCCACAAGGTGAAACTTGGTGATGACTATCAGTATCCAATAAAAAGTAGTGGAGAATCCTCCTACAAATTAAACTCAATAAAGTCTATGAAAATGAAGGATTTCCTATTTGTACTAGGACTTAAGAAAAACCTCCTCTCCATCTCTGCATTGGATGTGAAAGGTGTGAGGGTTTCATTTATAGATGGCCAATTCCTCATGTGGACAAAAGGAAAAACTATTGATGATGTAGTAGTGATTGGGGAACAAGAGGGAGGTCTATAAAAATTAAAGGGCCAACTAGAACAAGCTTTGGCTCATGACTCAGTAGAACCATATGAACTTTGGCATAGAAGGATTGCACATGTACATTACAGAGCACTACCACTTGGAAGAAAAGCTATTGAAGGTCTTCCAGAAATTAAGGAAAAACATGATGGTGCCTGTAAAGGATGTGCGAAAGGAAAGAACACAAAGAAGACATTTCCAAGTAGCGAGAGCAAGGCAAAAGGAATATTGGAAATCATCCACTCCGATGTATGCGGTCCGATGTCATTAGGTTCATTAAGTGGGTATGTATACTATGTTTATTTTATTGATGGTTTTTCTAGGAAGACATGTATATACTTCTTGAAGAACAAAAATGAAGTATTCAGCAAGTTCAAGGAATTCAAAGCCTTGATCGAGAACCATACAGAAAAGAAGATCAAAACCTTTCGATCAGATAATGGTGGAGAATTCACATCAAATGAATTCAAATCATTATGCAAAGATTCATGGATTAAGAGAGAGTTAACTACTCCATATAATCCACAACAGAATGGGGTTGCAGCAAGAAAGAATAGAATGATCATGGAAGTTGCAAGGGCCATGCTTCATGATCAAGATCTTCCCATGCATCTATAGGAAAAATCTACCAGAACAACAGTGTATGTACATAACCATACTCCACATAGAGTACTTGAGAACAAGACACCTGAAGAAGATTTTTCTGCAAGAAACCAGAAGTCAGCCATCTCAGAATATTCGACTGTCTAGTATACATACACATTTCGAAAGAAAAGAGGACAAAGTTAGATCCTTCAGGAAGGAAGGGTATATTTATGGGATACTCTGAAAGCTCGAAGGCTTACATAATATACTTCCCAGTATTCAAGAAGATAGACATCAGTAGGGATGTAACATTTGACGAAGACTCAGCTTTCAACAAATCTAGAAAGAGTCCTACTGAAGAACATGAATAAACAGAAGTACCCAGAATTCATGACACAACCATGAACGAAGAAATTCAAGAAGAAGATCGAGAAATAGAAGAACCTAAAGAACCTATAGATCCACCTCAGGAAAAGAATCCTCACAAGAGGAAACTTGCTTGGGTACGAGAAGCTATCCAAGGTGCAGAAAGATATGGGGCTCCAGAAGAAAATCACAGAGAAAGGAAAAGAACCAGGTCCTGCTCCTATTATGTAGCCTTATTATGTGACTTCATCGATAAAGAACCTTCCAACTATGAAGAAGTGGTAGAAAGGAAATAATGGAAGGATGCTATGATCGAAGAGTATCAATCGATCATGAGGAATGATGTCTGGGATGTTGTCCCAAGACCAGAAGGGAAGTTTGTTGTAACTTCCAAATGGATCTACAAGATCAATCATGCTGCAGATGGCAGCATAGAGAAATACAAAGCAAGATTTGTGGCTCATGGATTCTCCCAGAAAGAAGGAATAGATTATGAAGAAAAGTTTGCACCTGTAGCCAGAAACACTTCCATCAGAGCAGTACTTTCTCTGGCTGCAGTGATGAAATGGAAGATACACCAAATGGATGTCAAGACTGCTTTCTTGAATGGTGTAGTGGAAGAGGAAGTGTATGTGGAGCAGCCACTCGGTTTTGAGACACATGACAGGGATTCTCATGTGTGTAAATGAAAGAAAGCCCTGTACAGTTTAAAAGAGGAACCCAGGACATGGTACGACAAAATTGATAGCTTTCTATCCATTTTGGGATTTACCAAGAGTAAAGCAGATTCCAACTTTTACTACAAGGTTGAAGAAGGTAACCCAGTGATACTCCTACTATATATAGATGATATGTTTGTAACAGGTATGGATGGGTTGATTGCTAATACAAATAGGAAGCTTGCTACCGAGTTTGAAATGAAAGACTTGGGTATGATGCATTATTTTCTAGGCATGGAGGTGTGGCAGAATGTAGATGGAATCTCCCTCAGACAAAGGAAGTATGCAGTAGAGATCCTGAAGAGATTCAGGATGATGGACTGCAAGACCATGACCACACCTATGGAATCGAACCTGAAGCTATTGAGTGATGCTTCATCAGAGACGGTTGATGCTACGATGTATCGTCAAATGATTGGGTCCTTGATGTACCTGATGAATACAAGACCAGATATTTTCTTTGTTGTGAACACCTTGAGCTAGTTCCTGACAGATCCGAGACATGTTCACTTGATTGCTGCAAAGCATATTTTGAGGTACTTGAAGGCTACAGTTGATTATGGGCTCAAGTATGAAGAGAATCAGAAGATTAACCCTGAAGGTTATGTTGATCCAGATTGGGCAGGAAGTGCCATCGACAGGAAGAGCACTTCAAGGTGTTGCTTCAGTATGGGATTAGGTGTGATCTCTTGGTTTAGCAGGAAATAGTCTTGCATGGCACTGAATACAGCTGAAGCAAAGTGTGTCACGGCTTGTTCAACTAGTTGTGAGGCAGTATGGATGAGGAAGCTACTCTCTGATTTATTTGATCTCCAGCTGGATGCTACTTGTATATATTGTGACAACCAGAGTTGTGTAAAGTTGTCTGAGAACCTGGTGTTCCATGACAAGTTGAAACATATCGAGATCAAATTTCACTATATCAGGGATATGGTGCAGAGAGGAGCAGTGAAGCTCCAATATGTTGCGACGAATGAATAGATAGATGATGTGTGAATAGATAGATGATGTGTTAACTAAGCCATTGGCCAGAGTGAAGTTTGAGTAGTTCAGGGAGAAAATTGGTGTTCTCCAGATCGAGGTTCCCTCCAAGGGGAAGTGATGAGTCCGTGATCCATTCTAACATGGTGAGATGATTGGTTCCTTCCATGGTCAGATGTAAGTGATGAGCCATTCTGATGTGACTGTGGGATTGGCTCCCACATGATCAGATCTAAGTGTTGAAGGCCATTCTATGGGAGAATGGAGGCACCTGGTCAGGTACCAGGAAATTGATTCAGTTTGGGACTGAAGCTCAACTTAGTACTGAGAGGCCATTCTCTAGGAGAATGGAGGCACCTGGTCAGTTACCAAGAATTCTTTTCAGTCTGGGACTGAGAGCCATTCTGATGTGACTGCGGGATGTGTTCATTCCACATGATCAGATATAAGTGCAGAGCCTTTCTGACATGGTTGATGTGTTCATCCCATGGTCAGACATAAGTGTTGAGCCCTTCTGACATGGTTGATGTGTTCATCCCATGGTTAGATATAAGTGTTGAGCCCTTCTAACATGGATGATGTGTTCATCCCATGGTCAGATATAAGTGTTGATCCCTTCTTACATGGTTGATGTGTTCATCCCATGGTAAGATATAAGTGTTGAGTCCTTCTTACATGGTTGATGTGTTCATCCCATGGTAAGATATAAGTGTTGGGCCTTTCTGACATGATTGATGTGTTAATCCCATGGTCAGATGTGAGTTTTGGGTGTGCCTTTTTGACATGGTCGATGTGTTCATCCCATGGTCAGATGTGAGTGCTGGGCAGGCCTTTCTAACTGGGTCAGATATAAGTGTTGAAGAAGATGAAGACCTACTTGGAGGCTAGGCCTACAACCAGCATGAGAAAGGGTTGGCTCTGTAGAACTTCCTATGACAAAAAGAATTGAGAGATAGCCCCGGTGATGATGATCCAACAGTGATGATCCAGATCGAGTGATGATGACCCAGTAATGATCCAGATCTAGTGATGAAGATGAATTGAAGATGAAGATGAATTGAAGATGAAGATGACTTGAAGATGAAGATAACTTGATGATGATCCAGATGATACATAGAAGAATACTTGTGCTGATGAATTGTGTCGAGAGAATACCTTCCTAGTTAAGAGGGAGTGTTGATGTATTTGTAACTTTGGAATGTATTCACTTGTATATCTTATGTATTGTACCCCGATGTTTATTCCGAGAAGTGTCTGTAATGTATTTGAGTCATATCATGCCCCGATGTTCCTATCGGGAGATTCAATAATGTAAACAAGTCATGTAAAGTCATTGTGGGTAACCCTCCTATTGATCAAGGGTTAAAGTCCCCATAGTTGTGGGGCCCTAGGGTTATTAGACTCTCCTAGAGAAGTCGGCCCTAGTGAGTTATTGTCAAGTCGGGAACTAGTATAAATAGAGAGTGAGCCTCTCTATTAAACACACATTCACTCACACTCATTTGTAGCACATAACTGAGAGAGAAGAAGTTGCTGGGAAAAGAGAGAGAGAGACTACTGCTATTGGGAGATCATCTTACTGTTTTGGGGTTTTGCTTTTGGTGATGATTCTATCTCTGAGGAAGTTGCGGGGTTTTCTCCTTTATGGTTTCCCCGAGGAAAATATTTGTGTCTATTGTCTCTTGTGTTTGATTGTTGTGCTCGTTATTCTCTCAATTAAATATCCTAAGATAATGCTATCTTGAATGATAAAAATCTAACAGAGATTAAAGTTATTGAGGAAAAGAGGCTTCAAGAGGCATAAGTAGTGAGGAAGGAAGAGGAAGATGAAGCAAAGAAGAAAAAAGAATAGGAGGTGAAGATAAAAGTAGAAGAATATATAGTAAGAAAATTTGGGTGAGACTTCCCACAATTCCAGGAACATTACCTTCTACCACTACTCCCACACCATCTTCCATAACGGGTAGGAATTCCCCCCTACTCGAGCTTGGTTTGGGAAAATTCAATCTGTCCAAATAAGAAGCTACTACCTCCTTGGATTCTTTTATCTACGATAAAAGGAGGAAGCAAAATGTTAAACATTCATGGAAGAAGCTTAAGTTGATGGGGATGCCTCCATTAGTAATAGAAATAGAGACCCTTGTGTTCACTAATATGGATAGAGGCCTTATTGCAACAACCTTAACAAATGTAGATCTATCCATGGGAAACTAATCCAATCTTGATGAAATGGATGACAAGCTAAAATCCTACAAGCAGAGAATAAGATATTTTAAGAAAGAGATGTGTGGGAGGAGGAAATAAAACTATTGGAGTTGACGTCTCATGAATTTACAATAGAGGAAGATTTTTTACAAGCCCCTAATCACATGTATGATCTTTTGCACAAATTATAGGGAGAACACTCTCAACTAAATGAGCTACTTGATCAATCCAAAGATCATGAATGTATCCCGAATGACATAAGAATGGGTTTAAATGAGATCATGTAATGGTAGAACAAATTGCCAGAATCACCAGCAGGCCTACCCACGATGACACCTAAATAGCTTCACCATAATCACACTCTTATTGTATAAAGCATATAAGTAGGGGAAACATTGCAAAAAAGTGTAACCAACACTATCGACAAATGGCAGAAAGTATATCAGGCTACAACTAGTGTTATGCAAAGGTTTCAATTTCCTTCTCTCCATGGTATAGACCACCCTCAACCCATATAAATTAAAAAGGGTGTAGTTAAATAGATCATTGTTTATAGGGAAAGGGAAATATAATCTATCAAAGAAATAACCAAAGAGGCGCTTATGCAATACGTCACATCTCCAACAAGAGACATTAATTTATTGAATACATATACCATGTCATTTAAAAATGGTTTGAGAATTATTTTTGATCAAGTGGCCAACCATGTGTTCACATTCGAGACCGTTAAACACCAAAGGTTTTAAGCTATGTTAGAACGATATGATAATTTGAGAGCACACATGGAAAGAAGGGAGCACCCACACCCAATGAATTTATGTTATGTTCACAATAAATTTTATAAATCCATACTTTATTTTTCCTTCTTTTCGTTGAATATTTCATCCAAATATAAATAAATCATAAGTCGAATCTCCCATTTGGATGAGCACTGCTTTATGAATAGTCTTTCATTTTTGTAAAAACAAAATTTGGAATCTAAAAATCCGAGGTAGTTGAAGGGTCAGAAGAACCCAAGGGATAGGAGGAATTGTATAAATTAGAGAAAGGAGAGAAATAAAGGACCTTTTGGGGGGCTTTGAGATGGTTGATAATTATTGTAAAATTTTCCTATGAATTAATCTGAAGAAACTCTTAATCCAAGCTTGCAAATTCTAGAGAATGTTTGGACTGTTTCAATGCATGAATATTTTAACTCATCTAATTGTTTATAATATACTATTACATGGAAATGCTAGACTGGTGTATGACTATTCAATTCTTGTTCATTAACATTTCTAATGCATACGTCTCTTAAATTACTTATTTTGTGAAATGATTAGTGTTTTTCAACTACATTAAATGGGACTAATCCCTCTGTAATCATCAGATGATGTTTATGTATACATGTATTTCTTGTGCATGGAAACTCATTTCGTTGGTTACTTACAACTCTAAATGTGTGCAAATGGTAGTAAACTCTCACATAGTTATAACTTCTAGCTAGGATAGATTTCTATTAGTTTCTCTACATAAGGTTAGTTACATCCTTCATTTTACACAACATTCCCAAAACCCAAAAGCATCTATAAAATGGTTGTTAGGACATAAGAAAAATGGATTCCTTATTTCAAACAACGTGAGATATATTTGGGATCACATATTGGGGTGAATCCCCTCACTATTCACACCAAGCATTTCATCCTTGTCAACACAACTAGAAATTAAGGTTTGAAAGGATGGACTTGGAAAACTAGATATAAGCTATAAAGTACTATATTAATTTATTCAATTAACGATATAAAGACAATATAGGGTAAATAGGTGTGTTGATGGCCTTCTTCTATTGCATATCAAACAAAGAAATATCTTATGCTTGGGGGATTGAAAAACCAATGAATAATGAATTAAAATATTTGGAATCCATTCAATGAGTATAAATACTAGCATATTGAACCTCCTAAAAAATAATATTCATGGTAGACTCCACTCTCATCACAAGGGACTTAGATAATAAAATAAGTATTTCCTCTCCAATGATAGCTATAATTGTTCAACAAGACAAAATACTAACCCAAAATTTCACAAAGAATTACTTCTTCTAGGTTCTTCAAACCAACAACTTAGAGGTAGAATATATGTAAAACAAGGGAGTTCAACTTGAGGAAGGGAAGTCATTTCTCATAGAAATGGAGGAAGATCACACCACTATCCATTTCTTACCAATGACAAAATCCCTCCCTCTAAGATGTTCTAAACATAACTTTAAATACCAAATGAATAAGTTGAGACGAGGGGGGAATCCCCTATCCTCATCTTACAAATAAAAATGGCATAGATTGGGAGATAATTAAATTCCACCAACTCTTCCTTACCCCCCTCCTTTTCATAACCCTCACACACATAAATGATGAATATGCTTCCCTAAATTTTTAATGTCATGCAATAACCAATGCTTGCCTCATTGCAATGATGACCTTTGGCATGCTTTGTCTAACAAAAGCATTATGATCCCTTGGTCCATCTTAGATTAGGATTTTTTCTTTGAACATGTGCATGTCTTCCCACTGTCTGCTTCTGGTCCCCATTAGTGCATTATTTTTTCCACCATTTCCTAGAGTTGAAATTGAAGGAATTATAGAAATGACTAAAAGGGTGCAAGAAGGTCTTAATGAAAGCTCACTTTGTGGCCACATGTTTTGCATCACTTACCCACACACATAAATAAAACTTGGAGTTTATAGCTTATGAAGGGAAGTAAGAAAAACACATTGACCTTCAAGAGATCCATAGGCAACTCAATCATTTGAAAGAGTGGGAACAAGAAGTCAAGACCACCTTGAACAAATTAAGGGCACATATTATGGAGCTCACATCTTCTTTGGATGTGGTATATGGAACCCTAGCTTGCATGTCCAACTTTGTAAATTTCCTCCCTCAAGAGTTATTTCTACATCTTCGCATGTGCATTGTACCCCTTGCAAAAAATGTAGCAATTACCAACTCCTAAAACCAAATAGAATTAGTAGCTAGTTCTCTTCATGGGCTTTGAATCTCTCTTAGTTAAAATTTTATATCTTTGCTTGATATATAATACTATTAGTCCCATATCTATGCCAATATATCTACAAAATTTTCAGCAAAAATATTTGGATTTTAAAATGTATAGTAGTGTTATGATGTTTTGGAGATTATAATAAAACTAGAAAATATTATTATAGTGTTTTTTGTCTCTTTTTTTTTTTAAATTGGTGGTTCACCAGTCAAGGGTTTACATCCATTGGGATACATTCCAACATATATTACTTAGGAGAATCAAGGTATGGCTAGCATTACATAATCCACTCAATCATTACATAGGGGCTCAACAAGAGCATCATGTCACTTACAAGAATTGAACATGTGTGGGGAGGGTAACAATCATTCATCCCGACTACCCAAGGCACATCCAATGGAAAAATGTTTTTTTATCTTTATTAAATGATTAAAATCAATAACATTTTTAATCAATTAAATTTTTTTCCATGAAAAATGACATTTTTATTACTAAAAACAATAAAAACACTTTCTTCAAGTGATTTAGCACATATACAAAGATATTTCTTGGATCTATCATAAAGACCTTAAAAAAATTCATTGCTTCAAATACTAACCTAAATAGAATATTCTACTTTTCCATAGAGATTTGTTCTCGCAAACAGTCACATTTTCATTACATGGGAACTATTTTTCTCTGAAAGAAGGAGATCCACCACTAAATATAGTCTTCCTCAAATATTTCAATATGTTCTCATATGGTTCCTTATAGTGTATGTCTGGACTCAATCATCGAGTCCTCTATTGTCTCCATAGTGATTAATTCACCATTAGAAACTTGTAATCCCTCCTTTAAAAGAGTGTTCGTGGATTGATTTAATTCTCTATAGATATGGCTTATATAAAAACTATTGAATACTTCTGCAATTTCCTTCAAATATGTAGCTAATAGCATCAAATTTGTATTAAATATGTGAAGTGTCCCTTGCATCCATTTCACTACCAAAGATGAATCCCCAAAGACCTATAGATCCCCGATACATGTCTCTCATATCCTATCTTTAGTAGTACCTTAAGGGCCATTAGTTCTGCCTTATTGTTTCTTCCTTGTCCACCATTTTCCTTGAAAGTAATAAAATGGGTATCAAAGAATAATAGTAATGCTACCATATGGCATAATTGATTCTATCCCTGGCACACCCCATTAAAGAAACTCTAACATATGGATTTGTCAATTAGTAACTTTTCAAACTATTTGGGAAGTGATAATTTAGCGTTGTCCTTGCAGAATTCAAAGACTGAAGTCACTTGTGCAAAGACTTGAAAAGTTGGTTTTTATATGTCTTCAAACAAACTCTTATTGTGTGCTAACCACAGACCCCACAAAAACCAAGAAAGATAAATATATGTAAGATTTGAGTTCCCTCCTAATAAACCACTTATGAAAGGAAGCCTTCAAGACTGCCTTTTGTCCACAAATCTCTAATCGTCGTCCAACTACTTGTGTCCATCCATATTTGTTTTGCAAAAATACAATGGACAAAAAGATGGCTTGTCGTTTCCTTCACTTGTCTACATAAGACACACGTACTTGGCCCATGAGCATTCATTTTATGAAGTGCTTCCTAGGTTAAAATCTTCTTATGTAGTGCCAAACACATCAATAATTTGCACTTTTGGGGGGCATTTATCTTCCATATTTAAGTTGACCACCAAACAATAGGCTATTGTTCCTCAAACATAGATAACTGATATCTAAACTTTGATGAGTAATATCCTCCGAATTTGTTTTTGACCCAAAACAATTGAATTGACTCTTCACAAATTCGAATTTGGACCCTTGCTAACTCTATCAATTTAATCAATTACATATATTTTTTTCGAGGTAAATTTCTAGGGGAAAACTCCTAGGCACTTCTCTCATTTCGAGGATGGTACCTAGGGTAAAACCTAGATTCTTAAAGGCACAAGGATAATCAATGAAAGCTCAAAGCGATTACAACAATATACTCATTATGAGCCGAGCCTATCACTCAGGGGAAATAAAATATGGACAGAGAGGATAACACTCATTTTCACAACCACTCGAGCTAGACCCAATTAACAATTTTATATAAATGCAAGTGTATTATTTATCTTCAATACCATACAACAAAATTTTAACATAATTAACTAATATTATTAATTGTCATATATTTATTTTATGTTGTACTAATTTAATTTTTATCTTAATGAGTTTTCATATTATATAACGAAATTTTGACATAATTAACTAGTATTACCAATGCTATTCACTCTCATATTTATTTTGTGGTGCACTACTTTCTTACACCACTTGGTAGGTTGCACACATTTTGAAATAGCCCTAAATAATCCCCAACATGCACACATAGTCGATCCATATAATGTTAAGCTAGAGCAAATTTTATAGATTATGGTTTTCAATTTTAAACATGAAACAAATACGAATGAACAATACATGTAATATAATATCCTTAAAAAATTATAACATTTCCTATAAACCATGAAAGAATGGGTTGGCATCATAAATAATATGTATGTTTGTTTACTCTTCCCAATGAATAGGTAATCATTAAATTTCTAGAAGGTTGATCATTTTTAACTTAATTTCACCATCCCTAAAATATATTCCATGAAGTCAATTCAAAAAAGGCATGGCAAACTTTATAGAATTTGAATGATAAATGGGAGGAGTCATGGTTACTATTAAAAGGAGTTGTTGGTAATCATGTATTAGGTGTACGTAACTGAAGGTAGAAAACGATGGAAAGACTCAACGAAGCAGAATGCTCTCTTGTTGGGATCTGACTAGAGACGCACCCACCACACCATCAATGTTTCACACATTCCTATCCCTTAAATCACTCTCCATTCTTCCATGGCTAGGAGAACTAATCTCTTACTTGATTGACATATAAAAGTAATTACTACCACTTATTCCGGTGGTGGCCCAAGAAAAAATGTGCACGTGCTAATTTTTTTGGGAAATATGTTTGAATTGAATGGAATGTAATACCATCTCACCTTCCCACACCAAACAAAACAAATTTGTCAACCCAATGCCCATGTGAAGCGCCCCTAATTGGGTACAATATTGGAAAGATTTAATTATTTTTCCTTAGTTTTTTATTCCAAATATTATTATTCTTGTTGGTGTAACAACTTTCTCATCTTCTTCTTATAATAACATCCCTAAGAGAGTACAGTACATATGAGAAAGTACAAGTGTGAATGGAATGTTCGTTGTCAACCATTAATAAATTAGTAATTTATTTTATATTTTTCTCCTCTTGAAGAAGTTTCGCTTTGAAACGGTGCCCAACAACCACCCACATCCACATGGAATTGTGAGAAAAAGAGAGGGATTGGACTTATGAGTATCATGTATTAGAAAAGAATTTCAAAGGGAAGCCTTCGTTTTGTCAATGAAATGAATACATGGGCTGACTTTTGAGTACACTTTCCAATACAATTCCACTCCATTTGGGGCTCTAGAGCCCATATATGGTGATTGTGGGGTTACATGAAACCCAAACCACTATGTGTTTTCTTGTTTAACTAGTTGATTCATATACAATTACAATTGGTTAAATCACCATTAAGAATTGTTAATATTTATTAAACTAGATTCAAAACATAAAATAGTTATATAATATCTTCTTCAAACTTTGTTACCATTTTGATTCCAACAACGAGGAAACACTTCGTTGAATATTTGAATTTATATTATTGGCGCAAATTCCCCAACCAAAGGCAAATTCAAAATTGCATATAAATTCTTGCTTTTTACATTTTTTAAACATGTTTTACTTCTTGTAACAATTTCTAAATATTATCAAGCCTCAAGGGTTAGCTCAATTGGTAAGACGTGCGTACACTCTCTTGGTTTGGGGGGAGGTCATGGGTTCGAGCCTTGAGTCCTCTAGGGTTAGGCCTTTTGCTCCTCTACCATCCACGAATGTGGGGAAGTATTGCTGGGTTTGTGGATCTTTCCATCTGAAATTTTTTTTTTTAAATATTATCAAGGTAAAATAATATAATTTTAATATTATGATTAACAATTTGTTGAATCTTTGAATTTATATACCTGGCCCAAATCCCCAACCAAAGCAAATTTAAAATTGCATCTAAATTCATGGTTTTTACCTGTTTTTTTTTAACATGTTTTACTTTTTATAACCATTTTTAAATATTATATAAATTAATAATTGTAATAATAATATATTTTAATACTATGATTAAATATTTAAAAAAAAATTTAGGAGTAGTTTATTTATTAGATGTTTTGGACAATTGAAATTAGTTAATTTTTTTCCAAAATCTGAATTTTGAAGTATTTAAAATATGTTTTTGAATGCATAAATAAATTTAGCATCCTCAAATACTTCAAGAGCATTAAAATTATGCAAGTTTACCAACTATAATATGCTTTTGTTAAAATTAATCTAAAATTTCTAACTCTACTTTTAACATTTATAAGGGTATACTTTACTCATTTTCTAAGAAGGTTATTTTGTTTTTATTAACAAATTCATTATCTAACTAGCACACTCATATAGTTTGTGGTTGGATCACATCGATTAGGATCAAATGCTTAAGAAATAGTTATGGAATGGAAGACAATTTGGATTTTTTTTTTATTCCTCATATTCTTTTAGTTAAATGGGTTTGAGTGTGAGTTATCCATTCCTAGCTACATGTTATCACCCACATTCTTCATGTTATCCATTTATCAACTATCAGTTATTTTTTATATTCTTTTTCTTTTATCTCACATTCTTCTAGTTATATGCCATGAATTGTTGGTTATCCATTCATCGGCTATAAGTTATCCATTCATCCAATTATTTTTTATATCTTTTTTTAATAATTGTTTAATTTCGAATTTTGAACGACTGTGATAGAACCAATCTCAATTGTACACTTGTCTTATCCTCATCCATAGCTGAAAAAGCATAAGCTCTAGTCCACCCCAAATCCCAAATAAAAACGTCTATCGACCTAAAAATTAAAATGCATTTCCAAAGTACTTGAACATAATCTGATGTTCATTTTCTTTATGAATGCAATTAACATATTTGAACCTATATTTATGGTGAAAGTATTTTTCATTTATTATTACATTGGATCGATATATCATTTCTACCACAAATTCATAAAATTATAAATAGTTAAGGTAATTAACACTATTAAATTAAAAGTTGATTTTCACATGTAACTTAAAAAAAGATTTATATTACATATTAAATTAAAATTTGATCTTGACATGTAACATAAAAAAGATTCACATTACATTAGTATCGATCCATTTTAAAAAGGGATCTACCAAGTATTCAGAGGGATCAAATTTCTAGAGGTACAAAACCCTTTTGATAATGTAAATGTTAAGGAATCATTTTAATTTATCTAATTTATGTAGTTTTATATATGTTGTTATAAATGTTTTAGTTGATATGCTATTTTTTTATAATATTTTATTATTTAAAAAAAGTACATGTCATTTATAGAATGAGCATAGAACATATAGTAGATTCTTGAATGCGCTTCTTCAATGCAATTAATTTTTTATTAAATAATATGTTTATTATATTTTAAAGTTTATTTTATATACAAATTTATTCAGTAATATTTTTATGATATTTTAAAAATGACTTTATATACAAATTTATTAATAATACCAAGTAAAAATAAAATAACACATTATTAATAAATTGTATGTGCATAAACTATTTTGCTCTTCAAAAATTTACTTTTTCAAATAGAAAGAAAAGCAATTCACAAGTAGCATGGACATATTTGATTTTGCTTTTGAAGTACCTATTTATTTTTAAGATTAGAATTTTCCAGTAATACATTATTTAGATTGGCATAGAAAACCAATTTAATAATATTAAATACAATGCAAGTGAGACTATGCAAATTTGCATAATCTCATGTTATTATGATGGCTTAGCTTTTAAAATTTCACCATAATACATGTGTTTATGTGGTTGTATGTACAAGAGGAGGTATCCATGGTTTAAACAAATATATCGATACCTAATTTTCATGAGGCATTGGCATTATCATCCATAATGAGGTTGAAGAGCACCAATTATATCAAAGAATAGATCAGCGAAAAACTACAAAAAGAAAAAGACAGCAATAAGTAAAAGACTTAAGAAACCACTAATCAACTATAGATAGAGACTCAAGACTACGCGAATATCCAGTAAGGTACTCCCACCTTAAGGGATCTGAACAAAGACGTGATTATGAGAATGAAAATGAGTTTCCGATTTAATCGAATCACTACCGATCAGATCAGGTCCAGGTGAAGAGAATAAATGATAGAACAAATGCTTCAGAACATAGTATTAAAGAAAATATGCTTCAATAAACGAATTTAGCCCGTGCTACCAAGGGAAGAAATTAAGCACAAACACTTATATAGGTGATAGTTGGAGTGTCATCTGAAGTAGGAGCCACTAAAGAAAGAAAGGATAATACTTTCTTTCCATTATTAGGGGTGCATATGAACTTGAAACATATGATATCCCCATCTCTACAGTTACAAAGTCCATTGTCACAAGAATAAAGAAATTGAAATAAGGTCCGGAGGGCTTGTCCTTTTGAGGGAAAGGAGAATACCTAGGAAACCTAACCTTAGACCTAATTGCAGCCAGACAAACTAAAAAAAGCCTATTTATTATATTGCATATCTACATGGTGATTTTCCAAGGAGTAAAAATATTGAATAAGATAATAAGGAACACCATAACAATTATTGGAGATTTTTGGCTAGATTCAATTCTTTGAGATCAAAGAGGGTTAATTCCTTTTTATTATAACCAAATAAGTATCCCATCATTTCAATCAAGTAAACTTCTATTATGCTCTCTAAGAAAATAATGTAGAGGCACATGCTATGAAAGATACATGGGTAATAATCATGGAGGTCTGTTGACATAATCAAGTAGAGGTGGGAACTTTGTGTATTAAAAATTTGTTCCATGATGTATTACTCATCTGTGTTTCTAACTAAGAAGAGTGTGTGCAGGGCGTGGGGGTGCAACAACATCTAGCCTCACTCACTGCCACTTCACAATTCCTTTTAATGAGATGGGAGGATCATTTAAGGCCCCTCCATCACAGCCTATCTCTTGCACATGACAATGTAGGTGGCCTCTAAATTTTCCCATTTAATCTTATTGTTCTCATTTCTTCTTATGTCATGAGAGATAAGATACCACTCTCCTCATTCTCTACTCAACAATAAAAGAAGAATATGTTATTGCTTGGGAACTCCTTCCATAAGTAAAATCCATTATCCCAAGATTGATATGAAATCTCTCTACCATGTAGCTTGGCCTAATCAATGGGTGGCTTTGTTGGGTTCTCCTGGTCTTCTATTTGTTGGTTCTATCTTATTAAGTGTTTTCCTCACCATAGGCTAGTGTGTCAAATTGTATCTCCTTCAATACTCTAGAAGCATGGACCCACATTGTTTTAAGTGGAAGATTGGGGAAATTTTCAAAGAGAAATTTGGCATGGCCCATTACAATTAAAGTAGAGCTGCAGATACCTTCTCCTTGGCATCTCGAGCCATGAAACTGGTCTTAGGTAGACTATTGTGTGGAGATATACTCCTTATTTCATAAATCACAAGGCCTCTTGGTTGAATTACAAGTGGTCAAAATTTATGTTTATAATTTAGAATGATAAGATATAAAGTGCAATTCCCTATTACTTAAATAAAACCTAAAAGAAAAGAATTGGGAAAATCTCTAGAAGTATTTGAATAATTAATAATATGTTGGTTGACCTTCATCAATTTCCCAATGAAACAATAATACCACAATCAAAACAAGCTTCAACACACTTGACTGAAAAATAGAACTCTCAAGTTCAACTATTCAAAGGAAATTTTCCAATGATGCCACAATCAAAACAAGCTTCAACACACTTGAGCAAAAAATAGAACTCTCATGTTCAACCATTCAAAGGAAATTTGTAAGAAATGCCCATGACAAGCATTTGTTTAAAATGCATTCATGTTTTTTAAATCTATTTTATGTGACAAAAATAGTTTACTAGACATTATAACAAGATTCTATCCGTAAAAGACTATGAACTTTTAATGTATCTTATAGATTGTCAAAGTTGTTTAATTTTTGTATCACTGCCAAATAGATTCAAATGTCTGTCCTTTTGACTATATTCCAACTATGACTTTGGTCTCTTTTTGAGTCTATACAAACTACACAAAAAAAAACTTTTGTGTAAGGAAACTCCCATCATATAGTTACCTTTTTATTATTATTATGCCACACTTAAGAAAAAGTCTCAATCATATAATAATTAAGAATTTTGTGTATACTTCACTTTGAGATATTACAATAAACTAATATTTTATTAATACCAAAATATTAGATTCACATTCGCAATGTGGCCTTCTATTAAAAAATATCTTAGATCTCCAAACATGCTATATCATTGCATTCCCATGCAAATTAATATTGACTAGTTAGCATATTGTAATGTGGGAAAGTAGTTGTGATGGACACAAATTAAAATATTAGAGGACATCACTTCAATGGATTTGGAGTATTTCTAGAAGAAAATAGTATGCAAGTATAACTCCTTTCTTGAGATATTCACCTAGTTGACGAGTTCAATCGAAAACGTAGATCTTAAATTTTTTTAGTAGGGAAATCGGTAACACGTCGGGATTACTTGGGCGAGGCCCAGGTTCAAAGCCGCCGACTACCACTATAAAGGATGGTTCGGTGCACAAAGATAGTGATTTTTAACGAGAAAAGTGACTCTCACCCAACTCATTTTATAAAAATACATGTGGTGACTTCTCAAATAATATGAGCATAATATGAACAAGTTTAATAACCACACATACACTTTTTGTTCTTTCCAAGCTTAATAATGCATGTACATTTTAATGTTCTTCCACATACATCAAACGTGCTTCTTACAAAAAAAAAATTGTGTTACATAACACAAATGCCTTAATAAATGAAACAATTCTACATTTATTTTCTAAATTTTATCATAAATATTGAAAAAATGAAACAATTTTACATTTTATTTTCTAATAGTTTATCATAAATAATAATCTCTTACTTAGAATCTTTTGACTAAATTTAATTATGTGAGTAAGTAGAAAGAAGACATTTGCATCATGTTTATACTCATTTGGCATTTAAAGGTCAAGTAAGGATTTTAACCTTTTATTTATACTATTTCACTTTCCTCCTTTTAACCACCTTTATTCCTTAACACTTGCCTCTCCCTCAACTCTTTCCATCTCCTCTACCCTATCTTTTGGGTGGGATGATCATCTTCTATTCACACCTTTCTTTTCTTCCTTCACCCCCTTCCCTTTTCCCATTCATCTCTTCCATCCCATCCTTCATCATTATTCATCATTAGGGAGAGTATAGAAGATCTTGACCCTAACTTTCTTTCTCATGTCTCCACCCCTCATATCGACGATGGACAGGATGCGACCGACACATTGCTGTTGTCAAACTGGGAAATCTAGCCCCATGATCATAAACATAAAAATAAAATGGATTAATATAAAAACATACACAGATGCATAATGCAATCTATAGTGGAAGCAAACACATTTATTTCATTCATGCACTCATCATGTTCATTTTAATTCATAAACTATTCATTGAAGAGATTAAATGCACAAGAATACTTATCTGGAAAAGAAGCTGGTCTGCAACTAGCTACATCGCTGCAACGTTCCACCGAACCATAGGCCAGTGTGCTCATCAATCTCTTAGCATCGCTGCCACCCCCGAGTTGGGTATGATTCCACAAGGCACTAGGGAAATAATAGGCTCACACATAGCCCAAAACCAAAACATCCACAGTCAAGCCAACACACGGTTGGGTTTCACAGACTGTCCAGCCAAGGCAATAAGAAATTGGGTTTTACAGGCTGCTAAGGAAACTAACCAGCAACACATGGGTTCCTTGGACTTATCCAGCAAAGCCACGCTCGCATCAAACACATAGTCAACCCATTTAATCAAACACAGTCATACATAATTGTTGGATATGAACAAAATGTTCATGGGAACCAAAACAAAAATGGCAATTGGGGTCAAACAACCTAGCATGAGGAAATATGTTTTCAGGAAACATTCTTGGGCTTCACAAAGGTAAAACTGGCCTGATCAAACCCTCAGACTACAGATATATTCTCCCCTCCGCTTAGCATTACCAAAAATGGGATTTGCAATTACAACCGGCACAATAAAATGGGAAAAACATCCCTATGTCAGAAATTCGATTTTCTAGAGTCGTTTATGGCCCTAACGTGGCCAAAATGAACTCAACAACACCCAAAATTTGTGGGTGTCTTCTCCCACTGGCTGGAAACCCAAAAACGAGTTTCTTGGCTTGGAGAAAATAAGAAAAATGCAGAAAAACGTGGAGAAGAACTCCCAAATTTTTGACAGGGGAAAAAATGGCCTCCTTAACCCCAAAATCGTGGCCCCTTCCTTGCCATTCACCCCAACAACACCCAAAATGCATTCTGAGTATGGAGAAGGGAAGGAAACGATAGCCAAACCGTGGAGGAGAGAGCTCAGTCTCTTCTTGCTGCGTGAGGGAGCCAAAAACCATGAGGATGGGTGAGAAATGAAAGTCATGGGTGAATAATGGCTTAGGCATGCCTTCCCAATATTTTACTTGCCCCACAAGTCAAAAACACACTTTACAAAAATGGGTGGCCTCCTAAATTCGAATTTGACCTCAATGCCTTTCCCATCCCAAGGAGATAACTTCTTCAACAACTTTTAGATGACTGGGCTAAAAAAGACAAAAAGGGTAGTTGACAACTTTATGGGTTTTTACCTTAGACATTTGGATTTTCCCCATAGGCTCAAGGTTTGAATAATTCCCCCTCCCTATTCCTTGTGAAATCATGCCCCTGTCTCTTTAACGTTGTGGCGTGTAGCTAGTTGTGGTATTTTTTATTAATTTGCATTTTACATGATGTCTCAAAACACATTGTGTTTGGCTAGCACATAAACCATCGACATCGATTTTAATCGCCGAAACATCAAACATAAACCCATGGTGGGGCCTTTTCCTTGAGCTCCACACCATGATTTAATAAAATATTTACATCATATGCAATTTAATACCATGGGGTCAAAACCAGGGTGTTACATTCTTCCCCGCTTTCATCCCTTTCCCTCTACCTTGTCCATCTCCTCCTCCCATCACCCATACTTTGAGAGAGAAGTGAATCTCATGACCCCATTTATTTATCTTTTCCTTCCCCTTCCCCCTTTTCTCCATCCATCTTCTCTAACCTAAATTCATCCTTCTATATTTCGAGTACCTCTTTTCACCAACATCCAAAATGTCATGAAAACCACCCCATCTATCTCCTTCGCCCCCTTTCTACCAACATCATGTTAACTTTATGGGTTTGTTTGAATGTGTTTACATCATGTTTAGGGTGTTTCATGAGATTTAGGGTATATAGTGTATGTTCAACCATTGGATGGTCAAATATGGATTAGGGCATGTGAGATAGTCCATGATAATTGTAAAACTGAGATATCTTACTTAATGGATGATAGACCTCTTATGATTGTTGGATTAGTATTCTTCCTTTAGGCATTGGAGTTATTTTGATAGTTTGGTGGATGTCTTTCATTGGGGCCCCATGGAGCATCCACTTGCTTGGAGATCACCTTACATGGGATGAGGAGTAATGTGTATCTTGCAAGAGGAGGGTATTAGGCCCCAATTGGGATGTGGTAGATTGGATTAGTGTTCATAGAATAGGAGATGGCATGTGGATGCCTAGGACTTTGAAAATATTATTGCATGAGTAGCTAACTCAGTGGAGTACATTGTTTAGGAGGATTTATGAAGTTCATGGAGGCTTATGATGAAGGGATGTGGACTTTCTTTGCATAGATACATCACCATGAATTCATTATTGTGCACAACATCACATTGAAGCATGACACATGTACTTTAGAGTGTAGCATCTCACACGTATTGGCCTACACGTGTTCCTTGTAGGTTGCTTGTAAGGGCTAAGGCCCACATTGTATGTTAGTATCCCTTTCCTACCATATAAATAGAGGAACAAAGAGTATTTACACTCATAATATTAGTGATCATTCATCACACTCTATTCTTGATACTTAGTTTCTTGTAGGAAATCACAAGGGTTTCCTCATGAACCATGTGTGGAATTATGAAGTCTAGAAGAAACGTCTTCATGTGGAGTTTTCTCTTTTAACTAGGCTTTTCTCTTGTGAAGGACAAGTTGGTGATGATATTAGCTCTCTCTCTCTCACACACACACATGTTGCTAGGTTTTCTTGGTATTCTTGTAGTATCTTAGGGGTATAGGGATAATAACTTAGAGATTGAAAATTAGGGTTTTGTGTTAAAACCCTAGGGTGCAATTATGAGTAAGAGGAGGACATGATTCCTTGCCTTAGAGGATATGTTGGAGTGATTCTTGCATAGTGAATCTTCTTGGTTGCTAGGGTTTTATTTATTTGTCCGATATAGGGTTTGGAGTGTAGGAGGATTTGTACTAGCCTTGAGAGAAGTCTATCATATATACATGTACTTCATCATGAGCATAGTAATGAAATTTCCAGTTGTCCAAAACTTGTGGAAGTTCCATATTTGATTTTCAGCTATATATGGTATTATGCATTTTTTTATTTACAGCCATATATGTCTTATTCATTTGACATAATGTAAAGGTTAATTGTTAAATTGATTTGGAATCTACTTGAATAACATTAGGGGTTGATTGCATTGTAGTCACACTTTTGTTTTTTCCTTGAATGGACAAGAATTTTGGGTTGTTTGGATGTGAAATTTTATACTAATTCCATTGTTGTTTTGTACCTTATTTTATAGCATCCCTAAGGATAAAAATTCATAGGGCTAAGATCTAAGAAACCTTCTAGGTTGAACATGAAATTTATGTCTTCCATTCAAAATTTATAATTTCAAGAAATTTCGACATGTTATTAGAGCTTGTTATGGTTGAGATAAATCTTATGTAAGAGGGAGTTTGTAATTTAGTTGGAATTTACTTAGGACATGTACTTGAGCTAGTTAATGTCATTAGGTGATAAAACCTAGGTTCCTTCAGAGAAATATTTGGATCCAAGAAATGTGTTTTTCTAATAATTTATTGATGATTTGTGCTTGATATGAGCACGTGAACCTATGAGAGTTTTTTTGTTAATTTATTGTAACTTCAAAAGATATTCCAAGTAGTATTGTATTCCTCCTTCGGGAGATGAGTTTGGTCTTATCAGTATCATTAAAAGAAGCAATGTAATTCTCTAAATGTAAGTTGGGTCATTAGTACCCAAGTGTCAATATAATAAATGCTATTTGTAATGTCCAGTTGGACAAGTTGGCTTTAACAGCTAGTGAAATCGACCCCACCAAGTTAGAAGGCAAGTCAACAGAAGAATATAAATAGAGAGGCGCTCCCCTTCATTTATATATACTCACTCTCAAGCTGGTTTTAGAAAGAGAGAGAAGTAGTAGCACACCAAGAAGAAGGAAGCAGTTGTTGTCTGAATTTTACACTGCACTGGTTGATTTCTATACTGAGGAAGTTTTGCGGGGTTTTCTCCCTTGTGGTTTCCCCGAGGAAAATATCTATGTTCTTGTGTTCTTATGTTTCTGTGCATATTGTTATTTCAGTGATCTTCTAGTGGGTAATTGTTTTAAGATGTCATCTAATAAATTTTAAAGAATTTCAAAATGGTATCAGAGCCACCCTGAAAGGAGACACTACACAACTAGGGTTTGTTGTTTTTAACAAATCCCTCGACAGATCAACCAAAAAATGGGGCTCATCCAACTCGCCTATGAAAAGCACATCTTTATGTGGTGACAGAACTGAATTCCAAGAATTTTCAATTTTGGACCTGTTACTGTTGTTGGGACAAACTAGGGTTTCAGTTTTCCATGGTTTCATCATCAATCTCAGAAAAAGGAAGATACAGTCTACCTTGCCTCAGGAGGGCGCATCTTTTCCACCACTTAGCTCCACCTATGATCCCAGCTAGAAAATTAGGGTTTCTACTCCAAACCATGTTTTCAGGAATATAACACCTTCTGCGGATAGAAGCTGTTCCTCTGGTCTGAATGGTTCAGATCTAGAACAAATGAGTAACAACTAGGTTGAAGAATTTCCCTGGAAGCTGTAGATTCCTAAAATAAAATATCCGATGGAGGACCTATATACCTAGAAAAGCACATCAAACATACAACAAAATCAAAGATACCATAAAACTATCCATAGATCCATATTAGTGACTAAGGAATCCAATAATATATATGTGAGATTATAACACAACATATCTATGGGAAGGAAATCAAATTTGTATTAATAGATGAATGAAAGAGCTTACAACCATTTTACCTTACTGTTGATGCACTCCTTCACAAGACTAGCACCTCATCCCCGATAGCTTCGACTTGCTCCTCTATGCTCTCTAATGGATTATTCCAGGATGTTAATTCAGCAGCATAACTTTACTTCTTTCTTCTCCCCTCAACAATGGAGTATGAGCTTGTATTTATAGGGCTCAAAGGGATAGGAATGGTTGAGAAATTGGTGGGTGAGGTGGCCATGAGATCCTCAAAGGAAGGATCTCGAGCTTAACTAACCCAAGTGAGTAGGGATAAAGCTAGACACGAGGATTTTTTTCTAGAAGCTTCGTGAAACCTCATTTTTTTCACTTTTTACCAAGGGAACCGCTTATACTCCCTTATGATAGAGCGGTGATGGGTGAGAACCATGCCAAAGACAAAGGTTAAAGGCGGTGGCACCACCTGGTTTCCACATAACTTGGGTGGTGCTGTATAAGGTATCACTTATATGCTCAAAGGTAGGAGCGGTGCTAGAGTTTTGTATGTAAGATCAACATGTAGGTCACTATTTTCACTTCAATGTTTGGGATTGAGGGAAAATAAAGGTGTTATAGGTCTTATCACATGCTGGTGACAGGATTTGGGTATAACAAACCCTAGGACCTTAGGAAGAAGGTGAGTCAGGAGCTACTTTCTGCAAGTAAGTATCTTTCTATCTATTTCCATTTGAGGTTATCAGCTTTCTAGTGATGACAAATAATACCAAGCTAGATGAAAAGCTTTGAGGGGCTGAAAAATTAAGAGCATGGAAGTATAGAATCATGCCCATCCTCCAAGAGAATGATCTAGACAAATTTGTGAAAGAGGAAGTGAAAGAACCAAAAGAAGTTGAAGCTAAAACAAAGCACAATAAGGATATGATCATAGCTAAAAGAATCAATGCTGATTCAATCAAAGATAACTTAATTCCTCAAGTATCATCCATGGAGACTCCAAAAGAAATGTTTCATGCCCTATCAGGGCTATTTGAAGGAAGAAACATTAATAGGAAGATGACCCTGAGAAATCAACTCAAAAGTGTAAGAGCTCAAATGTCAGAGACTATGCAGTCTTACTTTACAAGAGTAGCTCAAATCAAGGATCAATTAGAAGCCATTGGTGACAGTTGAAGAAGCAGAAGTTGTAATGACAACTTTGAATGGCCTTCCAAGAGATTGGGAAGCTTTCATCTGAGGAATTTATTCAAGGAGGAAACTAACCAAATTTCGGAAGTTATGGGAAGAATGTGTCCAATAAAAAGAGAGGATAGCAGCCAGAGAAGAAAAATTAAATGACAATAAAGATCAATCCTTAACTACCCATGCCAAAGGCAAAAGAAAGAGTCATGACCGTCCTCCTAAGACTCAAGGGTTTAAAAGACCCAAGAGAGATTTCTCAAGCTTTGAATGCTTCAACTGTCACAAGTTAGGACACATTGCAATTAATTTTCTCATGAAAGCAGAAAGACTCAAGAAGATGAGAAGGTTTCAAGCACATACTGCTGAAGACAATGATTGAGAAGAGGAAGAACAAGAGGAAGAAAAGAAGGATGAAGACTCCAGTGAAGAGTATGTTTTGATCTCTTCCCTAACTGGATCATTCTCACCAGGAAATGATACCTGGTTGATTAATGGTGGTGCCTCCAAGCACATGATTGGTTTTAGGGAGTCACTCTCTTGCCATGAACAAAAGGAATCTCCACACAAAGTAATGCTTGGACATGATTCCCAATATCCGATTAAAGGGTTAGGAGAAGCATCTTATAAATTGGATTCCAGAAAGCCTATGAAGATGAAGGATGGCCTATATGTCCCAGGACTAAATAAGAATCTTCTCTCCATTTCAAATTTAGATAAGAAAGGCTTCAAAGTTGCATTTGTAGATGGAAAAGTCCTCATGTGTACCAAAGGAAAAACTATCGATGATGCAGTAGAGATTGGAGTTGAAGAAGGAGGTTTCTACAAACTAAAGGGACATACAGATTCTGCATTAACAACTGGTACCATAAATCCAAGTGAGATATGGCATAGAAGGATTTCTCATGTTCACTACAAACCTCTTCCAATTGTAAGCAAGGTGGTAACTGGTTTACCAGAAATTCATATCAAACATGAAGGAGTGTGCAAGGGATGTGCATAAGGGAAGAATACTAAGAATCCCTTTCTGAAAAGTAATAGTAAGGAAAAAGGGATCCTAGATATTATTCACTCAAATAACTGTGGTCCAATGCAAACCACCTCATTAATTAGTTACTCTCACTATGCCTCCTTTATTGATAACTAATCCAAAAAGACTTGGATATACTTCTTGAAAAAGAAAGATGAATTGTTTGAAAGATTCAAAGAGTTTAAATCCCTAGTAGAAAACCTTTCTGAAAAGAAAATAAAGATTCTAAGATCAGATAATGGAGGAGAGTTTACTTCAAATGAATTCAATGATTTCTGTAAAGAGGCCAGGATTAAGAGGGAGCTCACCATTCCCTACAATCCACAACAAAATGGTGTGGTAGAGAGAAAGAACAGATCCATCATGAAAGTTGTGAAAGCTATGATACATGTTCAATATATCCTAATGTACCTATGTGCATAGGTAGCAAGAACGATAGTATATTTTCATAACCAAATCTCTCACAGTGCTCTTGGGAACAAAACTCCAAAAGAAATGTTTTCCGGTGAAAGACCAGAGGTAAGTCATTTAAAGATTTTTGGTTGTCCTGTATACATTCATATTCCCAAGGAGAAAATATCAAAATTAGATCCTTCTGGAAAGAAAGGATTATTCATAGGATATAGTGAACAGTCAAAAGACTATTGAATATATATCCTAGGATACCGTCAAATTGAACTTAGCATAGATGTTACATTTGATGAAGATTCAGCCTTTAGAAAATCAAGAAAAGACAAGGAAGATGAAGAGGAGCATGAAACTACCAAAAGTATTGAAAGTCATAAAGAAGTCAGATTTGAAGAAGAAGACTTGATACCTGAAGAGCATGATATGGCAAAACCCCAGCTACCTCAAGATTTACCAAGTGAATTGATTTCTTGAAAGAGAAATCATGCTTGGGCTCGTGAAGCAATTGAAGAAGAAAAAATACTTGGTGCTCTCGAAGGAGCTATTCGAGAGAGAAAGAATTCAAATTCATACCCCAGTTACATGGCCTTGATGTGTGATCTGGTCGATAAAGAGCCAACCTATTTTGAAGAAGAAATAAAACAAAAGGAGTGGGCTGATGCAATGGTCCAGGAATACCAATCCATTATGAAGAATTATGTGTGGGAAATAGTACCTAGACCAAAGGACAAGTCAGTGGTATCCTAGAAATTGATATTCAAAACCAAACACTCAAAATATGGAAGTATAGAAAAATATAAGGATATATTTGTAGACCAAGGATTCTCTTAGAAAGAGGGAATTGATTATGAAGAGACCTTTGCCCCAGTGGCTAGATACACCTCTATAAGAATTGTTCTTGCCTTTGCCTCCAACATGAAATGGAAGCTACATCAAATGGACGTAAAGATGACATTCCTAAATGGAGTGATTAAAGAAGAATTTTATATCGAATAACCACAAGGATTCGAGATCAATGACTAGAAGACATATGTATGCCGACTAAAGAAAGCATTATATGGATTAAAGCAAGCACCTAGAGCATGGTATGTAAGGATTGATGGATTCCTAATCAGCTTAGGATTTGCTAAGAGTAAAGTAGACTTGAACCTCTACTACAAGGTTGATGAAGATGGAATTTTAATTTTGTTACTATATATTGATGATCTATTTTTGACGCCAGAAGATAATTCGATCATCGAATGTAAGAAGAGACTTGCTGTAGAATTCAAAATGAAAGACCTAGGAATGATGCACTACTTTCTAGGTCTTGAAGTATGGCAACATTCAGATGAGATTTTTCTAAATCAAGGAAAGTATATTGTTGAAATCTTAAAAATATTTGGAATGCTAGATTGCAAAGGTATGACTACTTCGATGACTACTAGTTTGAAGCTATTGAATGATGACACCTCAAAAGCTGTTGATGCCATGCTATATGGAAAGATCATTGGTTCATTGATGTACCTCACCAATACTAGACCAAATATATGTTTTGCAATAAAAACCTTAAGTTAGTACATGGTGAATCTTAAACACATTCACCTAATTGGTGCAAAACATGTGATGAGATATCTAAAGGGAACTTTAGATTATGGGTTCAGATATACATCTAGTAGAGAGATCAGGTTGCATGGATATGCAGACTCAGATTGGGGCAGAAGTGCCAAAGATAGGAAAAGTACATTAGGATGATGTTTCATTTTTGGATCTGGCATGATATCTTGGTTCACTAGAAAGCAGACCAGTATTGCACTGAGTACAGTAGAGGCATAATACATTGCAGCATATTCAGCTTGCAACGAAGGGGTATGGCTTCGAAGTATGTTGTCAAGATTATTCGATGCAGAGACAGATGTCACTGATATCCTTTGTGATAATTAGAGTTTTATCAATATGACAGAAAAATCATGTATTTCATGATAAGTCGAAACACATAGAGATCAAATATCATTTCATTCGAGATATGGTGCAGAAGGGAGATATAAATGTAAAATATGTTCCCAATGAGGAACAAGTAGCAGATGTATTGACTAAGCCTCTAGCTCATGTAAAGTTTGAATACTTTCAAGAAAATCTTGGTGTAGTCCGAAAGGACCTCTCTCAAAAGAGGGAGTGACAGTAGATGCTGGATGCAGTGGTGAGTAGGTTAGTCTAGGGGAGGGTATGTCTAGATAGGCTTGTTTTCCCCAAAAGGGTTAGTAAGCCAGAATAAAGACCTGTCGATCCTAGGGGGATTAGTATGTCTGGCTAGGCTTGTTTGGCCCGAAAGGGTTAGTATTCTAGATAAGGATTTTTGGTCCCCAGGGAGATCCATCTATCTAACTAGGCTTGTTTGGATTGAAAGAGTTAGTAATTTAGACAAAATGCCTCGATGGATCTACGAGACAACTCACTGTGATGCTTCTCTAAAGAAGATGAAGGGAAAGATGTAGCCTCGGTATTTCTATACTGATTAGCTGCTTGATGGTTGTTATAGTATTTCTATACTGTTGATTGTTGATGACTGTTGAAAAGATTGATGGTTGTTGCAGTATTTCTATATTGATTGTTGATGACTGATGAGATGTTTTATGGTTGTTACAGTATTTATATACGGATTGTTGATGACTGATGGGTTGCTTGATGGTTGCTACAATATTAGTATACTGTTAGTATTTGATAATTGTTGATTACTAAGAGGCTTGATGATTGATGCAATATTTATATGCTGCTAGCTATTGATGATTGATGTCATGCTTGATGATTATTTGATATGATGGTGGTTTTCAATAATTATTATGTTGTTGTTGTGATATATGTTTTCTTCTTGATCAGTGATTGATTGAGTCTGCATCAGTAATGATACATTCATGATTGCAGTTACATGTTACTTCAATATTCCTATACTAGATGATGACATCAATGTTTCAGCATCGCTATGCTGATTATGCAGAGGGAGTGTTAATTTATTGTAACTTCGAAAGATATTCCAAGTAGTATTGTATTCCTCCTTTGGGAGATGAGTTTGGTCTTGTCAGTATAATTAAAAGAAGCAATGTAAATCTCCAAATGTAAGTTGGGTCATTAGTACCCAAGCGTCAATATAATAAATGCTATTTTTAATGTCCATTTGAACAAGTTGGCCCTAACAGCTAGTGAAGTCGGCCCAACCAAGATAGAAGTCGAGTCAACAGAAGAATAGAAATAGTGAGGCGCTCCCCTTCATTTAGATACACTCACTCTCAAGCAGGTTTTAGCAAGAGAGAGAAGTAGTAGCGCACCAAGAAGAAGGAAGCAGTTGTTGTCTGGATTTTACACTATAGTGGTTGAGTTCTATACTGAGGAAGTTTTGCGGGGTTTTCTCCCTTGTGGTTTCCCCGAGGAAAATCTCTTTGTTCTTGTGTTCTTATGTTTCTTTGCATGTTGTTATTTCAGTGATATTCTAGTGGCTAATTTTTTTAAGATATCATCTAAGCAATTTTAAAGAATTTCAACATTTTTATGATCTTCTCTTGTTTTGAGAGATGATGAATCTACAACATTGATATCTATTATGGATGCATTTTTCAAAAATTGTGATTCCTAGGAAGATCGATTATAGGTGGCTTATTCTTTCTAGTAGATGTCAATCTGTTATTTTAACTTATGATACATGGAAGATCTTCTTCACTTATATGTTTTCTTTGTTGGATATGGCTTTGGTCTCTTGATTTTCCTCTAATACTATGTATAGTGTTGGATGGTTTGTTTACAATAGAGATTCAAGACATAATGGCATATGAAAGGTCATTATTCAATACATTTTAGGAGCCAAAGGGAGGCATGAGTGTGGAGCTTAGTGATGATGCCACTTATTTTATGAGAGGAGTTGGATCCATTAACTTGAAGATGCATTTAGTTTATTTAATTAGGTTTGATTTTGTTTTTTGTATTTCTAGTTTGAAGAAGCATCTTCTTTTAGTGTCTTGTACGAGAAATGCACAATGGAGACTTGCTTTCGAGGGATAAAATTGCACCATCAAATATTTTTGACTAGCTATTATAAGAACTTTGGCTAGAGGGGTGGGAGAAGGTGGCATCTACAAGTTATTTGTTGATCCGATGACACTTGTAAAATCCAGTGGCAAGTTGTAAACTTGTATAAGCCTTTTATTTCTTAGTGGGAACATGTAGACCATGCATTATGGGATTCCATGGGGGTATTTTAGAACCTATTATAGATTCAATGATCGATTCTAGGATTCAATATTTTGTAATTACAACTTATGATGGATACAATGATACTTATACAACTTACATAATCAATATTCCAACATAATGGGACACTATGGTGGGCAGATATGTGATGGTTTTATGAGCATGTGAGACCTTCTATTTCCTAGGCTTCTCGTTAAGTGATTGAGGAAAATGTTGGGATTACTAATCTAGAGATTGATTTAGAGATTTGAAATGATATGGATACAAGGTAAGTTAAGGTGAGATTGAGTATGGATATTCCCTCACCTACTCTATACTGTAGGAGACTAAGATGGATCACTCATACATTATGTGTTAATCCCTAAATGTTGGGAACAATTCCCCCTATTGTGTGCCACTTTACCCCATAGATGGTGGTGTATTACATATTATTGATGTAGGATTGGGTCTATTAGTTGTTATTGTACACCTTTGTCTCCTATATGTAGGAAGGAGAGATTTTGATTTGAGCAAGCATTGTATATTGTCTTGTCTTAGGTACACAAGTATATTGTGTAAGGAGGTTCCTCCCTCGAAGAGGATTTTTATTTAAATATGTTATTCATTATTAAGGTGTGGATTACTCTTTTTTTAAATTTCTTCTACGTGTATGCTATTTGTGGGACTTGGTTGCATAAAATTTGATATTAGAGTTCTTTCCTTGGGACTGGCTTCTGCAAATTGAGTCTTCATGGAATTTTCTGTACAATTTTTTTAATACAAGGAATCAGAGATAGAGGTTAAAAACCCACTTCCAAAACAACCCAAGCTATCTCCATCCAGAAATTTAGATCCTGATACATTACAATTTCTAAGATAATTGTGGATGAATATATGGTTTTTAACTAGTCTAAAACCTAGTCTAAAATAGGTGTTCTGGGGAGAAAGGTCATATCTGAGGAATCTAAGATCCAAATTGAGTGATACCAGTTGCATAGGAAAAAAAAAGGAACAGGGTATCTATGGTAGAAGGTTTAGAAATATAAACAAAACATTGGACACATGGAATACGGTACACATTTTCTCTTCTGGATAGGAAAAAAATAAGAAGTTTTGGGATATTTACAATACATTTTTTTGGAACATCCAAATTAGGTCATACTTTCAGAATTAGAAAGAGGACACATATTTGTACCGTAGGAAAAAGTTTCATATGCAAAGGATTTGAAGGTAATTTTTTTTATCTCATTTACAAGTCGGCCCTAAAACAATCTTCCAATTAGGGTTTGAAACATGTGTTCTAGGGAAAATGGCCATATCAGAGGCATCTGAGACCCAAATTGAGTGATACTAGTTGTATCTGAAATACAATGGACCATAGTATCTTTGGTATAATTTTCAGCTACATAAATGAAATATTGGACACATGGCATACAGTACAAGTTCGATCTTCTAGATAGGCGAAAAATAAGAAGCTTTAGGAGTTTTGCAATAATTGTGTTTTGGAACATACAAATTAGGTCAGAGCTACGATGTTGGAAACATGACATATTAGGGTACCAAAGGTATATTTTTCATACCTAGAGGATTTGAAATTCAAAATTTACCTCAGTTACAAGTAGGCCATAAAACAAACTTCTAATCATGGTTTGAAAAAGGTACGTCAGGATATATTTTTGGTAAACCTTAGGGTGTGATATTTTTATTGTTAAAAATGACACCAAAAGGAATTGGAAAGAATCACACTTCACTCAACCCCCAGAGGATTCATCCCCAACATACGATGAAATGGATGACATATCTTTTAGAGTGTTCAAGTTGGAAGATATTATTAAAGGAAATGTGAAAAATGATGACTTAGTTAAATTGGGAAATAAGATGGCTAGTAAAGAGGATCTCAAAAGGATGGATAGTAAAGAATATCTCAAAGGGATGGATAGAAAAGAAGATCTTCAAGACTTGAAGGAATTGATGAAGGATATAAAACATAGATTTATTCCTCATGTATCTACTCAAGAAGATGATAAGGAGGAAAAAAGGACTTATTCCAGTCATGTCTGGAGAAAATTGAAAAAAAATTAGAGAGTATGAAGTTGGAGTCCTAAAAATTTGATGATTCGATACAACATCATGGGTTCAAATCAGGTCCAAGGAACTACTTTATGCCCAATATTGACATGAGAAAGTTTGATGGCAAGGATTCAATCACATGGATTTTTCGGATGGTGCAATTGTTTGATCTACACAAGGCTACCACTTTGAAAAAGGTAACTATTGCATCCTTATATTTAGAACCTTGTCAATTTGCATGGTACCAATGGCTTTGTGACCATAAAAATGACTCTATTATATCTTGGTCTGTATTCATAAAAGAATTGATTGCACATTATGGGGATATAAATAGCAACACCTTATTTAGCTAGTTGGTAAATTTTAAGTAAAAAGGTCCAATTGCATAACACATCAAGAAATTTCAACAACTAAGTCTCATAGTGAATAATATTTCAGAAGATAATTTGTTTGATCTCTTTATTGGAACCTTGAAGGATAACATTCAACATGAGATGCGTTTCTTTGAACCATCATCCCTAGAAAAGGATTTCATGATGGAAAGGAAGGTTGAAAATAAAATTATGGTGATGACTACTAGAAATACCACTTCCAACACATATAGAGAGAATTATGTTCCTTCTTACCAACCTCATAGGTTGACACCTCAACAACTAGAGGAAAGAAGAGATAAAGGTATATTCTTTAATTTTGACAGCAAGTACAGTAAGGGACATAAGTGTGAAGAAAAGAAACTCTTCTACATAGAATGTGACAAGGAAGAAAAAAAAGAGAAGGAACTGTTGGGACAGGGAAAGTGAATAAGGAAGAACCCGACACGCAAGCGTTGGAGGAAAAGAAGGCAGAGGATAGCTACGACGAGGAAGGTAGATTTGTGTCGGTGGAAGAGGCAGGTAGAAGAGTTAAAGTAGAATAGGTACAAATAGGCGGAAGAATGCAGAAGGACAAACCGATGGAATACTATAGAAGGACAAACCGACGGAAGACCAAGGATAGTTTTGCATCTAGTTATGACCGGTACAGAAGGATAAAAGATGTTTTCGTGGCTAATTAAGGATTTGGTTAACATCATAAAGGAATTTTGCGGCCAATTGGGCATGCCATTAATGTTATTATAGAAATTTTGTAGCTACTCACGTCTGAAATAACTTTGTAGGACTCATTTGACCCTGCGTGGTCTTGGAAAATTCCATAAATAGGAGGAACCTGCTCTGTGTAAGGGTTGAACGTTGGTCAAAAGGCTGGTGTAGTTAGAACTTGTTAGGTGGTGTTAGTAGATGTTATATTTTGTTAGATTCAGTTAAGTAGTTCATTATTGACTCAGAAGAGGAGTCTAGTAGAAGTAGAAGGCTGTTGAGTCGCGGATCTTGTAGCTGATTGCGTAGACCTTTAGTAGACAAGTCAATTCCGGTCGTGTGCGGATCGGTAGGAGTAGATAGAAACAATAAACTAGAGAGCATGAGAGAAATAATATTGAGTTAGATAGACATATCTTAAGAACATACTGCAAGTCATAGACTGCAAGGTGCTACCTATATTTCTCATGCCAGATGAAGAGCATCTTGGTGGTTTTTCCCAGATGGGTTTCCACGTTCGTTCTAGTGTCGAATGAATGAATCTGTGGATATCAGGTGTTATGTGAATTCTTTCCTACTTTATATTGTAACAGTTATTGTTGAATGTATGTCACAATATTATTTATTAGTTAAATAATGAATGAATGTTAATGCATAGACGACATGTTATGTATGGTTTCTTGGTTAAGCTGCTAAGTCACAATATAAGTCGCACACTGTCAGTTACGTATAAGGAATCCGATAGGTCGCACCGTTGTGCCACTTGTTAAGTGGTGGAGGATAAGGGTGTGTCACGCATAGATTATGGCACATAGTTGCATGTTTGTCGCATAGAAATAGATTCCACCCTCCTGTCTTTGTTGAGCGCCTTGGTTGGGTGCCAAGGGACTATACTCCCTCTCCAACTGCAGAAACATGGTTTTGGAAGTTACCCATTAATATATCTCAGGTGATATTGTGCCTACCTTGCGGGTGTTGCTGACTGAGCTTGCTCTGTCGGGCCGATGTCTTTTGGTGTCTTGTTGGTATTGTGTTGTTGATTGAACCCTAGGTCATGAAAGTAAGGAGATAAAGGCCAACAAATGGTTCCATTTCCAGTACCCATAATCTATTGAGTCGAGGGAAATGTTGTAGCACTCGACAAAGAAGGAAATAAAGGACTGGATGGAATATAAGATGATGTAATTTGCACAAGAAGAGAGCGTAGGATCATGATTGAGCACAAAATACTGGGTGGATGAGTACATATATTTTGGCATTCACGAGATCTTCTTTGTAGAGTTTTCGGTTGTGCTGCACAAGTGGTTTTCAAGGTTGGCGACTAGGAAGAAAAATTTCTATAGAAGAGAAGCAATTGAATGGAATGATTAGTTGGTTCATGAGATAACCATTGTAAGCAACACCATCTCTAGAGATGTTTACTTTTGGGTTGATAGTATTTTGCAAGGGTATATTACTGAGTTTGCTGTAGATACTATAACCTTATATAGTGAGGCTGAAATAAATTTTTTCCAAGGACCACGAAGAATATATAATGTGCTATCTATCAGCGCGTGGATAAAGATGCTTGTTTATGAGAAGGGCATCTTGCAGTTGAGTAGTTAAGTTGGATGTCCGAGGAGAGGGAATATGTCGTGAGCGATCTATAGAGAAAATGGGAAATGGTGAGCTGAGATGTTCCCAGGAAGTACAAAACCTAAACTAGAAGCTGGAGTCCTAAGGAGTGGAAGGAGATTCATATTAGGGAAAAGAAGAAATACAGAGGAAGGTCGATGAGCTCCTATTCTGTTCGAAGAAAGAGAGCATGGACTTCAATCACAGCTGGAAGAAGGGCCTTGTGATGAAGAGGAGAACTATAGCCTGATTTCAGAAGGGACATAGCAGTCAGAAGATCCTGTGGAGACATCGAGATCAGAGCGAGACTACATCACACTTCAGGAGGAGGACTTGATAGAGGAAGAGGTCAGGTTAAATGCTATAACTGTGGACAGTTGGGTCACTATTCCAAAGATTTCTAATAACCTATAAAGACATGTTCATATTGTAAGGCACAGGACCACAATGTGGAGAAATTCCCTCAGTTAATTGTGAAGTGGCAAGCTCGGGCTATCGCAGGTCGTAACCCTACACAGATTTTGAATCTTAACCTTAATGTTTAGATGATTGTTTTTGAACCAAGAGATCCACATTTTGTTGTCATAACACGAGGAGGTGCTACGACTGGAGCTAATCAGGAAACCTTGCAATAACAACTATTGCTGCAGGTGCGAACTATGACGCAAAAGAAAGTCCCATTCGACCAGGGATGATTTTAAGGAACCATACTTATCTAAAAGTGTATAAATGTTGGTGAATATTACCAATTCTTAAAACGCCAACTATAAAACGATTGGCAATATTTTTCAAAAAATATTTTAATTTCCAAGGATTTTATATCATTATATAGTAATTTGGTGATTTTTAGGGTGAAAAAATTTTACACCATCAAAATTGGGTGAAACAGGGCTTCAAAAAATGCAAAATGGAAAATCTTTTTTTGGAGAAAAACATGGAAAACTAGCCCACTAGGATAAAATTCGCCCCTAAAATTATCCCTGCATTCAACATCCAAAAACAGAAACATGTATTCTTGGACTTGCGACTAGAATTTGTAGATCAAGAACAACCATCGACGTTAGGTGAAGTCAGAAAAATTCCTGAACAATTCCAATAGCTATTCCACAAGCAAATCATGAAAAAGGTTAGTAAGCTCAAGTCATTTCTGTCAAGTTTCTTAGCGCTAATCCAAGATAAAGATGATGTCACAGAGCTACAAGCACTGGTAGATGAAACTCCAAAAGAGTCGCAACCTCGAAAGAAGGTTAACCATGTCAAGAAAAAGTTCAAAACTGGGCACGAGTTAAGAATGACTGTGCACATAGGAGACTACGACATGGATTACATCATCCTATACCTGGGTGTTAGGATTATTAATCCTCCCTTGTCCAATTTGGTCATATGTCTAAATCGGGAGTCCATCCAGTCTATTTTTATTCACTAGCACCACTGGGTCGACTTAGCCTAATTGGGGCACATGTTTCAGTTACTAAAGTGTGGGGAACACTAATTGAGTCCTACTGCCACTGGTTGCACTTGATTGCATTAGTTTAGGAGTCTCCTAGACCGATCCCTACAATTTAGTAGCCACTGGGAGTGCCGAAACCAACCAATGTCAGTTCAGTTCAGTTGATGACTAGTCAAGCTAAGTTAGGAGTCAGTTACATTCAGTTTTAGTCCTCTACATTCAGTTAGCACTAGGTTTACATGACTGCACTCAGGAGGGGCAAATTTCTCACCTACTAAAGTCAGTTAGCCTTAGTCAACACTGAATGTAACACTTGAGTTGTGTTTTATAGCTCTGATGAACTTCGGTTATGGTTTAGACAAGGTCAGTTAACTATTGAGTCCTCCGATAGTGATTTAGATAAGGTCTTAGTTACCTACAGTCAAGTAGAGTCTAATCAATTTAAATTTCCTCATGTGGATTTGAATTGCTTGTGGCTATTAAAGCCATTGTACTTCATTGTAATTATTATCTAGTTACTCTTTGATTAATGAAAAGAATTCACAACTGCAAGCCATTTTTGCACTGTTTCATTCTTCAATAAATGAGTAAATTGTGTGATCTATATTGTGAGTTGTGTGTTTGTCCACAGATCTATGTGCTCAATTTAATATGGTATCAGAGCCTCAGTGGACAAGGCACTTCTCCTCCTCAGATCTCCTACTGGATCATTTTTGAGCAAAATTGCTCCTTCCAGCACTACACCAAAAGCAGAGAATTTACCACTTAATGCCCCAAGAAAAGGAATTTTTGATCAAGGTTGCTTGATTAACTAAGCTGGATGTGAAGAAAATTCCAAAAGTGCAGGCTGTCCATGTTAGATTTTTATCATTAAGTTAGCAATACATTAGAATCTTTAACTGAGAGAATAACAAGCACAGTAATAAAACACAAGAGACAATGAACACAGTGTTTATCCTCGGGGAAACCATAAATGGAGAAAACCCCACAACTTCCTTAGAGATAGAATCAACACCAAAAGTAAAACCCCAAAATAGTAAGATGATCTCCCGACAGTAGTAACGTCTTTCTTCCTTTCCCCAGTGTCTTCTTCTTCCTTATTTATGCGCTACAACTGAGTGTGAGTGAGTGTGTGATAAATAGAGAGGATAGCTCTCTATGTATACTAATTCCTGACTTAACTAAACCCAACTAGAGTTGATTTCTCTAGGAGAGTCTAATAACCCTAGTGCCCCGGAACTGCAGGGACTTTAACCCTTGACCAATAGGAGGGTTACCCACAATGACTTGACATGACTTGCTTACATTATAGAACCTCCCAATAGGAACATCGGGGCATGACATGACTCAAGTACATTACAAATACATCCTGGAATAAACATCGAGTTACAATACATAAGAAATACAAGTGAATACATTCTGAAGTTACAATTACATCAACACTCCCTCTTAACTAGGAAGGTATTCTTTCGACACAATTTTCAGCATAAGTCTTCTTCTCTGTATCATCTGGATCATCATTGAGTCCTTGTCATATTCAAGTCATCTTCATCTTCAAGTCATCTTCATCTTCAGGTCATCTTCATCTTCAAGTCATCTTCATCATCGGATCTGGATCATCATTGGATCTGGATCATCATCACTGGATATGGATCATTAATCGATCTGGATCACCACTAGAAATCGTCATTGGATATGGATCATCACTCGATCTGGATCATCGTCACTAAATCATCACGGGTGCTATCTCTTGATTCTTCTCATCACAGGAAGTTCTATAGAGCCAGCCCTTTTTCATGCTGGATGTACATCTACAGAGCCAGTCCTTTTTCATATTGGATGTATCGTCACACAAAGCTAGTCATTTTTCATACTAGATGTGGCATCCACACAAAGCTAGTCCTTTTTCATACTAGATGAGTCTTCACAGAGCTAGTCCTTTTTCATACTAGATGAGTCTTCACAGAGCCAGTCCTTTTTCATACTAGGTGTGGAATCCACACAGAGCTAGTCCTTTTTCATACTAGATGACTCTTCATAGAGCCAGTCCTTTTTCATACTGGGTGTGGCATCCACACAGAGCTAGTCTTTTTTCATACTAGATGAGTCTTCACAAAGCCAGTCCTTTTTCATACAAGGTGTGGCATCCACACATAGCTAGTCCTTTTTCATACTAGATGAGTCTTCACAGAGCCAGTCCTTTTTCATACTGGGTGTGGCATCCACACAGAGCTAGTCTTTTTTCATACTAGATGAGTCTTCACAGAGCCAGTCCTTTTTCATACTGGGTGTGGCATCCACACAGAGCTAGTCCTTTTTCATACTAGATGTGTCTTCACAGATCCAATCCTTTTTCATACTGGGTGTGGCATCCACACAGAGCTAGTACTTTTTCATACTAGATGTGTCTTCACAGAGCCAATCCTTTTTCATGCTGGATGTGGAATCCACACATACATTTGACAATGGAAGGAACCAATCCTCTCACCATGTCACAGCTCTTACATCCGACATGGAAGGAACCAATCCTCTCACCATGTCAGAAGGGCACAACACTTACATCTGACCATGGAAGGAACTAATCCTCTCACCATGTCAGAAGGGCACAACACTTACATCTGACCATGGAAGGAACCAATCCTCTCACCATGTCAGAAGGGCACAACACGAACACATCACTTCCTCTTGGGAGGAATATTGATATGGAGAACACCAAGCTTCTCCTTGAAGTACTCAAACTTCACCCTAGCTAATGGCTTAGTCAACACATCAGCTATCTGTTCGTCCGTCGCAACATACTAGAGCTTCACTGCTCCTCTCTACACCATATCCCTGATATAGTGATACTTGATCTTGATATGCTTCGACTTGTCATGGAACACTGGGTTCTTCGACAACTTCACACAACTCTAGTTGTCACAGTATATACAAGTAGCATCTAACTAAAGATCAAATAAATCATATAGTAGCTTCCTCAGCCATACTACCTCACAACTAGCTGAACAGGTTGCGACATATTCTGCTTCAGCTGTACTCAGTGCCACACAGGATTGCTTCCTACTAAACCAAGATATCACACCTGATCCCATACTGAAGCAACACCCTGAAGTGCTCTTCCTATCGATGGCACTGCCTACCCAATCTGAATCAACATAACTCTCCAGGTTAATCCTTTGATCAGTCTTATACTTGATCCCATAATCAACCGTACCGTTAAGGTACCTTAGAATATTCTTTGCAGCAATCAAGTGAGCATGTCTCAGATTTGCCAAGAATTGGCTCAAGGTGTCCACATCAAAGCAAATATCTATTCTCATGTTCATCAAGTACATCAAGGACCCAATCATCTGACGATACATCGTGGCATCAACCGACTCTGATGAAGCATCACTCAATAGCTTCAGGTTCGATGCCATAGGTGTGGTTAAGGCCTTACAGTCCATCAACCCAAATATTTTCAATATCTCTACTACGTACTTCCCTTGTCCAAGAAATATTCCATCTACATTCTGCCACACCTCCATGCCTAGAAAATAATGCATCATACCCAAGTCCTTCATTTTGAACTCAGCAGCAAGCTTCCTCTTCGTATCCACAATCAACCCATCCATACCTATTACAAACAGATCATATACATATAGTAGGAGCATCATTGGTTTGCCATCTTCAACCTTGTGGTAAAGGTTGGAATCTGCTTTACTCTTGGTAAAGCCCAAACTGGATAGGAAGCTGTCAATTCTGTCGTACGATGTCCTGGGTGCCTGTTTCAAGCCATACAGGGATTTCTTCAATCTACACACATGAGACTCCTTGTCATGTCTCTCAAAGCTGAGTGGTTGCTCCACATACACTTCCTCTTCCACTACACCATTCAAGAAAGCAGTCTTAACATCCATCTAGTGTATCTTCGATTTCATCACTGTAGCCAAAGAAAGTACTGATCTGATGGAAGTGTTTCTGGCTATAGGTGCAAAAGTTTCTTCATAATCTATTCCTTTTTTGGGGAGAAACCACGAGCAACAAATCTCGCTTTATATTTTTCAATGTTACTATCTACAGCATGCTTGGTCTTGTAGATCCATTTGGAAGTTACAACAAACAAATAGACCATTGTCTTGGAACAACATCCCAAACATCGTTCTTCATGATCGATTGATACTCTTCGATCATAGCATCCTTCCATTCTTTCTATTATGTAGCTTCTTCATAATTGGAAGGTTCTTTATCGATGAAATCACATAATAAGGATACATATCCGGAGTAGGATCTAGTCCTCTCTCTTTCTCTGTGATTCTCTTTTGGAGCCCCATATCTTTCTGCACCTTGGATAGCTTCCCATACCCAAGCAGGTTTCCTCTTGTGAGGATTCTTCTCCTGAGGTGGATCTACAGGTTCTTGAGGTTCTTCAAATTCTCGATCTTCTTCTTGAGTTTCTTCGTTCATGGTTGTATCATGAATTCTTGGTGCTTCTGCTTCTTCAGTTTCTTTAGCAGGTCTCTTTCTGGATTTGTTGTAAGCTGAGTCTTCATAAAATGTTACATCCCTGTTGATGTCGATCTTCTTGAATCCTGGGAAGTATATTCTGTAAGACTTCGAGCTTTCAGAGTATCCCACAAATATACCCTTCTTTCTTGAAGGATCTAATTTGGTTCTCTTCTCTTTTGGAATGTGTATGTACACTGGACAGCCGAATATTCTAAGATGGCTGACTTCTGGTTTCTTGCTATAAAAGACTTCTTCAGGTGTCTTGTTCTCGAGTACTCTGTGTGGAGTATGGTTATGTACATACATCATTGTTCTGGCAGCTTCTTCCCATAGATGCATAGGAATATCTTGATCATGAAGCATTGCTCTTCCATCTTCCATGATAGATCTATTCTTCCTTTCTGCAATCCCGTTTTGTTGTGGATTATATGGAGTGGAAAACTCCCTCTTAATCCTTGAGTCTTTAGATAACTATTTGAATTATTTGATGTGAATTCTCCGCCATTATCTAATTGAAAATTCCTGATCTTATTGTCAATGTGGTTCTCGATCAAGGCTTTGAATTCCTTGAACTTGCTAAATACTTCATCTTTGTTCTTCATGAAGTAAATCCATGTCTTCTTAGAAAATTCATCAATAAAAGAGACATAGTATACATACCCGCTTAGAGAACTTGATGAAATTGGACCGCATATATCGGAGTGGATGATTTCCAAGATTCCTTTTTCTTTTCTCTCGCTACTTGGAAATGTCTTCTTTGTGTTCTTTCCTTTCACACATCCTTTGCAGACCCCATCATGTTTTGCTTGAATTTCTGGAAGACCTTCAACAACTTTTCTTGCAAGTGGTAGTGCCCTATAATGCACATGTGCAAGCCTTCTATGCTAAAGTTCATTTGGTTCTACTGAGTCATGAAACAAATCTTGTTCTGGCTGTCCCTTTAATTTGTATAGACCTCCTTCTTGTTCCCCAATCACTATTGCATCGTCAAAAGTATTTCCCTTTGGCCACATAAGAATTTGGCCATCTACAAAAGAAACCCTCATTCCTTTTTCATCCAATGTAGATATGGAGAGGAGGTTTTTTATTAGTCCTGGTACAAACAACACATTTTTCATCTTCATAGACTTTCCAGAGTCTAATTTATAGGAGGATTCACCACTACCTTTTATTGGATACTGGTAGTCATCCCCAATTTTCACCTTATGAGGTGACTCATGTTCAGATAGTTTCACAAATGATTCTTTGAATCCAGTCACGTGCTTGGAAGCACCACTATCTATGAGCCAATCATTGCTTCCATGTGAAACAGTTCCTGTGAGAGCAGAGATCAGCACATATTCTTCATCACTTGAAGAATCACTTTCTTGTCTGATTCTCTTTATGGAAGGTTCATCATCCTCTACAGCATGGGCATGATGTCTTCTCTTGTTTCCCTTCTTCTTCTTTGAGTTCCCTTTGTTAGGATAGTATTTGGATATGTGACCTTTCTCATCACATGTGTAACATCTAACAGTAGCCCAATCTCTTCTAGAGTGATGAGACTTACCTTTGGAGTGATGATGGTCCCTTTTGGTTTTCTTGGTGTGGGATGTGAGAGCTTGATCTTCACTTCCCATCTTTTCTTCTCGAGCTGCTATCTGAGCTTCTTCTTGAGAGAATTCTTCCCATAGTCTGTTGAACTTGACTAACTTATTTTTGGCAAAGATCCCTTGAATGAAAGAGTCCCATGATCTAGGGAGACCATTCAAGGTGTTCATCGCAATCTCTGCATTATCCACTTCTTCATCTACTACTTCCAGCTATTCCTTGATCTGAGATACCCTTGTAAAGTAAGACTGGATGGTCTCAGCATTTGGATCTTTACATTCTTCAGTTGGTTTCTTAGAGTCATCTTCCTGTTTATGTTCTTCCCTTCAAACAATTTGGTTAGGGCATCAAACATGGATTTAGGTGTCTTTAGGGAAGACACTTGTGGTATGAGGTGATCCTTGATTGAATCAGAAATAATCCTTTTTTCCATAACCAACTTTTTCTCATGTAAGGCCTTAGCCTCATCTCCCTCTAGAACTGGAACCTCCTCACTGATATAGGAGTCCAACTCATTTTCTTCCAGGACTAGGGAGATCCTGTACTTCTAGGCTCGGAAGTTATCAGCTCCCTCGAGCTTTTCATCAAGCTTGGTATGATGAGACATCTTAACTGAGAACCTCAAATGGAAATACAAAATATTTAAATCTTACTAGGTCAAGATGTCGGATCTGGATTTGGAGCTGAAATTCTGCAGTGTTGGTTCAGGAGCAAATTAGGGTTTTGATTTTCTAGAGTTCTGTCCAACCAAATTCTTTGATCTTGATCTCTAAACTTCAATTTTGAGGAGGAGATGAATCCAAGATTGGGCTCACTGAAAAATTCCAGTTCTGTGGAAAGCCCTAATTTTCGGCAGCAATGTCGGGTCCAAAAATAAAAAAACCTCAGAATTGGATTCTTCTTCGACAGAAAGATGCGCCCTAGGGAGGAGAGTTATCCAACCTTCTTTTGCTGAAAAATATATGGAGAGAGATCCACAAAGTAGGAAGCCCTAGTTCCCGTAGCTGTACAGTGTCTTCTTCTCAGGTAGCTCTGATCCTATGTTATATTTTTATCATTAAGCTAGCAATACATTAGGATCTTTAACTGAGAGAATAACAGGCACAACAATCAAACACAAGAGACAATGAACACAATGTTTATCCTTGGGGAAGCTATAAATGGAGAAAACCCCACAACTTCCTCAGAGATAGAATCAACACAAAAATTAGAACCCCAAAATAGTAAGATGATCTCCCGACAACAGTAACCTCTTTCTTCCTTGCCCCAATGTCTTCTTCTTCCTCAGCTATGCGCTACAACTGAGTGTGAGTGAGTTTGTGATAAACAGAGAGGCTAGGTCTATATTTATACTAATTCCTGACTTGACTAAACCCAACTAGGGCCGACTTCTCTAGGAGATTCTAATAACCCTAGTGCCCCGGAACTATGAGGACTTTAACTCTTGACTAATAGGAGGGTTACCCACAATGACTTGACATGACTTTTTTACATTATAGAACCTCCCGATAGGAACATCGGGGCATGACATGACTCAAGTACATTACAAATACATCCTGGAATAAACATCGGGCTATAATAGATAATAAATACAAGTGAATACATTCCGAAGTTACAATTACATCAACAGTCCGACCTTACGATGCCCTTTTTTTGTTTTGCAGGTACAACTTCAAAATGAATTCATCAGTTCCTCTTCTCACCTAATCCTCAGAATATTTTGAATTGAAGGTCAAGATGTTTGTATTTATGAATAGACAAGATCTCTATTGGGTGTCTGATGGATTCGGTAGAGAGTCTTTTGAGAGTGAAAATTACTGGCTAAATGCAAAGGATGCATCTTTTGAAATAATGAAACTGGCTCTTTCTCCTAGCTTGCGTTACCTCACTAGATCTATTAAATATCCACAGGAACTCTTGAGAAGATTGGACAGAAACTTTGGAATGATTGATGAGGAACACAATAGAACTTTGGAGAGCACATCCAACACCATAAGCATCCCTGATCCAAATATCTCGGCCACCACTCTCTTTGATGAAATTGTTCAAGAGGAAGAAGAAGCAGAAGCTTCTACACAGTCAATTCGAATTGAAGACAGTCTCCATGCAGTGACTCCTTCTCTTGATGCTTCAGAAGTTTATGAGATATATGATATCTCATATTCTCATATGGCTAAAATATAAGAAGAAATTTGAATCTATGATATTGAAGAAAAATATTGCTGCACTTCCATGCAAACATTCACTGGTGATTTTCCTTTGATTTATGTGCAAAATTTACCAGTAATTGCTTCCGAAAGTGAAGAGAAATTTGATTTTTCTCCCTCTAATGTTGCTGTTGGTGTACAAATATGTGATACATTGGATATTTTTGAAGAAATATCAGATTACCAGAGTGATCCATTCGCTCCCCATGATCTAGATTTTCCAGCAAATTCCTGCAGGATTGCATGCACCAAAATTCAGAATTTTGAAGAAGAAGAAAGTTGTGCATCCACCGTCTCGGTTAACCATTTATTTGAATCTGATATTAACCTTATTGGATCTGATATGATCATATTTAGATCTGATTTGATATTTATTGGTTTAATATATCAAATTCATAATCTTTCAGTACTGCTTGTAGCTGTTCTCATCAACGGTGTGAAGAAACAAGTACCGCAAGTCTCGTACAAAACTGCTGCTGGGGATTTGATTCTATTTCACAGTTTTGGATCTGTTTTGAACCTATTTAGATTTGATTTAATTTCTGATCTGATATTATTTGGTTCATATTTTAAAATCCAAGAGCTTTCAGTCATGCTTGTAGCTTCTCTCACCAATTCTGGTGTGAAAAATCAAGTACCACACTTTCTCTTCAAAACTGCTGATGGAGATTTGGTGTTAGTTTCCTCATATGAGGTTGATGATATTTTATTATGTGATTTATTAGATATTTCAGAATCTATATAAGACTATGGAGCTCAATAATTCACTCTCAACAGTCCCAGTGCTTCTCTAATGTTGATCACATGCTCATCTCCTCACAGAACTTGTAAAGAGGAATATTTTTTGCATCCACCTGGACACTTGCTCCTAACACTTGGGGATGTTCTTACCACTCATGTTTTTCTGTTCATGGCTGCAACATATAAGTTTCTTGAGTATTCCTCACATGTTATGAATCCTCAAGAAACTTTTCTCACTTATCAGTTGACTTCAGTTGCTCTACATGGGTCCAGTCTTCATCTGGCAGCTGTCTATATTTCTGATTTAGTTGAGCATATCATTCTTCTTCCAAAGAGGAATATTCCTCCAGAAATAATGATGGAGAGGTTCACATGCCAGGCCCCAGGATACCTGTGCACAGAAGAACCATATTGATCCTGATTCTACCTGCTTGATTAGAGAGGGGGATTTTTTTCGATGTGGTTTTTCCCCAACACCTTGTTTTTGAGCAGTTACTTTACTTTACTTGATGTAATGGGTGACCTATGGTATTAGTTACCAGGGCCCACAGACTATCCAAGTTATCATTCAAGGGGGTTGTTAGGATTATTAATCCTCCCTTATCCAATTTGGTCATATGTCTAAATCGGGAGTCATGTCTAAATCAGGAGTCCATCCAGTCTATTTTTAGTCACTAGCACCACTGGGTCCACTTGGCCTAATTGGGGCACATGTTTCAGTTACTAAAGTGTGGGGAAAAATAATTGAGGCCTACTGCCACTGGTTGCACTTGATTGCATCAGTTTAGGAGCCTCCTAGACCAATCCCTACAATTCAGGAGCCACTGGGAGTGCCGAAACCAACCAAGGTCAGTTCAGTTCAGTTGATGACTAGTCAAGCTAAGTTAGGAGTCAGTTACATTCAGTTCTAGTCCTCTACATTTAATTAGCGCTAGATTTACATGACTGCAATCAGGAGGGGCACATTTCTCACCTACCATAGCCAGTTAGTCTTAGTCAACATTGAATGTAACACTTGAATTGTGTTTTAGAGCTCCGATGAACTTCGGTTATGGTTTAGACAAGGTCAGTTAACTATTGAGTCCTCCAATAGTGATTTAGACAAGGTATTAGTTACCTACAGTCAAGTAGAATATAATCAATTCAAATTTCCTCATGTGGATTCTAATTGCTTGTGGCTATTAAAGCCATTGTACTTCATTTTAATTATTATCTAATTACTCTTTAATTAATGAAAAGCATTCACAGCTGCAAGCTGTTTTTGCACTGTTTCATTCTTCAATAATTGAGTAAATTGTGTGATCTATCTTGAGAGTTGTGTGTTTGTCCACAGATCTATGTGCTCAATTTAATACTAGGCTCGGACGTTAATATTTGTATGCGACAAACATGTGAGAGTATGGGAAATTCGTGCTTGGACTAGTCTCCTATCCAGTTGTGACTTGCAAATTAGGAAAAATTCCTACCAATTGGTAGGTTGAGTTAGGTCCCTATCGATATTGAAGGGTTGCGCACATTTGCAGACAATCATACAATCCCACACTACTGGGAATAGATTAGGCCATAGACAATCAGACTATTATCAATTTCAAGAAAAGGATACTCTAATTCGAGGATAATGAGATGAGAGTGGTGTCGCTAATCGATCCATTAGAGGGATAGAGATACGTCGATCCTATCTACAATGAGGGACAGGGTGACTATCTTGACCAGATATACAATGTCACTACTTTAGAAGAAGATCATATCAATCCGACAACAGATGGAAACCTGAGTTGGAAGAGTGCTAGTTCATGCACATCTGACTCAGGGGAGGCCTTGGAGAATTGGAAAAACCGGTTGCATGAGGTCTCTATGAGAAGATGCGCTAGAGTTACAAGGTCTATGCAATGGGTGGAGACCAAGATACAAGAGATGCCCACCTATGAAGGTTTTCATAACCTTGCCACCTTATTAAGTGAGTTTCAAGGACTTGTAATAGAGTCACAGTGCTTGTCTGCGCTAGACCATGTGTTTAAAGCTATGCCTGCCAGATGTGTTGAAATATTGTAACTTCGAAGAATATTCTATATGTATATTTTGTGGTCCCTGATGGTCCTACCGGGAGAACCACTTGTATTATCTTGTACCCCAATGCTTCTAATCATAAGAACTAATAAGAGTCATGAGGTTGTCCCCTCTAATTGTAAAGGTGGGTCATTAGCACCCCAGTGTGGTTACTTGAGCCTACATGTGTAACTCGAGCCTACATGTCAGATGAGTTAATTGAAGTGAACGGATGAATATAAATAGAGGTGTAGCTATCCTCATTTGTAACACACTCTCACTTGTGTAGCGCATTAGTGGAGAAGAGAAGAGTAGCTGGAGAAGGAGGAGGATCAGGATTTGATCTCCTTGTTGGTTTTACCTTTTATCTTTTTGGGGCATCTATATTGAGGAAGCTTTTGCTGGGTTTTTCCCTTTAGGGTTTTCCCAAGATAAATATTTGTGTTCCTTTTGTATGGTTGTGCTTGTCTATCTTTCAGTGATCCTGTTTATATGCTTTTGTTATGAATTCGAAATGAAATACTAATGATCTAGCATAGCATATGAAAATTTAACAAGATGGTGGGGTACACACAAGCAGTCCATTTCAGAATGGACACAATGCAGAAAATTGGTGGAAGCCAAATTAGATGAAGAGGTCATCACTGTGAATCACAAGCCTATACAGGGCTGTCAAACCCTGTTGAGCACATAAATCAGTGTCACACCGCATTTGCAGAATATCCACAAAAAGAATGGGTCCATCATTTCATTCATACATTGGAAATGACACCTCGAAGTTGGTATAAATCTATGGAGTTACTACAAGGAACTTAGGATTGGGATGAGGTGGATAAATAGTTCGCGTACACATTTGAATTTGTTGATGAGAAACCTACAGTTGATGCTGTTCTTCAAACGATAAAGGAAAAAGATATTCGCTGAAATCCTTGTCGAGGAGGCCGATTCTCATCAGTGCATCACAGCCATTCAGAAGTGGATGGCCTGCTACAATATAGCTGGAGACCCAAATGATGATCTGACTTACATAAACATACAGGAATCAAAGGGTACACGCACAGTATAAGGAAGTGGTATTTCAAGAGACCAGTTCTTTAAGTCATTGAAAATCAAAAGGGTAAACATTGGGATGCCAGAGAACCCAAATTTCGCCAATATAGGAGATTCTTTGGATGAAGAGACAGTCAGGAAGATCATAGACTTGCTACATGAGTATCAGGACCTACTCCCTACCAACTTCTCAGGGATGAATGGAATATTTTTCGACCTGGGAGAAATGAAAATACCCCTGATACCAGATGCTAAACCTAGTAAGTAGTGACCTTATTGGTTGAACCCAAGATATAAAGAAAAGGTAAAAGCTGAATTGGATCACATGATTGATGCATAAATCATTGAACCTATTGAGGAATCAGAATGGATCAGCCCCATAGTGATCCAGGATAATAAAACCATAGGAGAAGTTAGGATTTGCATCGACCTAAGGAAGCTAAACAATGCATGCCTGCACGATCCATTCCCAACACTGTTTATAAATGAAGTATTAGAAAGTGTTGCAGGACAAGAGATGTATTCATTCACTAATGGATTTTCTAGCTATCATCAAGTTAGAATCATGAAGCAGGATTTCCATAAAACAACCTTCGTCACAAAATGGGGATGCTACTAGTATACAGTAATGCCCTTTGGACTCAAGAGTGCACCTGCTATTTTTTCTAGAATAGTAGTCTTTACTTTTGAAGATTTCATTCATAAATTTCTTGAGGTCTACTTTGATGATTGGATTGTGTTCGGTCTAGTAAGAGACCATATTGAGATTCTGTGCATGATGTTGGGCCGCTGTCGCCAATATCAAATCATGCTCAATTCCAAGAAATGTATTTTTTTGCACATCGTTTTGTGTGGTGTTGGGTCACTCCGACTGTTGCGATGGTATTTTGTTCGACCCAAAAAAAATTTGCAATTATCCTGGACTTACCACCACCGACATCAGTCACACAACTTAGATCAGTGCTAGGACACACAGGATACTGTAGGAATTTCATCAGAGGGTATGCAGATATCATTGTACCTATGGAGAAGTTGTTGAAGAAAGATGTGAAGTTTCAGTGGACTAAACCTTGCCAGGAAATCTTGGATAAGTTAAAAAAAAGATGGACATTATGCCAATACTTGTGCTTCCAGACTAGAAGAAAGAATTACTTGTTGATGTCAGCGCGTCGTTTGTCGCGCTCAGCATAGTCTTGACACAACCGCGAGAGGGTGCGCTTGACCACCCGATTTATTTTTCCACTAGAAAACTGTTGACAATAAAGAAAAATTATACGACAACCGAGAGAGAAGGCTTTGATATGGTCTATGTGCTTCAGAAGTTCCGACACTAATTGTTGGGAGGAAATTTAAAAATGTACATTGATCATTCGGCTTTAAAGTACCTAGTAGACAAGCTAACGTTGGGGGGGGAATATGTCGATGGATCCTCCTGTTTCAAGAGTTTAACTTTGATTTCATAGTCAAATCGGGTCAACTGAATGTTGGGCCAGATCACCTGTCAAGGATCGAAAGTGGGGAAGAACCAACCAGTATGGAGGATAAATTATCTGACACACAACTATTTGCGATCCACATGATGGATGATCAGAATTTAGAGTTTAATTCTATCATCCATCTCCTCAACACAGGCTATGCGAATGAAGGCTTATCCACTAACAAGAAGAAACATTTGGTTGTAAGAGTGTTTGATTATACGTTGATTGTGGGACATCTGTACAAACTGGGCACGTATGAGATACTCTGTCGATTTGTTTTCGACTATGAACGACCTTGGGTAATGAGTGAAGCACATGCTAGTGTCACAGGAGGACACTACGTTGAAACAACAACTTTGTGCAAAATATTACAGGCAGTACTATGGTGGCCAACCATACATATGGATACTAAGAGTTTCTGTCGACAGTGTGATATATTCCAAAGAATAGGAAAACCATCGCATCACGACGAGATGCCATTTATGCCGCAGATAACACTTCAAGCATTCAACAAGTGGTCTGTTGATTTCATTAGACCGATTAGCCCACCAGGAAAGAGAATTGGCGTGTGCTGCATTATCATTGCGATAGAATACTTAACCATATGGGTTGAAGCCGCGCATATTAAAGATTGCACCACTATGACTATGGTGTAGTTTTTATTTGAAACTGTGGTAACTAGATTTGGCTGTCCAAAAATTCTACTCAGCGACCAAGGTACGCACTTTGTTAACAAAATAATTATTGAGCTTAGTACATAGTTTTAGATCCAGCATAAGAATAACACACCCTATCATCCTCGGGCGAATGGAACATTTGAAGCCTTCAACAAGATTCTAGAGAATGCATTAACCAAAGAATGCAATGTGCACCGTGATGACCGGGATCAGAAAGTGTCAGTTGTCTTGTGGGCGTATCGCACAACTTGCAAGTGATTGATAAGGCACACCCCATTCAGAAAAGTGTATGGTTAGGAAGCTAATGTGCCAATGGAATACATTGTGTCTATCCTAAGGATTGTTGCACTAACAGAGATGACTAACGGAGATGTTGTTGAGCAAATGTTTTTGCATCTTATTCATAAGAACGCTTCATCGTAGGATTCTATCAGACTGTTGAGAAGCAGAGGAAAAAATCATGGCACAATTGCCATATTCGGGAAAGCTAAAAATGCATTGGCTAGGGCCATATACGATCACACACGTCATTGACGCGGGCGCAGTAAAAATACAGAAACTAGATGGAACATACGTCGCCGTTATGGTAAACGCCAGTCGCCGGAAACATTATTATGATGGTCGCGACATGTCTGGTTAAGATTGCACTGTGCATGAGAGAGAGAGAGAGAGAGAGAGAGAGAGAGAGAGAGAGAGAGAGAGAGAGAGAGAGAGAGAGAGAGAAGAGAATGCTGTTATAAGGAATTATCAATTAGTGCAAACATTGTTTGTTCCTCTGCACTATAAGTCACAAGCACGGAAAAAAAAAAAGACACATCAGTATATCCTTTCCTTAATTAATTAACTAAATAACATGAAATAAAATATACCTCGAACCTATATCTATTTTGTCTTTTCTCCAAAATCCATTGAAATGGTTCAATGCCTGCAAAAGAGATCAAAAGAAAAATAGACAAGATGAGAGCATCATGATAAATTAATTACTTATATTAGTGATCAAGGAGTCAGATAATATTCAATTGAAATTAATACATCAAATATGTGAAAGGGGAACACTTTTGTATTAATTATGAAAGAGAGAGAAGTACAACCAAGCCTTGACGTTGATGGCTTCGATCTCTACAAGAGCATATAGAATCTTCTATAACTATGAATATCTCTCCATACACAAGACAACTCTACTTTGCCTCTGATTCTTAATTCAAACTAATAGCATAAGGGTACTTTTATTGGTCTCTCCCACTCACATCATGAAGGATTCATTTATAGGCCTGTAACTTATGATATGACTTGGAAAATGGATAGGATGTGATCCTAATAGGTGAGGGAAGTGAATGCCACATCTCCCAAGCATGTAGGAACTGACTCCACGGAGGCTTCTATATGAAAGCTTCCAGAACCTTCTTTTTTCCTCTTTTTGGACTATTGGAACTCCTGGAAGAAAGGACATGTGCGTCGACCTAATTTTATGTCAAATAAAGGGGGAATCAACGATATTTACTCCATAGTGGGCAGCACCATCGACGCTCTATGTGAAAGGGAGAAAGACGTCGACCCTCCAAGGTATGGGAAAAAAGAAGCCAAAGCATCTTAGGTCAAGTTTAGGTCAGGTTCTCCAGAAGGCAAATGGACAATGTAGAATTTCCAGGAAGGCTGATAGGCAATGTGGAATTTCCAGGTGCGACAAAATGCCCCCCAAAGTATGAAGTACGAAGTGATAGGTGAAATAGTTTGCAAAATATCTGTCTAATATAGAGGCAATGAGAGATGGACTCATAACTGACATAAGACCAATAACTTACTCTATCCAAACCAATCATAGCTGCGGACCAATACACTGCATATCTACGATGATGATCACGTCATGGCTACCAATAATACACTGTAGATCCATGAACAACTGATATATGAGGTAAGACATAGATACGAAACATACAAGGTAGATCCATGTCTCCTAACCTTAAATACGAAACACAACCACCAAACGTACAATGTGGATCCATGTCAGGACTCTGAATGATCTCCAAATGCAACCTAAGCATAGGAAATCATGATGATAAAGCCTAACCACCCAGGGTATTCATTCCAATCCCCAACCAATATGATTCTAACCATGTGAATAAATGTCTTGACATTGAACATGGCAGAAACCACTTGATTAACATTCATTGATGTCAACTATTAACAAGTGCGAGGGAAATCACCATTAATGTCAATGATCCCCAAGGTATCTTGGTACATTCTCTCAAGTGTGAATATATGTTTTGAATTCGAACACTTGATAGAATCTTTCAATAAGAGGTCATTGATGAAAACCTACTATTTAAAGAGAGGAAACTTGCCATTGACGCATGCATGCTTCAAGGTACTCTTTTAGGTTTCGAGTTCTAATTCCTGGATAATGATTTGAAGTCGACAAGAATAGACTCGTCACAAGAGGGCCGTGATGATTCCCCCATCAGTGACACAAAACAAGGAATAAAATTTGATTTGAAGTGATGAAACTGACTCATACATGACTAAATTTATCAATAGGTAAAGTTACTGATGAGTTGTTTTCTGGAAGAGACATCCTTTGAACAATTTGTGGCACAACACGTGACTTGGAAACATTCACTTAATGAGACTAGAACCAGGTGTAATGAAAGGAATATGACAAAGCATTCTTTGAATTGACTCAAAGGAGTCATGTGAGTCACAAAAGTGGATCAATTCGGAGACAAGCTAAATACCCAACCGTTCATATATCAAAATGCAGATAGGTGCCATGTTCAAAGGTGGACTGTAGACTACAGCCATAAATACAAATGAAAACCATTCCCATTTCCTTTAATTTTCCCATCTCGAAAGATGAGTGCCTCTTTTTGTTTTTACGAGTCCAAAGAGGGTATCAACCATTCATTATAGCTCATCAAATGATGAGTCCATTCTCACATGTTTTACGAACTTGAGAAAGGAGGGGTTCGTTCCCATATAGGGTCTTTCATCGTTTTGTTTTACGATTCCGATGAAAGAAAAATCATTTGTTGTTTCATTTTTAGAGAGTCTAAAATGAATAAGAAGACTCCAAAAGGTCCCTTTTCATAAATAAGGCTAGATGGTCCGAAAAAGAGATAACCTACCCATGACTAGTCGACCGTTCTGATTCTTTTACAAGCGTGAATGTAACAAGTTCGCTTGGAAATATTTTTTGTGTTTTTAAGGAGATTGAAAAGAGCTTAAATATAACTCCAGAACAGGTTTCCTTTTTCATAATCCACTTTTAACGAGTCTGAAAAAGTGAAAAAGTATACTCGACACTCTTTTACTGGGGTTTTAACGAGGATGTAAAAAGTGTACAAAGACGCTTGGTACTTTTTCATTTTGCTCCAAGCTTGAAAAAGAATAAAATAACTTATTTTTATAACCATAACCTCAAAGTTGACCTGAAAAGATCAAAAACATAGTAGAAACCAACTTTGTCAAAAATATATAAACTCGATAGAAAAAAACCTACTTTCATTAAATAATTTTGGATTTCAAAATAATTAAATTACAATGAAATAGTAAAAATTTCCAAAATTGCTATAAATAGAAAGGGAATAGTAAGATTTCTTTACGATTTTGTTTTACCATTGTGGAAATTTGGTAGTTGGAGTGAAAGAGAAAGATTTCTCCGGTGAATATAAAGTGTCTCCCATTGCTTCTCAATCTTCTTTGGAGGAGGTAAGCATCTAAACATTTCTCCCAAATTGTTTCCATTTCATGTTCATAATGTTTTTATTGGTTCTTAAATAAATATAGGGGGTTCATTTTTGAATGATTTAGGGAATTTCAACAAGAAAAGGGGGGCTTTGGCCATTTTACTAGAAGCATTTTAGGGCCGTAGGGATTTTTAATTTTCTAGCTCAGCACACAATGGCACTCTGTCATGCTGGGACAGAGGCACTGTAGGCGCTCTGTACACAACCGACAGAGGCACCAAATGTCGGCGCTTTGTGTAGGTGGAGGTAGGTGCACTATAGGCGCCCTTTCCACACCGTAGAGAGGCATAGCAAGCCCTAAAAATGAAAATAAAAAACCCTAATTCCATCAAAAAATCCATTTTTTCCTTCTATGGTATTTTAAAAATATTTTTAAAGCTTTCCTTTTTCATCATGATGTAATTTCTAATGAAATTTTTCATGTGTTGTAGGTGCAATAACGCATTTACACCATGGCTATCAGGAAAGAATGTGAACATGAGATGGTAAATGATGAAGCTATAGCTGATCTCGCTACCATATAGGCCTTACTAAACGACGGGTTGCTAAACTGCTTCTGAGTACTAGGAATGAAAGCATACATCCGCTTGCTGGAGTAAATCATAGACATGTGGGATCCTGACGAGGAACAATTTGTAGTTGGGACCCATGCTTTGACTATAGATATTGAGGATATCTACTTTCTGACTCATTTTCCATGGAGAGGTAAACCAGTAGTCCTATCTGATGCACAAGGGGGAGAGCCCTCCTTAGATGATTTGATAGACCAATATTGTTCACTAGGTACACAGCTTGAGTCTGGGGAACTGCATATCCAGTAGATAGTGAACATTCCTATGAGGATGGTAGTATACACTATTGGAAAAGTGGCTGGGACTAGGTCTTCCCACTTATCTACGAGGTCACACATGTTGTATTCCATTGAGTGCATGGCACCCACGGTCTTTAATTTATGTGAAGGCAGGTTGGTAAGTCTGAAGGAACAACTAAACAAATGTAAGCGGGGGACACTTAAGCAGTTTGGTTATGGAGTCATGGTGGTATCTTTTATCTTACAGCGGGTGCCCCACATGAGGCCACAGGTGACTGTGAGCAGGTTATACCTTAAGGATCCAAGGATGCTTAGGTGGGTGGACCCAAAGTTGTCTATGGATCAACCCGTTTCCATTGGCTAAGGGAACAACTGCTCATGAGAGAAGATTATTCCTATGAGGGGGCAGACTTCCTGGATGATCCACAGCTTGTACTACCTAAGGGGGAGATGTGGGATGACTGAGGTAAAAAATACATTATCCACTATGTTTTTTAAAAATTTTGAAGTTTATTTCATTTTTATTTTGCAATACTAAGATGAAAAATGTTTTTTATATAGATATTGGAATAGTACACCCAGCATGCATGTCGCCCATTTCGATGCGAGTAGGGATCAGGGAGATGGTGGCTTATCGCTCTAAGGCTGACGAGGAGCTTGGATATTTGGAGGAGAACCTGCAGCGTCTGATTGTAGGGATTCCAGATGTGACCACTGGCGATCTACCTAGGTGTTACCAACGCCAAATGGTAGGGGTCTCTGGACGATTTGTCAGGATACTCCGTAGAGTGGCTCAGGCTATCATATGCTATCACGAACACGGCCAAGAGAATTAGTCTGTAGGGATGTTTCCATTTTGTATGTGTATACTAAAAGCTACGAAGCTTCATATTTTTCCCCATATATGTATATTTTGAACTTGTTATAGTCCTAAACTTTGAGGGAACTGAAAACTTGATGTTTCAGCCCATTTTTTGTATCTAAGTCTCACAGTTTTATATATATGACAAAAAATTTATTTACAGTTGTGTGTGCTTAAAATGTGATGTGTGAAATGATGTCTACTTATGAATTTACATGTATGTTATTTATATTTCAAATGGACTTCTTTATTATGAGCAATGTACCAATCCAAAACATAATTAGCTAGGGAATCTGCCACATCGTTCAAATGTTTTGGAATGGGTTGATGTGTAACCTGCCCAAAATATATTTCTAACAATCTAACTCTTCAAAATCTATGAAGAAGCGGGGAATTTAGGATGGTGTAGACCCAGTTAAGTTGTTGAACTACTAGTTCGGAATCTAGGTAAAACCTAATCTCCCTTACATCATTAGCTAGGGCTTCCATCAACAATCCAATCACAGCATGGTATTCTGCTAGATTGTTGGTGGATGGACCTAAGAAAAAACCCCCTGAACTCACCAGATCACCTGTAGGAGAGTACAATACCCAAGCTGTTGACGCAAGGTTTAGTGTATATCGATTAGCACCATCCACAAAACTGGTGAAAGTAGTCATCTGTCCATTAGACAAAAGACATACATAAGTAGGTTTTTTTGACAAACACATCTTAGATCGCACACAAGACACACTTTTCAAACCTAAGACACACAACAAACTATAAATAATATTTACAAAAGGTCCTATGCTATATTACCTAGGAATAATATCTTTTTAGGTAGATCCCGTTGTGGGGCTCACCCAAGGGTATCCCATCATAATATACTAACTCATATTGCACCTTTTTCTAAAACGCGGTTGATAATGTAGGGTCCATGCCACATGGATTTGAATTTTCCTACCCCTAGCTTATCATTCTTCTGGTCATAAGTTTAGACCAGATCTCCTTCATCAAAAGTGCGGGGGTGAATGTTTCTATCATATTGGGTTTTTATCCGCTGTTTGTGTGCCTCATTGGCTAAGGCAACATCACGATGGGTTTCATCAAGTTTATTTAGATATATAAAACATTCTTCTTATATCATGGTATTGGGGAAAATTTCAACAACAAGTTTCCAAGAAGGGTGGCTGTGCCAGAAATTATTCTCAGACTACGAAAGAACAAGCCAACACAATCTCAATAAACACAATTAAGTAAAATAGGTTTTTCTAGGGTTTTGGTTGTACAGTTTGTAGACAAGAGGGCATAAAATTCATGAAACCAAAGAAAACACTAAATCATGAGAATTTGAAGGACTGAGATGCATAACATATAAACTATAATCCAAACACAATAATCATAGTACTGAATTCCACCCATAGTCAACAAGCATTTCATGCATAAAAACCTTAAACAAGAAATGAGTATATCAATTGAGTGATTAACACAAATCAGAAATGAAACCAATCAATAGTCTAAAAAGGGCTTATAGTTGCATATATTTCATAATTCAGTCATCAAAAACACATAAGAGTTTTTACACTTAGCTCATAAATCACAGCCTGATAGCCTCCCCTTGCAACAAAAATCGAACCCTTGGTCCTTTTCCAGACTTACATTTATCTTGTTCCTTCAAAAATAGTTACATAACTAAACCAAAACTACTTTTAGGTCATCTATCGAATTGTTCAATATAAACTATCATTATACAAAAATGAAATAACTTTTTCCAACTAACTAATAACTACTCTTCTTAAAGTACTTTTACAGCATGGGTTTTCCTTCTGGCTTTCTGGTGATCTGCTTCCAAATCTGCAACTCTTTTTTTTAGCTCCTCATTCTGCTGTGTCAACTCTTGAATAGTTTGTTTTAATTCTGTAAACAGGCTCTCTATCTGTCTCTTTCTTTTTAAAGCCTCTTTAGAAACTGAAATCAATTCCTATAGTGACTATTTACTTCTTCCAAATCTTCTCTCAGTCTTTTATTTGTAGTCACTAATCCTTCATTGCTTTCATGCAGGTACTCAATTTGGTGCTTGTATTGCTTGATACTCCTCTACAAATTTTCATTTTCAGAATCAATGCATTTTCCTTCTAATACTGGCCGCATTCCTTCAGCTATCCAAGGGATTTTTAGCTTCCTAAAAATTTCTTCATCTTCTTCCATATGCTCTGTTAAGGTCATAGGAATTTCTGAATACTCTTCAACTTCAATATTGCACTGAGTTGATTTCTCAGCCACCTCTCCTTTCTCTATACAAGAGCTCTTTAAATCCTTTTGATGTTGTTCTAGATTAATCTTCTTTCAAACCTCCATGAATATTTCTTATATCTTGGTATCAGTGAAAATTGGTTTATCTTCTGAAACTATTTGTTTTTTACCCTTCATAACCTTTTTATTTTCATCTTCATTGTCTTCTAATTTCTCCTGAGATGAAGAATCTTCAATTACTATAATCTTATTTTCATCTAGTTTAGGGTTTAACAACTTCTTCATATTTAATCTGAGTTTTTTCTTTGGCCTTGTCTTTGACCTCCAAACTGCTCCAACCTCTCCTATCATTTTCAAAAATTTCCCTTGATGTGTAATAGAAGCTAGTTCAACAACTTTCATTTTCTTCCTTCGAGACATTATCTCTTCCTCAGTATGTGTATGTATATCTTGTTTGATATGAACCCTAGTTTCATCAGATCATGACCTTTTCTCTTCTTCAGAGAGTACTGTAATAGGAATTTGTTTTTTCTCCTTTACATATTCCTTTACACCTTGATTCAATTCTACAGGTAAAACATCTTCTACTGGCTTGATTTTCTTCACTTCTGACTTTGAAACTTTGTTTTCTTCAGTATTAATTTGCTATTCAATTTCAATGTTTTCATCTTCTTGGTTCACCACCTTCTTCATTCTTGACTGTGACTTTCTTTTTAAGTTTCTTGATCAAATTCTAACCTTTATCTAACTGTCTCTTTTGAGACTGCTCTTCCTTCTCTGTTTGGAAACCAGACCAAAATAGGAAATATTCTCGTGTCTTCTCTCTTTTTTGAAGTACAGTGCTTATGACTAGTTTTATAAGCCCATGATGAAATACTAATTGTTTGGTGTGATCCTGATGTTCTTTCACCCTGCTAGACATCTTCTTTAAAATTTTCAAGAAGAAGAATGGGAGATTCATTTTGGATTCATGGCTGAGATGTTTCAAGAATCTAAAATGATACTTAAAAACAAAAGCAAATCTCCCTTCACAAGTGACATAACTTTGTAGGATTTTGATAGGCTCTATCCATTCTGGTTTAAATTTTTGAATAGGTACTCCCTTTCCCCAATCTGCTACTACATCTAAAAGTAAATATTTCTAAGCATCAAAAGTGAAAGGCACTTTTTTAAACCAGTATTCACCCTCATCTAAAATCCCTGTAGCTTTTGCTAACAATTCCCTGGTCAGTTTAAACTTCAAAGTATCAAAAGACACCATATCCTTATCCAAACATTGAGTGAATTTATAAGAGACTTCTGAGTGATATCCTTCAATTCTTTCAAAAAACACTAACCACCCTACCTCTGAAAACAATTTTGCACAATCTGGAAAAGTTTGAACCCAGCTCATGTCTGAAGGTTCTGCTCAATTAGTCTTACCACTTCTTTTCATTTTGAACAATTGTCAAATTGCTTCTGTCAATAAAACAAACTCTAAATCTCTTCAAGTCTTGACAATCTGACAGACAATGCTATATTGGAAAACCTAAAACCTCAAACTGAACTCTCTCATTTAAACTAATAAATTCCTTAATTCCAATGACAGAGAATTCATCATTTAGTATGAATTAGGTTGATATACTAATAATATTCTTTCAATTCCGTCATTAATCCTTTGCTTAGTAAAAACCCAAATTCATAGACTTTGATATCAATTCGTAGCCTACCTGTCAAAGTGATGAATCTAGGTGCTAAAATCATGCTTTCTTGACTGTCAGGTGTCCAATTGCATTCCTCAATCTTCTCTGACCACCATGATAACTCCAAACAATCGCTCCTCAAAGCCCTAGATTTGCGACCTGTTTCAAAATTTGATTACACACTGCTAATTCTTCGACACGAACTTCATGTAATCTTTGTGCACTTCATGGGATACGAAATTTAAGGCAAATTTGTCTCATCATGCTTAATCATTATTATTCCATCACTCTGCAATAGACAACCATGACTCGCCGTCATGATGATTTGCTTGAAAGATTAACACTTGTCACAATGATCATTCTAGAGGAAACATGTATCAATTCCATCGACCAAGTATGAATGACATCTCATGTGTGAGAATTTTAAAAAATCTGAACCAAAAATGATGATTTTTGAACTGTGCGATTTTCTTGTAGCAAATGTGTGTAATTGTTCTAGGCTTGTGCTACAAGAAAGTTTTCTTTAATGATTTTCAAAAATATAACTCATGATAACAGTTTAACCTTGGTTAAAGAACCTTGATCAAGACTTTATGTTATTTTTTAAGATCTTTTAATCCATATAAACATTCTATAAGCCCTCTAACTATGAATTCTAATAAATCGAACCAAAATTTGAAAAAACAAGACTATGAAATCTCTTAAATATAAACACGAAAATTGAAGGAAAATATTAAAACTAACCTAGAAACTAAATATTTAAAAAGAAATGAACCAAACCAAGCTTTAAATCACAAATAAATGCAATAAAAATGAGAAGAAAAAATAGGCTATAACAAAGGGATCTCGCATTCTATCAGGAGAGTTGCTTCCAACCCATAAACCAATTGAAAAGGAATGAAACCGGTGGAAGCTTTCACAGTGGTCCTAATCCCAAAGTGCAGAGAATATTTGCAAGTGCCAGTTTGATTTGGCCTGCCCTACCATACGTTGAAGCATAGTTTTTAATACCTTATTAATAGATTCAACTTGGCCATTGGCCTGAGGATAGTAAGGTGTAGAGTTATCGTGATGAAACCCTAACTTTGCACTACGTTCTGCCATCATCTTGTTATGAAAGTGTGACCCATGGTCTGTCACAATATCCCTAGGAATCCCGAACCTAGCGATGATATGGTTAAACAAGAATAGCACAGTTGTTTTACCATCTTCAGCATATGTGGGCATAGCCTCAACCCATTTCGTGAAATAGTCCACAGTCACAATAATGTAGCCATGGGGCCCCAACTGAGGTAGTTCTATAGTGCATGAAGTCGATGCCCCATTTCACAAAAGAGACAACTACTATGATGAGATGGAGCGGAGATGGATGGGTGTGCTTTTTGGTTGTAAACATTTGACATGGAAGGAATTTCTTGACCGTTTCAATGCAATATTTGAATATCGAGGGCCAGAAATACCCTGCACGCAAGATTTTCTAGGCAGTAGCCAACCCAGATAGATGACCGCCACAAGCTGCAGCATGGCAATCATTCAGGACAATTTCAGCTTTCTCATGAGTGAGGCAACAACATAATATTGAATCAACACCATGGAAATATAAGGTAAGATTCAAAATGAGATAATATTTGGCCTAGTAGTAGATTCAACGACGCTCGTCGTGAGTAGCGGCGGGATGATATCGTAAGGTCTGGAGATACAAAATGATGTCTCCATACCAATGATCAATCATACTAATGAGAAACAATGATACATCTTACAATGAATCAAAGGGATCTGTATTTTCCATAGTATGGGGAAGGTCACATATGAGCTCTGCAAAAATAAGAGACTTCTTAGAAGTACTTTTGGATAAATTCAACTCAAATTCTTGGAGAATAACAATCCAGTGTGAGTATTTTCCCCCAATCACTTAAGGTGTCAAAATGTAGTACATGGGGTTGGAGTCAGTATAAACAGTGGTGGTGCGAAGCAAGATATAATGACGAAAATTCTGGACCACAATAACCGTGGCCAAAGAAAGCTTCTCCACATGTGAATATTGATTTTTGGAGTCTAAAAGACTCTTACTGGCATAATAGATCACATGTTCCTGGTCGTGTTCATTTGTTTGAACAAGGACCATGCCTATGGTAGACAAGGAGGCAGCCACATACAAGGAATAGTCCTTAGTATATTAGGTGGTTGCAACATAGCTGCATGGGTAAGTGCATGTTTGAGATTATCAAATGCGTGTTGTGCAAAATCATCCCAGATGAAAGGGGTATCCTTTTTAAGCAAACTCATGAAATTGTGCATCCTTCTGCGTAATTGCAGATGAAACGAACTAGAAAATTTTCCTTCCCTTGCACAATTTGGAGTTCATTTATGTTCGTAGGAGTAGGTAGGGCTAAGATAGCTTCGCTCTTTAAGGGATCAATGCGGATGCCATCTTTAGAAACGATAAATACAAGGAGTCGGCCAGTTTCTACACAAAAAACACATTTATGGGGATTAAGATGATATTTAAATGACGACATCTAAGAAAAATGGCTCTTAGATGATCGATATGAATATACCATTGCTTGGAATGAGTAAGTAGGTCATCGATATAAAGTTCCACAACATGTTTGATGTCATGAAAAGCATACGACATGGCGCGTTGAAATGTCGCACTAGAATTTTTTAAACCAAAAGGTAGTTTACGATAGGAAAAGGTCCCCCAAGGAAAAATAAATGTCGTCTTGTGTTGTTCTAATGGGAGAATATCAATTTGATTATAGCCAGAGAAGCCATCCATAAAGAAAAAAATAATTATTTCGGTGTAATTGTTGATTATCTGATCAATATAGGGAGTGGAGAAATTGTCTTTTGGACAAGCTCTATTCAAGACCCTAAAGTCGATATAGAACCTAATAGTTCCCTGCTTTTTGTTTACAGGGACTATATTGGACACCCATTCAGTTAACGGTACAGGGTAAATGAATCCAGCCTTCATAATTTTCTCAACTTCTTTCTTGATGGCTGCTGATTTTTGTGGATGAACTTGTCGTAGTTTCTAGTGGACTGGATTGGCACCAGGGTAAGTTTTTATCTCATGGACAACAATAGAGGGATCAATCCCTGGAATTTATTCATATGTCCAAGAAAAGACATCTCTAAACTCTTTGAATAAGGTCATGTATGATTGAACTTCTTCGGGTGAAGAGTTTTGGCCTTTGTAAATGTGCTCTAAGATACCTGGTTTCAATGATATGTCCACGGGCATGGTTTTTGTAATGTTGCATAAATTTCCCTCATATTTGACATTGCGAGTGAGTATCAGAGAATGAGGGTCCGTGACTATATCAGATAAAACATTTGATGTGAAGTGCTCTTCTACCATATGGAAAGGGGGAAGGAAAGAAGATCGATGATGATGGTCTTTCCAAGGAATCTCTTCTAATGACATAATTTCCATAATGGATTCATCTGTGGGAAGTGTATGTGAAAGGTAATCTAGAGATGGGGGGGTTTGGCAAGCCAATATGGTAGGTGATAACAATTTGTGGCCAAAAGCAAATGATCGTTGATGGTAGGGTCACTGGTGGATTGGATATCATTGTAAACTTCTTCAAAAGGGGTAAGGGGTGCTGATTCATCAGCAATCAATTTTCCTTTGTCCATATGAGAGGTATAAATCATGTGAATAGATGCAGTTTGCAAAGCAGGAGGAGGATTTGATAATGGAAAGACCCCCATTAGTGAAGAGTCTTTGATAAGATCAACTCCAATGTCCTTATACCGTGGGGTATTCAGGTGCAAAACGTTGTTTGCATCATTGGTAATAGCACTAGGTGTGATGAAATCTAACTGGTCAATAGTGACAATCTTTCCTTGGAATGGAAACTGGACGACCCGAAAAATGGTTGATGCTACAACTTGCATAGCATAAAACCAGTTGCGACCTAGGAGTAGGTTGTAGTCCAAAGGAGCATCAACGACCTCAATGTGAATGGAGACTGACTTGCCCCCTAGTTCAACATGGATGGCAGGTATTAATCCATATGGTTGGAAGTTGTGACCATCAAAATCCTTGAGGGTAGTAGGTAAATGATTGATCTCAGGAGAACTGATGGCTCTCCAAGAAGATAAAGATATGAATGATGTGGAGGCTCCCTTGTCCAACGGTATGATGGATGGTTTTTCCAGCAATTTTGGTAGCTATCTGCAAAGCTAATTGATGTGAGAGCCTCGTCTTGAAATCATCCAGTTTGAAAGTGATGATGTTACTGTTCTCAGGGTCCATGGCTCCAAATGCAGTAAGCAAGTTTTTCCATTGGGTTTGCAAAGTTTGAAGTACTTATAAGGCCGACATAGCACATGGTTCCTTAGCCAAATATTCTACAATGTTGTAATATTGAGCGGCATGAGCATTAGGATTTGTTATGGACTTACATAGAGTCCCCTTGGGTGGGCAGAAAATTGCTTCTGGAATAGGTTTTTCAATATGAATACCATTACTAGGAGGAGGTGTGGAAAGTGAGGTTTTTTTTGGGTGGAACTTCATCAAATTTATTATCTAGAGGTGGGTCATAACTTTGTGATCTTGTATTTAAGTTAACTATTTCACTAGACATCATTCGAACTTCATCAGTTGACGAAGAAGGTTCATGCAAGGATTGATGATCAATTAATTGTTGTTGGGAGGGGAAAGGGTCTTTAAGAACTGCTGGGGTGGGTGAAGTTCTCAAAAATTTATTGACTTCCTCACGACAAGGACATTCTTTAGTGAAATGGTCACCTCCGCAGATTAAACAAGGATATTTTACCTTTCTTTTTCCTTTAGAATCAGTTTCAGGGTTCTGTGGTTTCTTACTTTCCTGTTGATTATCAAGTTTTTCGATTTGTTCTTTCCCTTTTTCTTTCCGCTCAAAGATTCAATGGATTGAACTGTGTTTACTTTGGCGAAAGCAACAGGAGAGGAAGCAGTTTTGGAAGGTGGGTTTGTTGATGAGGCGGTTTGATTTTGCTTTTTATAAGATTTTTTCATCGTTTGTGTTTGAACTGAACCAAGTATGCCATCTGTAGGTGGTTCAGTTATGGGTCTTGATGGATCCATTGTGGGCCGAGGAGCATGAGAATTCAGATCATACAAAGTACCTGATTGGGAATACACTAAGTCTAGGTACTATGCGCGGCTAATAGCCCACTCTTTGGTAACAACGCCTCCCATGGAGACATCTCTAGCAATGGGTGGAATTAAATACTTTGTAAACCAATTAGCCAGTAACTGATCAAGAATGGGAGCCTTGATTAACCTACGTCTTCTTCTCCATTCATGAATATGATCAGAGATATGGGTTGATGTTGTTTTTCGAAGAGAGGTCAACAAATCTGTACCTGTTTCATACCAGATGGGTAATTGAAAGTGTGTTAAAAAGGCCATAGCTAAAGCATTGAAGTCCCAAAAAGAGTGTTGTGGTAGCTCTATATACCATTTGGTGGAAACGCCTATAAGGATTTGTTGGAATAGTCGTAGATGGATCAAGTTGTCCATCAATGAATTCAATGAACACCAAAAATGAAAGGTCATCATAAGGTTTTTTGGGTCCTCGCCGGGTTTACCATCAAATTTGGGTATATCGGAAGGTAACTTGACTGGAATGGCTGGCCAAGAGGGGTCATGCTAGGTTGGATAATTTATCAATCTAGAAAAATATGGAAAATCCAAAGTTGCCAAAAACGACAATTGTTTGTTGGGATGCGGGTACTAGTAGTACTGAAATGGAATTTGCTGACTAGTGGGACCATTAGCGGATTGATAAATAGGTATAGATGATGCTCCCAAGGCTTGTTGATTAGGTTGTTGGTTATTCAAAGGTATTCCAGATGAAGGGCCACCCGAGGGAGGTGGGCCTCGATGTCACATACCCCAATTTTGTAATGTAATGTTAATTATTTTAATTATATTTCCTAAGACATTATGTTAAATTTAATGCTAAGTAGGAATTGATGACTCAACAGAGTCAAAAGAAGTGGAATGTAATTTTGAATATTTTATTATTAATAAATAGAAAGTGGAGACAAAAACATGGGAGAGCTGTTAAAAAGAGATTACTAGTCAAACTGGTGGAAGGAACTAGGTGGAGGGAAAAAGACAAGTGGTAGCATCCTCAAACACTTCCTAGGTTGCAGGTGGCAACTTCCCCACATTTGGGGTCATGATCCCCCAAGAAAGTGAGATCAGAGCAGGTGGCTCAATAAATGACAACTAACCCAAAAAGACCTAGGCAATCTTTTAAAAGTACCCAATGAATAGAGCTGAGGTTGCTCAGATATTTTCTAGAGAAGAATCATTCAGGAGGAATGCTATTCAGGAAATTCATTGGGGAAAAAGGGAAAACAGTAAGGAAGGTGTTCTGAGAGGAATTCTACAGTAACGTGGTCTGTTACAGCTTGTAAGCTAGGAGAACTTACTGATAAGTTTAGGATCGGTACTAAGTCTGAAGAGTGGTACTTGAATATTGCTGCACCTAGTTCCAGCCAGGGAGACCAGAGCAAGCTCGGGGGTCCTGAGGAGTCTCTATTTGAGTGCTCTCCAGGAGTTAGTAGGGAGGAATGGCCTCCCATTGTTGTTGTTGTCCAAGTTTAAAAAAAAACAAGTTCTGTTCTCTAACAATATTTATTTTAATAATTGTGTATGATTGGATGTTATGTTTGTTGCTTATGATATAAAGAGTTAGATGGCTCAGTGATGTATTTGTTCTTAGTTTGTCAATAATAGAATCTTTGATGAGAAATAAAAACCCACTGTGTTTTTCCTTATTCGGAGTTACCAGACCGTACTCTAGCACAGAGGTGAAAATTTATAAATAAAGATGATATGATGAAAATACAGAAAAGAATGTTGATAGAAATGATAGGATTTTTCTTTTATTTATTGTCAGAAGAATTATCTTTTATACCAGTGATAGTGTTAAAACTTGATTTAGACTGTCAGCTCATCAGAAACAGGGAAGAAGTTGTATTATTTATTGACAGTAGTTACTAATAGTAATCTCATTGTTTATTTTGAAATTCAAAAAGAAGAACATAATGGTTAACTAGAGTAGGATTAATTTAGATAAGGATGCTTCACAGTCTGCTTCATTCCAGATTTAACTACTGCAAGTATAATATTCAAATTGAAGGAAGAATAGCTAGAATCTCTACTTACTTCTACAGGTATTCAGTTATTAGCAGAATTTACTTTTGGAAAGTAATAGATGCTATTTCATTCATTTCTGTTCTACTTAGTTAAGTTTAAATAAAAACATACAACTGTTAACCTGTATTATTTAAGATGTTATCAGTGTAGAACTTAGTTAGTCTTTTACATTCAATTATAAATATTAAATTGTAACATAAACCAGACAATATAGAATACAGAGAGTATGTCTATAAAATATTTATTACAGTAAGTATAAGAACACGATAACAACAGGTTATTTTATTCTATCAGTATAAATATACAAAGAACAAATTACTATTTCCTTATATACTTACAAAAGAAACTAAACATAAATAACAACTAAAGTAATAGCACTCCAGGTAGGGTTACAATGTTATTGTAATAAGTAATAGTTACTATCTTATTATTTACTTTATAAAGATAGTATTATTAGGTATTTATAGTAATACCTTAACCTAATATTGTAAACCAGAATTTGAATATAGATTCTGTATTTAAGATTTACTGACAGTTACATAATATTTTTCTTTTAAAAATAAAGGGAATGAATCCAGCCATTATATTCCGAAGGGTAAAAATTCTAAGAAATCACTTTCTCTTAATTAATAAAGTATAAAAAATGTACAGGAAACCTTAGTATTTAATTTTAAAAATACTGCAGGTAAAAATCAAGTATTTTATCGCATAGGATAAAAATCAACAGTGTAAAATGCTCGACCTATCGAGCTTAACAATTATCATAAGACATAAACTAAAACTCCCAAAATATTCAGAGGAGAAATATAAATTATAACTATAATTTTTCTTTAAGAGGCCGTAAATCTTCTCTTGAAACTGTCAGTTTAGGGTAAAAACTCTTCTAATTCAAAATACAACAGAGTTAACAACTGTGAAGTCCAGTTCAATAATATTTACTCATGGCCGTAATGAAAAATCCACAGAAGGAGGCTTTCATAGCCTGTTCGTTTTATATAAACACAGTATTACAAACAAGAAAAAATGTACACTCACGGCCGAAGCCGGAGGACCCTGCATTAAGCAAGGGTTCAACAACCTTTAATAAAAATAGTAAAAACAAATAACCAGGATAACCAAAACCCACAAGGGTTATTCAGGCCGCAACGACCAACCCTTAAATCCCATAAGGGTTTGTACAAGGTAGAACAGCCATGGAAAGTCCAGGGCTTACCGTGATCTTCAAGTCACCGCAACTTCGTATCTGCTACGCAGAGAGAGAGAAAGAGACAGGTTATACCTGCAAGCTTATCACACATTTGACTGTTAAATATGCTACAAAAAATACAAAGGGTTGTATGACAAAGAAATGTGTAATAAAAATAATAATGCGAATGATAACCTTACCTCAAGCTCAATAGAAATATAATTATTGATATCCAGTATTGCAATGACTAGCACGAGTAGGAGGTCTGTCATTAGCTACAAAGGAAGTGGAATTTCAACACTACATCAATTACTGATAGCAGAAAGAAGTTCTAGTTATTCGGCCGACACGGTAAAGCCCTAGAACAACACATAGTATACTGTAAAATTTAAACCACAACTCTCTGAATTGAGGAATCACCCTCGTCTTAGTAAACTGAAGAAGAAAGGGGGGGGGGGGAATTGTTATAGTCAAGGGTTTGGTTTAAGCTAGTAAGGCAATGAAAATCTGTAAGGAGAACAAGTAACTTATGGCGAACAGTAACATTATGGCACGGCCTTCGTTACTGTGCATTCAGACAAGCTAACAAGGGAGGAATAAGCCAAATACAGCAGCGACACTACCCAGGTGACAGAGAAACCAAACCCTCCACAGAAGAGCGACAAGAGCCCGAAGGCAGTGGAAGACTAACGAGCTAGGGTTGGAGATGGCTATTTTAAGCTCACGACGCTTGGCCACAAAACAGCCACGTCTCCATGCAATTATTTACACACGGTGGGTAATTCTCCATAGTTAGCATTGATCAATTACGAGGAACAACATTATTAATCATTCGGTTTTCTTCAAAGGTTCGAATATGATCCCCACCGAAGTCAACCTATCATTTGGAGCATAATAAAAACGAACTTCGTTAACAAATAAACTATGCCTTAGAGCTTACCTTTGCCATAAAGATTGTAACAACCATTAAATTACACTATGGTATAACATGTTTATGCAATGCAATCGAGTTATAACCCTTTGTTCATCGTGGGCGTAGTTAACACTATGACATAGCACTGCATAACATTTTATCTCTTACATAATAATCATTTGATCAAAAGATTATACTCTATCAAGAGTAGTGAGTTCTTAACCTAACGTTTTATACAAACTTGGAATATATGAAGTAAAAGTTCATAAAAGAATGAGAGTTGGAAACCATAAAACTTGTTATGTTATGGTCTCTTTATGACCTCTCCATCTAGGTGCACATGTATTCTTTTTCAACCATTACAACCTTGATAAAAATAAGTTTCGTAACATTGTTATAGAAGAAAATAAAACACATATGATTGAGTAAGAATAATGCTTATACAAGTGTTCAACCAATATCTATATTTTTATTATAAAAGTACACTAATGGTTGATATTAAGGAGGTTTGAAGATTCAACTATAGCAATTATCCTATTTAATATGTTAACCCCTTTTGATCTTGTTGTATTTATATAAGTTTGATAAATAAATACAAAAGAAAATAATAAACAATTATTTTGATGAATGCATTGCTTGGATTAAATGTTCTTAACCAAAAAATTTGTAAACATACAAGGGTTAAGCCATTAATCTTTTAACAGAAGATTCACCAACATAATTGTCAGATCTTATAACTTTTATGTTATGCATCCTTTTAAGGAAAATAGTCCATTAAGCACAGGTCCCGTTTATTTATATGAAGGGATAGGATAAAACCGGTTTACAGTAGGTTATCTGTCTGACTAAAGATAAGCTTAAATTATGCATTGGAACAGTTGTTGTGTAATTAAAAATTTGTGCATGAGTATATATTTCTCGATGAGCAGCTTGAAATACAGATGTAAACCCTTTTAAACTTCAAGGGTTGAAAATGCTAACTGTGATACGTAAACCCCCTTGTTAATATATTTAACGATGTAAATGTATTTGTGCACTTCTGAAAGTAAACTATTGATTCTATAACTCTGCCATTTCTTACTCTACCTGTAAGGAACTTTAGAGAAGGCCTTTTGACAACTATGATAGATATCAGATAGTTCAGTAACCATTAAGAAACATAAATTTACTTCTATTAGAAAGAAGGATAGTTAATGAATTTACCTCAAAGAGCATTGAGATTTTGCTTAGCATTTATTTTCTTACTGAACTTTTGTATTGCAACGAACTTGTACTTAAATACTTTAGAATTTCGATAAGCAGCAACCGAACTTCTTACCTGTAGTCTGTAAGAACAGGAAAAACTTTTTGCATTAGCTTGAAAGCTAAGTAAGCCCTGTTTTTCATGACAGCCCCACCTTGTGGTCGCAAGAAGAAAACAAGTCAGTAAACTGAAAAGAACTGTCCAATAAAATACACATATTGCAACAGGAAAATCAAATAATGATTTCAGTAACACACAACAAATTAAACATTTAGTTGACTGCTTTTGTTATTTTAATTGTATTTAAAAAAATTTAAATTTTTCAGAAAATTTGAGGTTTTGACACTCTAGGGGGTGGTCCTCTAGGAAGTGGTATGTTTGGTGGTGGGCCTCTAGGAAGTGGTCCTCTGGGTGGTGGTCCTTTAGGTAGTGGTCCTCCAGGTGGTGGTCCTCCAGATGGTGGTCTGCCAGGTGGGGGTCCTCTAGGAGGAGATCCTCCAAATGGTCCACGGGGTCCTCCAAATCCTCCAAGTCCTCAAGGTCCTCTAGGTGGGGGTGATTCAGAAGGAGGTCCTCCAGATGCTCCACCGGGTCCTCCAGGTATTCTGGGAGGACCTCCAAGTGGAGGGCCTCGAGGTGGAGGTTTGTATCCTCCAGCAGTAGGGACATAAGATCCTCCATAATATGGGACATTAGACCAATTTGGTTGTCCCTAGGGCATGAAATCATTTCCAGGGTAAGGCATTTTGGGATAGACATCCTTTGATGGTATGGGTCGATAAACTGGTTGAATCAGGGGTGGTTGATTCCCAGGATAAGTATATCCCCAAGAAATTGGATTGATGTTAGGTTGTATCCCTAAGGGTTGGCCTGAACTAGATGGGAGATTCACCACGTTGTTATTGTTAGGAGGAACAACTACTGCAGGTTGTTCTACAACCAAAATTTTTCTAGAGCTAGTAACAATCCTACTAATAGGTGATGTAACTCGTACTAGAGGTTGCCCCACAATGTTGGAATGTGCTGACACCACTTGAGTTGTGAATTCCCCCCCAACTACAATGGGTATGGGAGGGCAAGTAACAGACTCAGGATGTGAAACTATAGGGTGGGAAGTTTGACCTGGATTATTAGAAATCTCACCACTAACTAGAATTTCTAGAATAGGAGATAAAATATCAGGAAGGGTATGATATCTAGAAGGCCATGGATCTGACAGATGGGGTAAAATAGATCAAACATGTTCTATGTAAGACAGAGGTGTGGGAATAATTCTTTCTTCTCTTTCTGAAAAATTACGAGCTCGATCAAGGGATGCTTGAATTATCCTATATTCATCCTCCCCTAAAGGAGGGTTCCCAGGAGAAGGTCTAATAACCCTGAACATAGAAATGGCTTGGCCCAAAGAAGTCCTCCAAAAAAGAGAATCAAGGCCAAACTCTACTTCAATAGGACTATCGACACGACTTTCCATCGATGAATGAACAGAAACATCAGCCACATGAGGCAATTGGACCAAAGGATTTGTATAAATAGTGAAATCATCTTTGGTTTCGTTAGCTGAGGTAGTTACTATAGAAGCATCAACAGAAGCTGGTTGTTCCATGTTTACCCCTTCTTTTCCTTCCATGGCTGGAGGAGAGTCAGGAGGTAAACCCTGAAATCTACGAGAATGGTGTCTCGTAAGTTGCTCAGCCATGGTGGTGGATGAAGTTGTCTACTCTAAGTCAAAAAGAGGGAAAAAACACATAAACAGACCTACACAGAGCTAAAGGTCGCAAGCAGTCTTAAGTGATAGGACGGGTTCAAAATAGTCGGTCTCTCACCAGGATTGTCAAGAAGGTGCAACTTGCGATATACCACAGAGGTACGTGCGTAGTAGTCTCCCCAAATGTTGTTTTTAGTGTATTGCTCCAAACAAGACAACCAAAGGGTTTTTCTCAGTTGGACAAGGAATCCTAGTGGGATCTCCCGATATACACAAGGTACGTGGGAGCTCAAATCGGTAGTAGTGTTGTCTAATGCACAACCGTCCACAAGGGGCCTTTCGATATACAATCGAGTATGTGAATTACCTTTCTATATACATCAAGGGTACATGAAAGGTTGTTCGATATACCGACGGTACGCGGAAGAACCACGCGAGTCCCAGGTTACAGTGATGGCGAGTAACGATAGCTCCTACATTTTACAACGTCCGAACATGTCACTAGCTTATCACTCAAATTTCTATACAATTTTAGACCTAAAGATACTGTTAATTTTATCTGTTAGTAAATGTTTGTGAGTGTTTTCTCGAATAAAGAAAATTAATCTATGTGTAAATGCACTTTTTGACTTCGATGAGAACTAGCTAGGGTAAGGAAGAAACCTTTTATTTTTCCTTTCAACAACACACTAAATCAAATGCCACTTTTAGTAATCAAAACAAGACCTAACAAGAAATGCAAAGAGAGTTCTTTCAAACACAAATCTTTTTCAACAAGCACTCTAAATCTATGAATGATGATAGAAAGAAAAGCCTCTAACGTGCATACAAAACTAACTTTCTCTATAATGCAAAAGGACTATCTGTCTAAATTACTTATGCAAAGGAAAATGGAACTTTATCAAGCATAAACAAGACAAAATAATAAATTTATTTTTGTATTTTTTGGAAAATGAAAGGCACACAAGATTCAAAGAAAAAATAATTCAAAAAGAGGCTATAGGTTCCTTTTCAAGAATAAAATTTTCAGAGAATGACCACTTTACTAAAATCCAAAACTGAACATTTTCCACTTTTCATTTTTAAACAATGAAGAAGATAAAGGTTTTGAAACTGAGCTAAAAAGGAGAATCAGATCCGCAAAAACCACCAAACTCAGACAATAAGCAAACAAGTGAAACACATAAGAAATTTCAGAGAAACAAATAGTCTGAAAATATTAAAGTTGAACTTTTCACAGGCAGTCAAAATATTTTTACAGGCAGTTTGAAGGCCTACCTCGGCGTATTGAAGGGGAATGGACCAAAGAGCTGTCAGGCTAATCGACAAACTTATGCTTCTAAAGGAAGGCATTTTCGGTGCTATGTCAAGTCTGGAGAAAGGTGGTGCTCTATCAACTCTGAGGAAAGGCGCCATCGGCGCTCTTGGTGAAGAATAAAACACGTCGTGGAGAGGTCAATGCTCTGTTAGCCAAAGGGAGGTGCGTTAGTCTGTCAATAGACTGAAATAAATAAGGACATGCAGGAGAAACCAGAAAATGTACTAAGTTAAATCATAAAGAGTGAACACCATTCCCAGAACAGAGGAAATAAATAAGAAAAGTAAGATGAATGGCTTACCTTGTCAACTGAAATGACTAAAAGGAGAGAGAATAACCTTCAAAGGTGAATCATAAGTATGAGCTTCAGTGCGTGGGTAGGGGATTACTCATTGGCCCCATAGAGGAAAATATGGCAAGGTTTGTAACCAAAATCCTATCTTGCAAGCTACCGTGCAATATGAGGCCAACTGAGTGCACCTCCGGTGCAGTAGAACTTGCAGAATAGTGTGCAGCGAGTGTAACTTTCAACTGGTTATAGTTCCTATTGAATGAACTAATAGAAGATGTAGAGTAGGCACAGGAGGAACCTAGGCACAAATTTCATTACTCCTGCCTACTCACCCTGATCTCTTTCATTCTATGGTCTGACCCTCCGGACTACCAACCAATGGATGTCTCAGTTCCTTTCCTTGGCGCAAAGTATCAGAACCTCTGGGAGAATAAAGCAAACAAGACCCTCCAAATGGACAATAACATCGAGTTCTTCCTACATGCTGAGATGCCACGTGATGTTATCAAGCGGTCCCATAGAGTAATGGCTATGACGGCGCATAGATACACGGAATTTATAAACTTCAAGGATGGTGCACATAACACTAGTCTAGAACCGAAGAACAAACCGGCCAAGCAAGTGCACCAGGGAGGGTTTATGATCACAAATTATGATGTGGATGCAATTGTCCAAGAGTGGCCTGACGAATGGCACATCCCACTAGAAGAGTCGATTCCTAAAGGAGAAAACTAAGAATACCTNTGATCACAAATTATGATGTGGATGCAATTGTCCAAGAGTGGCCTGACGAATGGCACATCCCACTAGAAGAGTCGATTCCTAAAGGAGAAAACTAAGAATCCCTGCCAGTGAACCAAGGTGGATACATTGGCACAGGCACTGATGCGCAGATTGGTCAAGGGAATGGTCACAGTGATGACCAAGTACAGTAAGAAGGCACTGATGGAGACAATGACCAAGGAAATCAGACTTCGAGCTCCGATGATGATGGTAGTGAGTAGAACAAGGATGATGATGAAAATAAGGATGATGATTTATATGGTACTCCTATGGATTAGGAGGTGAATAAGGCTCGAGAAGAGGCGTGGAAGCACCCACGCAAGAAGAGGAAAGTGGAAAAATCGGCCAACATTGCTAACTTACATGACAAGGACATAAACTTGTTGTCCGATGCCATTGTAGAGGTTGCAAAGTCTAGCCTGAGAGGGGTAAGTAAGAAACAATTGAGATTGACTGGCGAACTGGATGAACATGTCAATCAGTTGATAGAGGTCGTAAACAAAGTCAAAGACACTATCAACGCTGAGACTTATGGCATGGATCCCAGTATCCCGTTAGTCACACCAGAGCTAGTGTTGTCGATCAAAGTAGAAATCCAGGGGCGAGAAATGGAGACGGGGGTAGGTGAGTTTGATGATGTTTTCCAAAGGTTTGAAACATTGCAGATGGAATTCTCAAAGCTTACATTGGCTGAAATCTCTGTTGTCCAGCAGGTAGTTGCGACTGAGATCTAGCTTAGAGAGAATGCAGTCACGTATCAGGATACTAAGTAGAAAAAGAAGGAGACAACACACAAGACCCTCCTTAGAGAGAGAGAGAAAGAAATTGTGGCACACGAGCAAAGCCGTGTTGCACTTGCTAAAGCCATCAAAGGCGCGGTCACAAAGCTCCCACTAGAAGTAGTTCAAGAAGATGAGGATTCAGCTGCTAAGGTTTCCTGGCTGTCACAGACTATGGTGGAACTTAAGAGGCAGGTTGAGGAGCTTCAAGCTAAGTAGCTACCAAGCACACCTCCTGAGGTATTTGAAGAGTGAAGCAAAGAAACATCTAAGGTTGTGGCGAGAATCAACAAAGGTGAACAATTTTTCACTGAGGCAGTGGAATCCATTTCCATGACGTGGGAAGCACTTTTGGAGGACGATAATGGGGAAAAGATCAAGGAAAACACGCGGTGAGCTAATGATAAAATCACCGCAGCAAAGGAAGAGATGAAGAAGCTGACGTTTAAGGAGAAGGTGAAAAAAATGGTCGAGATCAAGTAGCTCTAGGAGGAATTCTAGGCTCTACACGACCAAGAGCAGACTAGGAATGAGGAAGCAGTTGCACACCAGTTAGAAGCAGCATGAGTTATAGGGCTTATTTAGCCTGTGCAGCAGAAACTTCAGCACATTGCATAGTCCTTAGAGGAAGGACCGTCATAACACATCAGTTTCAACTGTGTGGAGCAGTTGGCCAAATAAGAGAAGGAAGTAACAGGGGAATTTTCCAAGGTGCAACAAATTTTGAAGGAATTTTAGGACAAGGTTGGTCATGTCGTGTAGCCAGAGCCTGAGCTGGAGGCTTAAGTTTTCAAGCAATCAAATTTTTGCGTAGAGATCCCATTTGGATTAGTGGCTCGGGATGAGCCACATGTGATTTTTGGGGGCCTGTTGGGCTAGGGAAAGTATGATAAGGAAGAACTAGATGCGTAAGCACAGGAGGAAAAGTAGGAAGAGGATAGATGCGATGAGGAAGGAAGATTCGATTCGGTGGAAGAGGAAGGATAAATTGATGAAAGACCAAGGATAGATTTGCAGCTAGTTATGACCAGTACATAAGGCTAAAAGAGGTTTTCAAGGCTAGTTAAGGTTGTGGTTAATGTCATACAAGAATTTTGCATCCAATTGGACCTGGAATTAATGTAATTATAGATATTTTGTAGCTACTTGCATTTGAAATAACTGAGTAGGACTCAGTCGACCTTGTGTGGTCTTGTAAAATGCTATAAATAGGAGGAACTTGCTTTGTATAAGGGTTGGACGTTGGTAGAGAGGCTAATGGAGTTATACCTTGATAGGTGTTGTTAGCAGATGTTAGATTTTATTAGATTCAGTTAAGTAGTTCATTGTTGACTCAGAAGAGGAGTCTAGAAGTATAAGGCTGTTGAGAAATGGATATTGTAGCTGTGTGTGCAGACCGTTAGTAGACGAGTCGATCCAAGTTGTGTGCGGATCAGTAGGAGTAGATAGAAGCAATAAAATATAGATCATGAGAAAAAGAATATTGAATCAGATAGACATATCTTAATAAGAGTTTGCAAGTCGAAGACTGCAAGGTTCTACCTATATTTCTCATGCTAGATGAAGAGTATCTTGGTGGTTTTTCCTAGATGGGTTTCCACATTAGTTACTCTGCCGAATGAATGGAGATGTGGATATCCGGTGTTATGTGAATGTTTGCCTACTTTATATTGTTACAGTTATTGTTGAATGTATGATGCAATATTACTGATCGGTTAAATAATGAATGAATGTTAATGCATAGACGACATGTTATGTATGGTTTCTTGGTTAAGATGCTAAGTCACAATATAGGTTACACATTGTCAGTTAGGTATAAAGAATCAGTTGCGTCGCACTGTTGCGCCACTTGTTAAGTGGGGGAGGACAAGTTTGTGTCGAAAATAGATTATGGAACGTAGTTGCATGTCTATTGCATAGAAATAGGCTCCACCCTCTTGTATCTGTTGAGCACCTTGGTTGCATGACAAGGGACTATATTCCCTCATCAACTGTGGAAACATGGTTCTAGCAATTACCCATTAGGATATCTTAGGTGAGATTGTGCCTGCCTTACAGGTGTTGCCCACTGAGATTGCTATGTCAAGTCGATGTCTTTTGGTGTCTTGTTGGTATTGTGTTGTTGAATGAACCTTGGGTCGTGTAAGTAAGGAGATAGAGGCCAACATGAACCACCACAAGGAGATGACTAGAAGTAATTAATCCCACCATATCTTGTCATTCTTTGGCTGAAATTAACACTCCTCAAACTCTCAAGATCGAAGGATATGTCAAAAATAAAAAGCTAATAGTGTTGATTGATTCTGGTGGTACTCACAATTTCATTCATTGTAAAGTAGCCAAATATATCAATTGATTTGTATATCCAACACTAGAATTTCAAGTAATGATTGAAGATATATGAACCATCAATTGTTCAGGAAAACACCATAATATCAATAATTACTATGGGGGAATATGTATTGAGTAGTCCCATTATTGCTATCCCAATTGGGGGTGTTGATGTTGTATTAGGAGTTCAATGGTTACAATCACTGGGAACAATGGATTTTAATTTTCAGAAGCTTTTCTTGAAATTTTCCTGGGAAGGAAAAGAATTTGCGTTAAATGGTATCACAAGGAAACCAAGTAAGGTGATCAGCTTTGATGGTATGAAAATATTGTTAAAGAAAGGAAAACAAGGTGTAAATACATAATTATACTCACTAGATGTTCAAACATGTAAGGCTCCTATTTCGCTAGATATCTAAAGGGTTCTTAAAAATCCTTCCAAGGTATTTGAATATATTCCAATAAGTCATCCACCTATTCGAGATTTGGACAATTATATTAACTTAAATATGGGAAGTGTTCCTTCTATCATCAAACCCTCTAAATACCCTTAGGCCAAAATAATGAAATGGATAAGATGGTTGAAGCAGTAACAAGAAATATATGGTTCAAGCAATGACAGATAGCATAGAGCACTAGCAATAAGTTCTCCAAATCCTAACGATGTCAGAAAAATGAAACTACAGGAAGATCAACATCATCGTTAAAGGAGTTTTGAATAAGCGTAAATCATATGGGAACCTGACCAAATCATCAAAACAAGGACCAAAAAACTACAAACTCAAGCTATTATTGAGTACCTCATGAAGTGGAAGAACATACCAGTTGAAAATTCGACATGGGAAGATGATGACTTCATACAGATGCATCCACAACTACCCAAGCGTTGAGGAAAACACTTGTATGAAGGGGACAAGCCCTAAATGTTGGGCACAGTTCCCCCTATAGTGTCGAGATTTAACCCCTATATGGTGGTGTATTACATATTATTTATGTAACCATGGGTCTATGAGTGGGTCTATTAGTTGTTATTGTACACCTTTGTCTCCTATATATAGGAAGGAGATGTTTTGATTTGAGCAAGCATTGTATATTGTCTTGTCTTGGGTACACAAATAGATTGTGTAAGGAGGTTCCTCCCTTAATGAGGATTGTTATTGATCTATGTTCTTCATTATTAAGGCATGGATTACTCTCTTTTGGTCTATTTGTATGTTATTTCTGGGACTTGGTTTCCTAACATTATGGGACCTTCAAGATCATATATGAGTGGCTAGATCCACATTCAGGGTGAGTGTAAATCCTAGGAGACATGCTATTCATTTTTCATTGGTTTATTCCATCAGGGAGACTTCCAATTGTACAAAGGAGGATAGGTATGATTCCTTGATAGAGGATGATACTAAGATAGCAAAAGTTACAGTTGGTTTGATTATTATATAATGCAAATCCATGGATCATGGGTTTTCTCAAATAGAGGGGTATCCCCATGATTATACTCATGTCAGGGACCATGGACTCTATCAATCAAAGGTATTTGACCATGATTATACTCTTACTTCAAGATTCTCTTAGGATGAGGAACTTTACCTAGGTTATTTTGATGGTTTGGTTGATAGAGGATTTGAGGTACATGAGAGGGATTCTCATGTTCATAGGTTGACGATGACCTTGTGTAGGTTATTTCTTATACCATGATATTGGTATTCCACGATTGATAAGTTGACTTATGTGGATCTTTATCTCTATAACTTTGATATATGTGATCCACTTGCCTTGATCTTGAATGGATATATGATTATCTTTGTAGGATTTCATAGACATATTGTGATGTTGTGTACATTAATGTTGGCCCATGATGTTGATTTGGAGGATGATGGATCTTGGAAGATATATTTTGTTCCAAATAGATATCCTTCATATTCATAGGTGGTTATTGTCACATGGGAGGATCTAGATGCTATTATAACATGGGTGGCAGTTTATTTATAGGTGACAATGGTTGATTATGGGAAAAAAACATATATAGAATTGATCATACTAGGTTTGGTGGAGTTGTAGATAGAGGTGACAACTACCAATGTAAAAAATTTCCTTGTAAAGAGTGAGTGTAAACTATCAAGATTACTCCAATAGTGTTTACGCCATGTTTGGGTGCTTAGTGAGAGTTGGGGTACATAGTGTGTGTTCAACCCTTGAATGGTGCAATATGGATTGGTACATAATATATATTCTATGAGTGATTTACATAGTTTAGATAGATTTCCCATTGGATTATTGACCCTAGATGGGTTTTGTCTTAGTGTTATTCCATTAGGCATTGGAGTTATTTTAACAATTTGGTGGTCATCTTGATTGGGGCCCCATGGAGGATCAACTTGCTTGATAGTTGCTTACATTCAATGATGAGAAATGTGTAGTTAGGAGGAGGGAATTTGGCACTAGTTAGCATGTGGTAGATTGTATTCTTGTTAATAGGATTAGATATGACACAAGGATGATTAGGGATTTACCATTATTCTTGTAGGGGAAACTTAACTAGTAGAGTACATTTCTTAGGAGGATCGATGAAGTTCAAGGAGACTTGTGATGGAGGGATGTGTATTTTCCTTGCATATCTACATCACCATGGATCCATTATTATCCAAACCATCACCTTGTATAATTACCCATGTACTTTAGGTTGTATCACCTCACTTGCGTTGGCTTATAAGTGCTCATTGTAGATTTAAGGGTGTAATTCTGATGAAGAAGAGGATGAGAGGGGATATTACCTCAAAGAGTGTTGGAGTGATTCTTTCTTATTGGATCTTCTTGTTTTCTATGGTTTTGTTGATTTTCCTTAGCTAGGGATAATGGAGTTTTGGGAGGATTTGTACTAGCCTTGAGAGAAGGATATAGTATGTACATGTACTTCATCTTGACCATATTAATGAAGTTTCTAGCTATTTAAAATGTGTACAACTTTCATATTTGATTTTCATATATATATGTTATGTATTCATTTTTGTTTAAAACCATATATGTCTTGTTGATTTGACATAAGTAAAAAGAAAATTGTTAAATTGATTTGACATATAAGTGAAGAATATGAGGGAATGATTTTACTGTTTTCATACTAGTATTGGTGTACTACTTTTAGTAATGTTGTTAAATATTAATTTCATATCTATTCATTGGTTAAAGTTTCCTTAAAAAGGATGAAAATTATCCTCCTTGATTGATATATTTTCTCCTTCAATTTTGGAAAGTTTGGGTTGTTTGGAAGTGAAAAGTTGTGCTACTCTTTCCATTTTAGTTTTTTACATTGTTTTATAGAAGCCTTCAAGAAAAAAACTAAAAGGGATAATATCTAAGAAACATTCTAGGTTGAAGGTCAAAATTTGTTTTGTATTGAATTTTGAATTCTAAGAAATTTCCACATATTCTTTATTACATAAGCACTCTAATGAAAAACTATTGGAATTAAAATATGTCTAATTATTTCACAAAATCATAGCTATTATCATTATAGTATGATGACCCATCCTTCATCCTTGGGTGGGTAACAAAGCTTTTGATCCCGCTTTCTTTCATGCCTTCAATCCCCACACTATGCTACATATATATCCTCCACTCCATCTTTCATCATTTGGGTAGAATAAGAGCTCATGATCCCCATTTCTTCCCTTCCCTCATCCCCTTCCCTCGACCCCATCCATGGCCTTCACATATAGTTGTTTCCATCTCATATTTCCCATCATTAATACTTTGGGTAGGAATTGGATCTCTTGACTCCACTCTATTCCCCTTTTTCATCACATTCCCTATACACCATTCATATCCTTCACCTTACATTCATCTTTTAACTTTATTATCCTTTTCCTACAACATCCTTGATTATATGGGAACTTTAAACTTAATTTATTAGCAATACAATATTTTTAATTATTGCACAAAAACATATCTATTGACATTATCCTATTGTAATTATTGCACAGAAACATGTATATTGGCATAACACTATGTTTAATTATCACACATAAACATAACTGAGATCCTTACCCTCCTTTCCTATCTTCCCTCACCCCCTCCCTCTACCCCATTCATCTCCTCCACCTCATCCTTCATCATTAGGGTGGGAAGTGGAGCTAATGAGTCATATTTTTCATTTCCTTCATCCCAACCTTTGACTCCATCCATCTTTAACACCCATAACCCATTCAATATCATCTAACCATTTTCCCTTTTATATCCTCTTACCCATCCTTTAACCCATCCTTTAAGGAAGAACTGGATCTCATAAACCCCCTTTTTTACGCATCCCCTACCCTCCAACCCATGCATCTCCATCATCATACCTTCATATTTTCATATTTCGACCTATTTTGACCAACATCCTTTATTACATGAACAATTTAAACAAATACATATTGACATTGCACTATTGTTACATATTAAAAATAAACATAAAAGAAGTTTTCGATCCAATCTACATGGTTTGAAAAAAGTTATGAATATATGAAACAAAACACATTCCTAGTCTATCAAAAAAACAATATAGAAATTATGCACTCATGGAAAAAATTTGACACATTTTTGTTACAAAGTTTTGCACACAAAAAAATGTTAAACTTTATAACAGAATAATGAGGAATGACCAGTTGGGTCTACCCAAAAAAGAGATTTCATTATAACAAAATCCAAGAGCAAAATATCATCAAATGATATAAAAGGAAAGGTTCCAAAACTCCTATATCGACTCGATGAACTACGCTTGATGAATAATTTTCAAAGTTAATGAACTCTAGCATCAAACATTTTCAAAATATGAAAATAAAGACAACTCAAAAATAAAACATGGAGGTCAAATGCATAAAGAGTTAGCGAATACGTAACAAGCCATAATGATAAAATGTGTGACTAATTAGTGGGAAGCTACGTTTAATTCGAAATCAAAATCTATAGGAAAACATTTCATCGGATCAAGAATAACGCTCCTTCAATTTACAGAACAGCCATTAAAATAAGATCATTGCAAAAGACAAACAACCATTAAAATAAGATCATTGCAAGATGAGAAAACCTCGATATCAAGAAACAATATTAACAGATAAAAACACAACAAAGTGAAGGCATAACTTTTGACATACTTCAACATAAAGATCGCATAGTATAACAAACATATGTTTCAACCTAGTACTAAAAATGCATCCATCCAAGAAGAAATAACCAACGGTGATACTTGCAACATATAAAGTCATTAGTTATCCATTTTAAAATGAATCACAAATTGGGTGAAGAATTATACATAAACTTTTATGAAAGTCAAAATGAGAACAATGAAAGAAGTTAAGATGAGGATTATATGAGATTACTTAAGAAATTTTACAAGCCACATCTATTGGTAGCATCATTTCCTATGTTGACAATGCCTACAATCAATGGTTGAGCATATCCAAATATAGGGCCAAAATGAGATAGTTCTACTCCACAAGTCTTAGGAAAGAAAAACTCAAATATTTGAAAATTACAAAATAAATGGTTGTTGGATTTTCATTGATCCCAGAACCAACCAACCCTCTGATCTACACAAGTGGCACCTTTGCATGGATTGGTACACATACGATCCATAGAAGAAAAAATTAATGATTCATTGGTTCATGGTTTTTGGTAAACATCCTTGCAATAATGGGGAGGTTCCATTATATTTTTTGGAAATTATACATTGAGTTCGAGTTGGGTTTCCATGTGAACTATTTTGACAATGGTGAGTTTCAAGGGGTTGGCCTTGGCTCTTCCTAGGATCAATCAATATCTAGGCGTAATCCAATGAGAGGGCCACTTACTCCTATGCATAGTCCTAAAACCCCCTCCATAGACACCTCATATATTAGATCGCTCGACTAACACTAGAACTGCCATTTCATGTCTTACATGTAGTGTACTGCAACACAGTGAATTTGTGGCAGCATCTAGACATGAGCCATTAGGGGAGCATGGAATACCCTTAGGTGCAAGTCTTTTGGGCCCTAATGAGCATGGAACTTGCATGATAGGAAACCAAACAAGGGTATCTTCACATTGTTGAGCATTACTACATTGATGCACTCACTATAAGCATACTTTCCATGGCCCGATGGATTATCGTACATGGGAGATATTTTTGGATGAGGTTAGTATGATTTGCAAATGATGGTAAATCATTGAGTATATATTTAATTGTATATTTGAAAATTATTAGGTAAACATAACTTAAAATATTTTTATCCAAATTTTGTTTATTTTTGCTTGTACAATTGTTATGAGATGACACACCTCCATTGAGGTGGGGTGAATTAGTTCTTCCAACCTTGACACACTATGGAAACGGTAGAAGATATTGTGGCACCTCATACATAGGTATTTAAATGAATTTATAATTGTAGGATTTGAAAATTTGTTTATTCGTAAATGTTAAATTTATTTATAATAAATCAATCTTAATGTTATTGTGTTTCCATAGGTGTTTGTCTAAGAGATTGAACAGGGGTCTCCACCTGGGATAAGTAGATCACCTCTCATCTAGATAACATATGTCAAATTAATTATATATTTGATTTTAATTTCATTTTCCTAGTATGACTAATTTACTAATCAAATGTATTACATATGTTCATGAAGGTGCCATCATTCACCATTCCATCATCATATCCACCCATGCCTTCCCATTGTCCACCCAGTCCACTATCACTATTTCTATGATTCATGTCAATTCTGGTGATTGGGAACCATGCCTCAGTAATTGGCATACCAATCCCCCCCCAAAAGGTGCTTCCATCCATTGTATATCCAGTGGTGATGTTTCATCACTAACACCCATCCCCTCTTGCTAGTCGCATACCTATCCAACCTTCATCAATATACCATAATATTCCTCCTCCTATTGCACCCACCATTGCAATGACCGATGTTCCATCTACTATAGCTACATCTACGTTGGTTCCATATATGGTTTCTACACCTACTTCCATCCCATCCTCTGCACCTACATCCACTCCATCCATTACACCCATATATTCCCCCTCCCATGTACATACATCACCCCCCTCCTCCACCATTGCCTCAAAGCATGTTCTCCAATCGAGTGATCCACTTGCTAGCCATGAAGGGAAATATCTTACATTGCCTTAGATATTCATAGTGAAATTTATCAGATGATTAAAATATTATAAAGCATTCTTGAAATCGATAATATAACATATTTTGATTTTTTGAATTAACTAATTTTTGTAATTGTTGCAAGTTTAAGAGGCTTGGATCAAGGAGGTGTGGAACCTCATCATGGTATACTATCTCCTCTTAGGTGAGTATTTAATATTTGAGTTCTATTTGTATTTTTAAGTATATTAACTGATATAATTGTGGGAAAAAGTTGATATGTTGTTGTTCCCCTTTCAGAGCCTAGAGAGGCATTCTACACCTAGACACATGAAGTCCCAAGCTTGCTCTAGCTCAAAGAGGAGGAAGATTTATTTCGGAGATGAACTTGGGGGTGTCGACGGTGATTGAGACACACAATATGTACATTAGCCATGATGTGGAATTTTGGGCATGAGATGTACATTTGTGTCTAGGACACAAGCTATTGTTATTTTATTTTTGGGCTTGGGTTGAAATTATATATATTGGGAATGATCCATTGTGTATAAAAGCGTATAGTTGGATCGATTTTCAATACAAACACATGAATTTCATCCTGTGTGTTTAACAATTTTGCATTCATGATGTGTTTTTGATGTTATGTATACTATGAATGATACATTGCTTACATCCATTTCTTACTATCAATGTTATATACTATCATTTTTTTCATTTAATGTCATGTACTATGAATGTGTGTTCACTTGAACAAATTAATTTGTAACTATATCTACTATTGAATTGAATGTCTAGGAGGATTATATAAGGTATAAACACAAGTGAACATGCATGTTTGCTTGGTAAAGTACTCATATGTGTGTACGGATTATATTTCAAGTAATATATTGGCATTCCTTTACATCAATTCCTAGGTATGATCAAAATCAATCTAACTCTAAGAAAACATTGTTCAATGGTTTGGATCTATTGCAAATCATGAATATATAATGACGCATCAATGGATATACTTAGGAGTTTTTATACAAATGGCACATTAGGTTGAGTCCTTTGATTTTTTCTATTTTTTTAATATCAAATAAAGATAGTTAAAAGAAAATATCCATCAACTATAGAGAGTTGAATATGATCAAAGTGAAGAATTGGCATTCAATGAAATACATTTATTACCTTCTTGAAAGTTGGAAGAATGTTAAATATTTTACTATTTTTTATTTGAAATCAAGATAATAGCAAGGTCCCATAGACCCTGTTTGTAAGGTTATAGATCTTCCTTATGGGCCTTACATAATTTTCAAAAAAAATGGTGATAATGCATTTGAGTTGGACTTTAGTACCTTTTTTGTATTTGCATCCAATTTTCAATGTGGATTTGTTACACTCATACAACACCCCTTTGTTGGGAAAATATACTTAGCACTTAGAACAACCAACAAACATTGTTATATATTTTAATGTACCAATAGAGGTGGATAAGATCTAGGAGCATCAAAGCAGGTTGGCATGCTTCTAGGTTATTTGACTCTTTCATTAGAGGAAATTTGGGGTCTAAAATGGGCCTCCTAAGGAAAATAATAAAAAAATGCCACATCACACTACAAACATGCCATGTCAGATTAAATTCAATGAAAATCTAATGAAAGTCAACCTAAATCGTCTCATTAATGGTAGTTGACAACTATATTGAGTTGATGTAGAGTTAAGAGATATTGATTAAAAATATTAATGAAATATTTAGATTCTTGTGTACACATAATAAATGATAGGAAACTTTTGAATTTTATATTATTATTTTTTTAAATGAATAGACCACTACTTTTTATCTATTTAATAAATGTAAAACTCAAATATATTCATTTATAATGAAAATTATAATTATAATAGTATTAAAAAAATAAAAAAATCACTATTATTTTTTAATATAAATTTTATATTAATTCATATAAAAAATATTACATCACATAAAATAAAAAAACAATAAATTATGTATATTCATATTATTTTTTATATTAAAAAATAAAAAAACAATAAATTATGTATATTCATATTATTTTTTATATTAATATAAAAAAAATTTGGTTTAATGGGTAGGTAGGTAAGAGAGAAAAAAAGTAAAATCAAATTTTATTATAATTTCAGTAACATTAAAAATAGTTTTTATTTTTTATTTTGTTAGTATTTAAATGTTTTATGTGTTTTTGGATGTAATATCTAAATATATTTATTTTTTAAATATTATTAAATAATATTAACAATACTAAATATCTTTTATTTAATATTTCAAGAAAAGTCTTTAAAATTAAATATTATTTAGTTTTCTTTTTAAAAAATTGATTAATAAATGTTTTTAGTATTTCAAAATGCTTCCACTAAAATTTTAATTAATNATTGATTAATAAATGTTTTTAGTATTTCAAAATGCTTCCACTACAATTTTAATTAATGCGAAGGTTATGTTTTAGAGGAGTTGGTATTAGTGATCAAATAAAATATTCTATATTTATTAGTTAAAGTTTATTTATCTTATTTCGAGCTGATGTTTTCAACAACTTAACCAAGGTGAGGTTGATATGGAGTTAGCTATTGTCAAATAAAAATATGACACATAAGCATTATGTGTCCAACTCAACCATAATGGTTGACCAAAGATATTGAAATTCTATTGGTTTAAAAATTCAACTCAATCCAGCTCATCCATGGCATAGTTTTTTATAAGGCCCATTTTAGACCCCAAATTTCCTCTAATGCAACCTTATAATACTCAGATACTTTTAGGTTTGATGTGTATCCCATGTACTTGTTAGATGAAAGACATCATGCCAAAAAATAATTTTATTTATGTAGATGTAGCTAGGGTTTTCACCCTAGCTTGTGCTGATGAGCACCTACTAAGGAATCTGGAATCCTTAGTAGCAGTTCGATAAAACAAAAAGCAAACTGGAAAGTAAAAAAGCTAAGCTAAGACAGTAAAAGTAAATGACAGGAAGTAAAAGACAATAACGAAATATGTAATGGTGTTTTTATTAAAGTTACCTCCAATGTAGAGGTTGGTGGAGTCCGTTGCGCTGGTCTGATGTCGGTGGCTCCGAGCTCCGAGATGGTCCTTCTCCTTCTCCGATGGTGGAAAAATAGNATATTGAAATTCTATTGGTTTAAAAATTCAACTCAATCCAGCTCATCCATGGCATAGTTTTTTATAAGGCCCATTTTAGACCCCAAATTTCCTCTAATGATAGTTATTAGGCTAGGACAATACCTCACACTATCCAAATTGTTTATCTTATAACAACAAGAAATGTTTTCACATGTGTAAGTGTAATCACACCATACATGAGGACACATAATGGTCAGTGTTATTGACCAAGGTGAGGAGATTTCTTCAAGTTATATCCTAAGTGTATGCTTAGGTGCAATGCTCAATATTTTCTTAAGTATGAGTTTCCAAAAAAAATAAAAATAATAGTGCTACTTCCAAGGAAATTTTGTGTTAAGTATGGAAATAAATTTAAGTGCCAATGAACATCGAGAATAGTTACAATGAGAAGCATTAACTTAGATGCACCAAGTAAGTGAACCAAATCTAGGGAGTTTTTAAAAAGTATTAGCTTCAATGACAACATATGTATACCGCATACTTGACACATATTACTTGATGGGGGACACATGCAACCAAGGACGGAAAAGGGGTTCATCCCTAGCATGGTCACCAATCTAGTGTCAATTTTTTGGCACCTATATTTACCAAAAGATACCTACTTGAAGGTTATGTCAATCAAGTACCAAATAAAAATACAAATCAACTAAAGGACCCAATAAGTAAGTAACACCCTACTATAACTTATGTAAAACAAACAAATTCAAACAACTTCCATTCCATAGACAAGTCATAAGAAAGAATATGAACTTCTATTAAATAGTTAAAAAGGGGAAACATAAGACATGACAAGCACCTTGATAATATTTTTAATGGAAGGTGGAATCCATAGATAACTTAATGAAGAGTTTTTTGGTCTACCTATATGCCCCACTTCAAGATTTAGATGGTGAAACATGTATTCCTTTATGAGACAAAGAACAAGGAAAATCGATTCTTTACTCTCCAAATGGAATTTGACAATATAAGATTTCATTTTGATGAGTGGTATTGTGGATTAGCTTAAAGGATTTATTTATAGGAAAACATGTGGATTTCTCATAGATTTGGCTCCACTATGAATAACCCCACACTATTATTGAAAAATTGGGATGAGGATAAGTATGGAATATCATATTAAATAATATTTTCCCTTGTGTGATACATATATCCATTTTTCAAACAAATGTTCTAAAATCCCTAATTTTTAAAACTCTCAGTGGTACTCTAGAACAATACCTCACGATAAGTAGTATCCCCACCTAATTGAGTTGTTGGGTATTCCTTAACATTGTAATGTAAAAATATTTTTGAGGAATGGATCAATCCCACTTTAGAATAGGTGCATTTACCTAATAATATAGTTGTGGATTCTATATCCATTTGTTTCATTTCCACTTTAGCAAACTCTTTGTATTATGATCATCCCTCATTTTTATTAGACATTCCCATGAGCACCTCCTTATTTACTTTGACACCTTTGACATCACCATTGGTGTATTTTTCATTCATGTCTTTTATATTATCTTCTATTTGGTGTTCCTTGTGTGAGTTGTACCTCATACTCTTATGAGGTTTATCTAGGTTTCATCCCTAACACTATTACCTCTATGATTACTTCAACGATGATACCTGACACCTTTGGCTCTAGTGGGCCATTTTTGCACTCAAATGAAGATATCATCGAATCCATAACCACATTTTAGTATCCATAGGATGATATGCACCATTGTGATTATTTTCACTCTTAGAATACATTCACCCAAATAATTCCATTGATGAGTTTTATGTTGAAGAAAAGGATTTCATACCTTCAAAATATATCAATTGATTTAAAATTCAAAACCTAATTTCAATGTCTTTAAATAGGGTAATGTGGTTGATAACCATTAGGGTATATATATATATATATATTTTTAAACATCATGTCACTAAACATGTATTATTCTTCTAAATATGTTATGTTTGACTCAAATAAGGTATTTCCACAAATTTGTTCAAACACCTTAAGCAACCACTTACACAATCATTCAATACATCTCACCTATGATATCTTTTGTCGTTAATAAGAAAAATGTATAGATACATATCATCCTTGGTACTTTAATTCATCCAAGGAAAGACATCATTCCTATATTCCACTCATGCATACACCCAAATATTGTTATTAGTCACACATGACCAATACAACTATGACTTGATCATTTTAATAGAAAATGAGAAAAACCCTACATTTTGATATCCCGTAACAAGATGAGTGCAAGGTAATGGACCCATGGGAGAGAGGTTCCCATAGATGGAATGCATTGTCATGAGTACAATGGAGTCAATTGTTCATTGATCTGATCCACAACCATCATTTTATGGTGAGTTGCAACTCAACTCATAAAGCATTTTAGGGACATTTGGTGAATTTGTCACTAGGGAATAAAACCCAACTAAGCATCGATATTGAGTTCCATAATATCCTAAATTTTATTTTGAGAATTTTTGACATGGAAACAATACCAACGATCCCAAGGTCAAATTTTGAGTAGTTAACCTCATCATGACAAAATTGCATACTCTCTTACCGAGCAAAACCCTAGTTTTTAAGATCTCTCAACAAGACGAGAACCAAGCAATGGAACCATATGATATATTTTCCCCTAGTAGGAATGAATTATCATGATTCCAATGGCTTCAATGCTTCATCGATCCAATCCATACTCATCATTTTATGCAAGTCACAACTTGCCTTCTTAAGCCTTTTAGGGACACATATTGGTAAACCTATCACTAGGGAATAAGATGAGCGTCGGAATTGAGTTTTGTAATATCCTACATGTTTTTTTGGACAAGTTCAACATGGTAAAACAATCCATGATCCCAAGGTCAAGGGGTTTCAATAATTGACCCCATCATGCCAAAATTGCATGGTCTCTTCTTGAGAAAACCCTAGTTTCTGAAATCCCTTAACAAGATGAGCACTAGGCGATGGAATGATGGGAGAGAGGCTCCCCTAGCTAGTATGCATTGTCACAAGTCCAATAGATTCAATGGTTCATTGATATAATCCACAACCATCATTTTATGGCGAGTTGCAACTAGCCTCCTTAAGCCTTTGAGGGACACTCGGTGAATTTGTCACTAGTGCATAAAAGCCCAACTGAGCATCAAATTTTAGTTTTGTAAGATCCTACATGTGTGTTTGGTCATGCTCGACATGGGAACACTACCCGTGATCCCAAGGTTGATTTATTTCAATAGTTTACCTCATCATGCCAAAATTTCATAGTCTCTTGGGGAGTTGTCAAGAGATTTCAAGTATGGGATACCATAAATCATGCTTCAAAAATTCATTATGTACATTTGATAGGTTTTTATAGGTTGTTTATATGTTTTTTCTAGTATATTTTTATAGGAGTAATAGTACGACTAAATCTAGTCTAAAAAATGAGAATATATATCGAAAATCCCCTCCAACTTGATTCTATTGAAGTGTCAAGTACAAACATTATTGAAGGAGTATTATCTTTGGGATTTCATGGATATTAGATTGTACAACATACCAATCAAAGATCCAATATAAGATTCCAAGTTTTTCCAAGTTATTGGATGATTTCATCTAGGAGGATACAAGTATGGAAATTTAGGTTCCTTAAATTAGGGTAAGAAGGACATGAGAAAAATTAGGTTCTTGAATTGCTAGAAGCTTGGCCAATATGCTTCTCTTTTTCCCAAGAACAAAAAGTATAAGGAAAATAATAATCACATAAGAAATTTTGTGTAAATGTAGAAGCCTCTATTGATATCATATCTTTTTTATAACACCATGCTTGGCATCCCATGGTACATGGATAGTGTTGAATCCAAACATATGACATTTTACAAAAAGTCCTTAATTAGACGTCATGAGTAATAGGAAGGGATATAAGTGTATATTGTTGATCATGCTACATTTCCCATCTCAATATGGGATCCATCTCATTTTGGATGGCCTCGAGTGATTTTATTCGGCTTCCTGATGTTTTATACAGACATAGTTTTTTTTACTATTAATGCACTTCCAATTTAAATTATGTTAGACCTAGTATGTATTGCTAAGTTTTATAATCAACAAGTCATCATCTGGAGGAGACTCCTTAATCCTAGTCTAGTTTTGGAAAGGGATATTCAATATTTTTTTTGTAAAGGTTTCTTATGGATCCAATGAGATCCTAAATAGTGCATGATAGTTACAACTTGTGAATCCTTTGGAGTAACAGGCTAGGTCATCTTCACTATAGATATTTGTCAATATTGAAGAACATAGTGTAGGCATTTCCAGTTTCTAAGATTGAGAAGACAAAGTTGTGTAAGAGTAGTGCACTCAACAAATATTCTAATGTTTCCTTCCCAGGAAGTAAGCATAGGTAAAGAGTGATTGTTGAACTAAAACCTTTATATGCATGTGGAACGATGACTTCAACTTAAGTATGAAGTAACACTCGTTATGTTTCATTTATTGATGATTTCCCTCAAAAGAACTAGATCTACTACATGAATACCAAGGATAAGGTCTTAAATATGAATATACATTCTAAACAAGTTTCCTCATAAAATATTGAACAAAAAGACACCAGAACAACATTTTACTAGTATTTTTGTTAGATACAATGAGACTTATAAGGCTTACATATCCTACATTCCATCTCAATACAATATAGTTTTAAGTGGAGATGTTAATTTTTACAATGATGCAGGGTCCTATATGCCTTAAGTACATCCAAAAAATTATAAGGAGGTTGGGAATATTGTTACCAAAAAAGTTGATTGGGATATTCTAATAAGAATTGCATATAAATTAGATTCACACGGAATTCTATCAATTGCAAATACATATACAAGCTCTTATGGATATACAAATTCTCAAGCATGTGATGGTAGTGTCTAAAGATACCAGGTTCTTGTTCTCTCCTTCATGTGATATCTCTAGATTCTTTTAGAACCTTGGAATGCAAAATGATTATACATTTAGTGTCCTCATACTTTACATTCAAAATAGGAATTTGCATACTTGAAAAACTTGAATTTGCACTAGAAATTAATCAATGAACAAAATCCTTAAACAACATACCTCATCATGTGATCATACTTATTATCATATAAACCTCATGCTACACAATAAGGGAAATGGAAGGGACGAAGGTTCACATAAGCAGGGAACATAGAGGGGCATTTTTTAAACCCATGCAAACACATTGGAATAAATCTAGCCATATGTCATTCTACCTCTTATGCAGAATTACCTAGTTTCATTCAAGTAGAGCATTTGGATCCTCTTAGTTTCTAATGGTCTCCATCAATATCTCTAAAAGAGGTAGGAAATAGTGTACCATGTACGAGCTCTTTCTAGACATTATCTATAGTTGGATGTTTGTACCAATGACCAGGTTTGTAAAGTGATACACCATTGCACTTGGTTTGTAATCCATGAATACATAACCACCATTCTTTCTTTAATTTTCATCCTATGTTAGATATTGACCCTTACAACCATCAATCCAATTGGACAAACATTACATTCATCATTAGTTAAATATGTATTTAGAGTTTACTTCCCTTGTATGCATTGTGCCAACCAATAATTAGTGCCCCATGTATTGTATTTTGGGGCAACAACTGCATGTCTGTGTCCTAAAAAAAATATGGTCAAATGAAAATATGTAGGAGTTCGATAACATAGTTAAAGAAAAATTAAATTAAATTCTTAGATACAATTATATATATCTTTATCTGGTTGTACAACATCAGAGATAAAATCATAGTCTATTGAAATAGATGATTGACCTCCTCTAATTGGGATTTTTCAACAAATACACATGGGATAACCACAAGTGATACATGGTCCATTCATCAACCTAGTGTGTTGATTCACAATCATCCCATTCCCCACTACTAGGAGGTCCACAAAAGCAAGCTAGTTTTTTAGTCCATACTTCAAATAAAGGGTTGATTGATCTTTGAACTAAATGAAAGCCACAAGTTCCTTGTATTTTGTTTCAATGATATGAACATGACTGATATGTATTAACCACATCCCATAAATTTCTTGGTACTTTTCTTGTCCCTGTTAAATTCCATTGCTATTGAGCACCACTTGGCATTACTATGGAGAACCAATAAACTATAGATTTGCATCTTGAATATGGTGATTTGTTCTAAAATTCATATCCTTCCTTTGTAGTGAGATGCATGCACCAGCCCCATAATGCTCACATTTTCCATGCCCAGTCTTAAAATAGTTTTAAATCTGATGTACATTGTATGTATTGTGCAAAATGCCCAACCATTAGAGTATACATGGATTTTTTAATTGACCTATACAACCATATAACCATATCCAATGTCTATCCATATGTATATATCTCTCCTTCAAGTTACCATAAAACATTTGAAATCAATGTTGTACATAATGTAGGTCATTGCACCTGTGATCACTTATGTAGAAGTTTGTCTCTTTCACTACTATCTTCTTGTCTTTATTGATTTCTATACCATGCCTATATGTGATATGTATCATTATGCTAACTTGATATGAATGATAATCTTGGATCTGGATCTCATTTTGTGGCTAAAGGGTGTATTTCTAAGTGAAATCCACAACTAACAATATAGTACCTGCGGGAAAGGTATCTCTGCATATTTGAAACTATTCATTATGCCATCACACTACATGCACATGTTGATTGTATTGTTCGGTTTTAACAAAAATATCCTTCATGAAATCACATAATCATACCTAATGACACAAAGATAAAGGGATAATTGCATTGTGACCTTAAAAGATATACGAAAATTTTGAAGGTGCAATATGAAACAATATTGTCTTCACTTACTTGGAACTTCACCAATGCAATCTTTTTGCTTTGTTTCCCACTATCCATTTGGTATGTAACATAATTGAAGCTTTGTATATATACTATCATCCTCCCAAATTCATGATCCTTGTTTTCATGAATGCATCGACACAATATTAAAGCAAATCCATTGCATCTAGAGCATGTTCCATATCGACAAGATTTCCCATACTATTTTTGTCCATCTAGCCTTGTAAACATGATTCTATGAATAAATTCCCTCGATGAAATTGGTGGTAGTATGAATGAGCACTCCTACACAATGTTAGTAATCAAAACATGGTGGATGTGTACATATGTGTCATAAAAATAATCAAATCTACATAGTATCTAGAATAACATGTGTTGCAGTATGTGCATATTATAACATACCAAGGTTTACATTTCTCAAATGATCTTTGGACCAAGTTCAATTCCATGTGTTCATTCTTGAATCTCTCATAGAGCTTTGTTTGTGTCATGTTAGAAAAGTGCTTAATGTGAGGCTCACGATCATTAGTACATTTTCTCAACTTTAGCACATCTCTTTTTCAACTTTTTCAGCGAGTATACTTTCTCTGTGTACTTGATGGCAAGGATCTCTTTCCTATTTGCATTGTAACTTTCCTTGAACTTGTGTCTTCAAATATTACTCTAAGTTTCCTCAGTCAAATGAACAAATTTCATCATCTTCTTGTTCAAGCAAAGGATAAAGTATTGAACACTACAACCTATTGTGCAATTACCATGTTTAATGTGCTTCCTTAATGTAAGAGCCTGAAGTTTACAAGGTGAAATGATAATTAATTTTTCTTTTTTCCCAAATGAAGTAGTTAATGCCGAAAATAGATTTGATTGTGTTATATGAGGAACTAACTACCAAACCATTCTGACTAGCATTATCATAACTTCAAAATGACTATAGACATGTATGGCATGCAACTCTTTAATCGTGTGATATGAAATGTCCCATGAAACCAGTGGTTTCACTAAGTGGTTTTGGAAGTTGAATTCCAATTTTGAAACCCTTTCATAAACATTCTAAAACCGCAGTCGGTCTCCACATGGTAGGTAATATGCATTTCATGATCGAGGACGTGTTTTATCCATCGAGCACTTTAGCTCCCGAAATGAACACACATCTTTGATTTCAAACCTTTGATAGTATTTTGATATTTTGAATCCATAAATAGTGTTTATCGTTTCATTTGTTTTCCACCCAAAATGGATTTCAACGATTAAATATGCACAAAAATTCACCATTATGTGCATAAATAAAATTTCATCTGTTTAATAAATTACACTTAAATTTTCTTAACTATAAATTAATCCAAAGGTGAACATGAACCCTTACTTTTTCATTTGATACAATCTTAACTAAACTAAAGTAAACATCAAAAAACTTTTCCTTAGACACCGAAACTTGTCACAAATGAGATTCATAATACAACATTGGTTAGTGGAAATTTTCAGTTATAACATGTGGGAGACATTGTAAATTCTCTTTCTTTGGGAAACATGAGCTTGTAATGGTGCAAAATATATAATATTTTTTTGGACATGTTTGGTTGGTTGGAAGATAAGAAAAACACAGTTTTTAACCTTTGATTTGTTATAAGTGATTTATATTGCAAAGTATCTACCTTTGATTTGTTATAAGTGATTTATATTGCAAATGTATCTAGTTGCAAATAAATTATCACCGTGTGTGGAAGCCTCTTTACCTACAAACAAGAAGCGAAGTTTCTCATCTTGCTCAGCATAAGGATTCTACAATTATGCAAATAGTAACCAAATTGAAAATTTAATGGAGCAAAAGTGAATGACTTTATTGGTTCTCAAGGTGGTCGATTTGTATTGTAGACCCATTGGAGAGCTCATCCTCAAATTATTGTTGTAAAATATAGTCTCTAGGAGATCATGGAGATGAAAAACCTTTACTCAGATATCGTCTACTTATTACGTAGAGTACGCGGGATTGAATGCACAATTAAGTTTGAAAGTTTTCTAGATAATTCAATTGATTTATACATATTGAAGAAAAATAAATATAAGACCAAGGAAACATTATATCTAATGAGATATCCCACAAGCTCAAAGAATTCCGCAAAACTATGAAATTGTATATGGCTTCATGCGTGGTATTATTATATTATTATGGTTTTGGTTTGGTTTTAAGTGACTCGTTTCTTTAGTGCCCATTAATAGTTGGAATAAACCCATAGATTAATTAAATTTAAATCTAATACCCATTGTTATGGAGCACAAGGTCCCTTACAATTTTTCTAAAATTTACGACCCTTTCGTCCAAAAGTGATCAAAATGTTCACCAATCATAAACTAGACTCTATTTTAAAGGGAACCATAACATTTTATAGGGAGAATGTGTGTTTTCATACATTGAGACGTATATTGTAATTCAGACTTATGGATTCAAAAGAAATTATAGATTGTTTAAAAAGTATTTCCTCTCAACATTTTCGAGGTAAGAAGTATTTCCTCTCAACATTTTCGAAGTAAGTTCTTTTTAATTTATTAAAAAGAAATTGAAGAAATGTATCCATATACCATTTGAAGTTTGAGGTTTAATAGTAAAAAAAAAATTATAGACATTTTTCATGAAATGAACTTTGTGGACTTGTTTGACATTGATGAGGAACTAGGGTTTTGACCATGATGGAGTTTTGAAAATACACATGGAAATGATTGGTTTTGGTAGTAGATTCTTATAATCTATTGTCACTTATTTGGAGGAATATATAGTTGAAGGATGAAGGGATCTACTAAGTGATGAACATATAATTCCATACAAATACAATTGTGATGATCCTAATGCCACCAATGAATTTAAAGTTTGGAAACCCATGGTTACGTTGAATTGATTGGGAATAGGGTTATTAATTTCATGATAAGAAGAGAAGCACAAGTTTAAGGATAAGGATTTACTTATTAATCCTCATGTAAGGAAAAGTCAAACTTCATTTTCCCTTAATCCCGATATTTTGAAAAGGTTGAAGATGCAAATAGTTATGTTTCATAGACTAGAAATATTGTCAAAAAGTGATCATAGCAATTTAGGAAATGGTGATGGAGGTGATATCCCTATGAACCCTAAACAAGATAATGAGCATGTAGTAAGCATTTCTTCCAAGAAGAAGTGTCCCAAGGCTAGTAAAAGTAATAAAGATCTCCTTTGTGTTGTAAACAAGGTAAGGTAGTGGATGCATTTATAGAAATCCAAACAAACATGGATTTGAATAATATGCATCCATGGCTTGTGGTTCATGTCTACGCTTGGAAATTTGAGCAAGGCTCAGTGGAAAACTAGTGGTTAAGGTTTCCCACAAAGTTTCTCAACTAATTTCAACATCTATTAATTTCATTTTTAGCAATGAGGGAAGGGTAATACAAAAACCCCTAATTCCTACAAGTCTTTGTATGTAACACCCCTAGTTTGACCTCATAATATAAATTTGTATATTCTTTATGTAAAGGCTATAATCCAAGATTAAATGGCCAGGATGACAAAAACACTATAAATATATACATGTTTAATATTAATATAAATTCTATAATGATTGCAGAGGAAGAAGGGTGAAGATGAGATGGGGGGCTATGACTCCATAAGAGGGGAAGTGTAGGTAGGCTAAGAGAAAAGATGACCATGGTGGGATTAGCTCCTTAACCCTAACCTTATTCATTAATCCAAATTCCTAAACCTTGATGAAGGGTTATATATCTTGGTCAAGCCACCTGGAAGCCAAAATCCATGCATATAAATGAGTGAGATATTAATTGGTGAGGGGTCTTCTAATTCATTCAAGGCATGCACTCCTTCTACTTATGGGGGTTCATACTTTACCAGAAATTTTTGAGACTGATACATGAGAGTGGCATCAGAACACTATAGATACCATATGCAAACTGTCCATGCATTAACTCTATGAGACTGGTGCTAGAGTATCATACCCTTGGATATGAACTTCTCCAATAGTCTATATATTCGGGTTCTAATTCAGAGACTTCATGTTCGAAATATGTTGAAGCATTAGAAGGAAACTAAATGCTTCCCAAAGGAATGTTATCTCAAAGAAGGGAGCTTATTCATGGAATTTTGTAGGTTGATGGGGAAGGGAAATTGAGCAATGGGATAGTTGTGGAGGGGGGTTTCCCGCACCAAGTGGTTGCATGAGATTTGAGTTATGCATAAGTTTGAGTGGTGTATAGTTAAAGAACAATTAGCCCTAGTGGAATGATAACCTTAACTCTAGGGTGTCTCTTTGAAATAAAAATATGGCTTGACAAAACCTACAGCTACAAGGAACACCCTTCACTTGCATCCAGCTGGACAATTAAAAGATAAGTGTATTATTGTGTATGAAAATGCTATGAATTCATATATGTGTTTACATATTGATTATTTATTGTTTTGTGAATATATAAATTAATAGAATTTATTGTCATGGTGTGTGTTCCATAATTAAATTGCATGTAATATCTAGTATTTGAATATGTGTATTTGGGTGACTGTAATATGTTTAAATTTCATTGTGTTAATTTGTATGAAATCCATAGTAATAGAATGTGTATCTATGGTTAAATTGGATAGAAATTACAAAATGGGTATCATAGAAGATCAAGAAGAATACTTTGCATTCTCTATGGATTATAGAGGTGGTCGAGTATGTGACAATCTGGTGTTAGAGAAATGATTTCAACACTAGGACCATTTTGGATAGAAAACAATTTTTATAGGAAGATTGGCGGGTTGCACAGGAAGTGTTTGACATAATTTCCTTGCAAATAATATTCAGTTAGTGGAAGGTTCATTGCAAATCCCTATTGGTGAAGTGTGAAGTGTAGGGAGACATATGTTGACAAGAGGATTCCAAGTGGAAGCTCAAGAAAAATATTGATAGTTTCTTGTTTGATGGTGTATGAGAGTCCATATAACGTCCCAACCATGATGCTAAGTGGCAAAGTTTGATTGCTTGTTAGAGATATGCGTCAGAGGTAAAAATTGTGGCACATAAGAGAATCCTTGAAAGTTTTTGTCTGGTGGTGTATGGGATTCTGTACAATGGATCCCCACCATGGTGTCGAGTGGTAGAGTCTGATTGCTTGTTGGAGTTATACATTAGAGGTAAAAATAGTGGCACATGGGAGAAGCCCCAAAAAAATTGGTATGATGGTGTATTAGAATCCGTACAATGGATCCTAGTCGTGGTGACAAGTGGCAGAAGTTAATTGGTTGTCAGGGGATAAAATAGGACTTTTTTTAGGTTAGATGAAAAGAAGGTATGATGGGAAGGTCTAAAGAGAAGGTCATGTGTTAGCACATTAGATATTTTCAGTCGGATTTATTTTATGTGACATGAACAAAAGGTCGGACGAGAATTCCTAAAAAAGACTATTGTAGCTACAACAGATTCCATGTTTTATCCAAAACATGGGAGCCCCATTTTTTATATGCAAAGGTAATGTTTAAATTCCATAATCATTTTGGGGTTCCCATGCTGTTTATTATAGTTTCTATGTCTATTTCATGATTTGATTTAGTTAACATTTTGAAAAAATTATGCATTTTTGTATGTTTTTATGAGTTGCGGAAAGAACTAAATTTTCCCAAAAGTGTGCCTTACCCGCAACCCACAATCCATAATGCAGATTGCGGGAGCTTGGTTTTGCGTTTGAAACTTTTTCGTCCCGCAACCCACAATACGGACTGCGGGTGCTAAAACATTTTTTTTAATAATCGCAGTTTTTCATCTCCGCAACCCACAATTGCAGATTGCGGGGAGGTCATTCCGTTTTCATGTTGTTTGCGTTTCCTCATTCCGCAATGCGGGTTGCAGGTTGCAGATATTTTTTGTTTGTTTGTTTTTGTATGAAGTCACATTTCTGCAACCCGCATTGCAGATTGCAGAATGTGCATTATTTTCATTTTACGTTGGTTTTTATCATTTCAATTGGTTCTATAATCTCCGTGGTTAACTTAACATATTATCTTTCACATTCCCCACCTAGATTTGGTCTTCACTACATAAGCTGATTTATTAAATATTGGTTTTTGGAGATTTCAAAGATCTTGTCATTTGATTCCGACAATTGTGTGTAATGATTTCCTATCCTTATTTGAACCTGTTTGAGTCATTTACATGCTTCAATTTTGACTAATTAAGTTCATATGATGTTTCCGTAGTCTTGGAAACAAATTTGAACTTTGTTGAATCAATAAGTTTAAAGAGCATCTTGATGGATTAGAATAATTTGATTGAACACTTATTTTTAATCGTTTTGATTTATGACTTAAAATGTGTATATCAAATAATGGAAAGAGTCGATCCTTTTTTTTACTAAGCAAAGTATTATATTTTACAATGAATAATTAGCTTTGCTTATTGATAAGATTATTATTATTGTTTAAATTACATTCAATATACTTTTAAAAGATGATATTAATAATTTATTTATGTAACTCGCTTTTAATATCATATTGTTTACAATGTTAATACAAAGTATTTCACTAAACCCTAATTCATTGTTGTCATGAAGGATGAAGTTTAAAAATGGATCGCACACCTATAGAAGACATGTTTTGCATGGAGGATTGTGATCAACCCGTGAGGAATTAGCTCAAATGGTTGAAAACCCACTTCCAAAACAGACCAATTTGCCCCTAACCATGCAAAAATAGTTTTGCAAATTGATCAACGTGACCGAATAGAGGGGAATTATCCAGAAATTCATTCTGACCATTTTTGCATAGTTGAATGAACCAGACATCTGGGGATTTGATGCTATCCTTCCCACTTCTCTTCACTTCTATAAATTTGATCTCAGCATTCAGAGAAAGGAGAAGGGGGTCGATCTCTTCATATGGAAAAATGGAATTTTTTCTTTTCCCTTCTCTGACTCTTTAGAGATCAGTTTATTGTATTGCAAAGAGTGGAGTTGGAGGCACCGCCGTGAGGGAGATAATTGCCAGGAAAGGACTAGAGAAACAATGTTTCACTTGTATCATGTAATTTCTTACAGAACAATGAATCAAATTTAGTTTCTTTCGGCATCTTCTTTGGGTATATTATCAAATTCCTTTGATGATGTATGATTTCTTCACTCTAATTATCAATGAATACTGTTGATTTTGCAGCCAATTATTAACGCATTGATTTATGATTTGGATTTCTCTTAATTCATGAGTTTGTGTATACTTATATTTTAATTAAATTTCTTTGATTAAAATCTGTATCCATTTCTGGAAATGATTTACAGAAACTATTAAATCAATAATTCATGTTAATTTTTCAATTAACATAAGAGTTACAAGGTAATCTTGGATATGCTTGATCTTTAAATTAGTATCAGTAATTTTAATTGCTTGGTTACATTTGAAGTAATAAGTTAAATAATTTAATTTTGCATTTCTGTTAAGTTGATAAAATAAATTATTTGAATTTGAACCAAGTTACCTTGCACATGGTAAATATACTTCTTTTAGATCAAATCTAACTTAGCTTAGATTTATTTTAAGGTAGAGTTATCTTAGGTTTAGATCCACCTTTACAGTTAGGACACTTTGATCTTTCCTTGTAGGAAGACAGATCCTTTTAGGATCAAACACTCACAAGTTCCAGCAGAGGCCTTTGTATTTGTGGGTGTTAACTACACCAAACAACTCAAGGATAGGATAATACTTATGTAGGATTATCTGAAGCCTTTGGGTGGGTTTCCATCCCTTGTTGTTTGCCTTGGACACCTTTCTGGAACCTACATAACTGATGCATCAGCAAATTGTGCTAAAACGAGGGACGATTGGCAAGTAAGCCCTTTTGAGCTGTTTTTATTTAACTTCATTTATTTTTTAAAATGGTTCATATCTATATTCTAGATCATGCTTTCAGTTTTCCTAGGCATGCTATGAGTATTTCTAGAGAGACAACTAATTTCTTACAATGATTGAGCTTCAACGGAAAAGGTAAGATCTCTGCATCTCAACAACTTTCTAAATTTAATTATTTTTGTGATTTATAAATTTATTTGATGAGAATGAGAGATGCAGAATTTTTACCGCTACTTTTGAAGGAAGAATCCAGAGTTGGTATGAATATCTACCAGCTAAATCTATTCATCCATGGAAAAAATTCAGGAAGTTATTTCTTAGTGCTCATGAGAATTATAGTTACAAAAAACTTGGTTTTGAATTAGAAAATCTACGTAGATACAAAGATGAACCTCTTGATGATTTCTTTTCTAGTTTATGTTAATATGTTGAAAATTTCATGAGAGACACCAAATTTCTAAAAAAGACACAATTGATTTGTTTTTTCATCTTAATTCTATTTCTGACACACTTGATTTGGAAAAGAATGATAAATATGAAATTTATGACATGAATTATCTCAGTTCATCAATGAATGTTGATTTAGAATCTAATCCTGTTAATTCCACTCAAATAATGAAATTGTTGTGCATGCACAAGAATTAGGATTTTGTGATACATAGTTTCAGGGACAAAAGAATAAGGATTGCAATTCGACTCTTATATTAAGTAATGATCCTAAAACTCTTGTTATAGAAGATACATTGGAAGAAGAATTAAAGATTCTGGATCCAACAATTGAATGTGCTAATGATGATTCTATTATTGATATTACGTTATCTTCTTCTCATGATCAATCAGGTCCCCTCATTCAAAATTCATTATTAGATCATATTTTTACTAATTATATTTCTCTTGAAGCAATTAATGAAATCTATTTTATCAATAGAGAAGCATTTAATTTTTTACGTTCTGAAACCTATTTCTCTTTGTAACCAGATATATTTATGATCAAATATTACATTTGTATGTTATAATTTTCAAACTGATACTATGTTTTGGTCAGATTTTGATAGGATACAAAGTAAGTCTTTTAAGAATGAGGGACATATTTTTGTTCAATCTGGTTTATCTCTAAATTTCCATGAAGAAGGCAATAATATTCTTACTACCATTACTCATGTAATAAATGAATCTTCATCTATTTCATCTCATGTCATTAAGGATTATGATTCAGTCTATAATATGGAAAGGGATACAATATTTTCTCATGTTGTATTAGATTTTGGTCTAATTTATTGTAACATGATGACCACATCTGGATCTGATGTCATTAATTATAAGCTTCAAATTGAAGGACAAAATGAGGTAATTGATTTTAAGGTAATACCAAATTGTCATTTGGTTCCTCCCCAATTTATTAATGATGACATTGTTTTATAGAATTCATTTTCCACTGAATCCCTTTTGCAATTTTTTAATCATATTCCTGATAAGATTCATTTTAGTTATGATCCTCATGAGATATCAGTTTTCTCCATGAATGCATTACAAATATCATCTCACTTCCAGCATGATTTTTGTAATCTAATTTTTGGTTGGTTGGAAGAATCATTTATAAAAAACTTTCCATGTAATCCTCATTCTTTGTACATAAGAAAACTGATTTGATTTGTCCTATGTTTCCATTTGAAGTATTGTGATTTTCAATACTAATACATAACTTGTTTTCTTTTGCAGGTTTCAAGTTACATAACTGGTTGCATTGGAAATTTAATTATACTTAGTTTTTGTTTTCTTTTTAGAGTAGTGTAGGAGTAGGTGTAGAATAGAATAGTTTTTTTTATCATTGCTTTAATAATTAGATTACTCTTTTGGTTTTTCTTCAATAAAATAAAATGATTTGCGATGACAAGCCAAGTCCAAGTTGAAAGCAACGCTTCTTCAGATGCATTCATGGAAGTATTTTCTTATCCTCTTTCACTTTATTCATGCTCTCACTTATTATCAGTTCAAGGCATTCATGTTTGAATTATCTTTTTAGTTTTAAATCATAATGATCTTGTCATGAAATGCTTTGAATTGATTATTTTCCAAGTTTTAAGAGCAAGAACAATTTGACATGAGACAAAGTAATTAAAATTATAACATCTTCATGTCACGCGAATATTGATCTTTCCTAGACATGCACTTGAAAATGAAGGTTTTTACATATTTTTGTTGCAAATTGAACACAGTTTAGTTTAGTTTCTTTTGTGCATAATTTTTTATAAAGGAGGCCTTATTGTCCTAAACAACTTTATGTGAAGCAACACATGTTGATCGTAATTCTTCAGCTGAAAGAGAATAAATTTATTTTAAGAGTTTTATTATAATCAATTCAATTTACAGATTCAACACATTTTCATATATGAATTGATATAGTTATTCTCTTTACAATAAAAAAAATCCTTCGATTCTACAAACACAACAAACAAATCTCTCTTTTGTTTGCATGAGACAATTTTGTAAGGCTTACTTTTGCAATTATTTTACATTTTAATTTAGGCTTCTTTTGTTTGTAATAAAGACCTAATTAAATATGATATCTCATGATCTTTTAAAAACAAATTTCTTAATCATTAATTTTTCTTTTAGTGAGTGATATAGTTGTGAGATTTTGATTTACTTTTGGTTCCACTTGTATATATGTTTGATTTTATCATTCCTACATTTTATTTTCTTTTTGGTTTGTTTTAAGTTTTTCATAATTTTCACTTTTAAAATAAAGGAGCTTATCACTCTTTTACAGTCTCAAAGTCTTATCTATTAAGGATATTTTTATAAATGTTTTCTGTTTGCTGGAAATCAAATGTTTTGATTAGTTAATCTCTGATTGTGAAAAATCAATAATAGACTGTGTTGATAATTATATTTGAATCTTTATGTCATTATCCTTAGAACTTTATCTTTAACTCAACATGAACATATGAGTTTGAATTTAATTACTTTTAACGGAATCGGTTTCAGGAAAGAACTTTCAATCTATAAATATTAGTAATCTTTAGATTCCTTACGCCATCCTTTCTCTTAAGGAGTTTCTAAGTATGCTCCCCCATTAAGTAGGCTACATCAAATTGAGATTAGCGCATTACACATAGTTTGCATATTTCTTTAAAGTTGCTATTTGAGATATAAGCCATCAGGCGAAAATCGGTTAAAAGACGTCCCCGTCAAGGCTATAAACACCTATGGGATGCAGTGGCTCCGTCTATGGTGTCTGGGATTCCAAATCATAAATATTATATATATATAAATCTTTAAGAATCATTTGTCATCCCACACTCACAGAGAGTCATTTGATGTTGCTTACCCATTAGTAAATTGAGTCAGTGTATAGATGTATATCTAAATCAATAAACTAGGACCAGAGCACTCAGAAGTAAGGTTAAAAGGAATCCCTGTCACGGCTATAAATGTTGGCTAGGAGTAGGGTCCTTCCTATGGTATTGGATTCATTTCTTAATACTATGTCTTATATGGTTAGTTTTATTTCCCAAGGCTAATTACTGGTAAAGTTCTTGATTCTTACATCTTATGAATAATTTATTTTGAAAAATGAGTTTATCTTAAAAAACGTCTTTTGGATAATGATGGGAATGACTTGGATATTTTAGAAACTTTAAAGTCTAACCAATACTATATCATTCAATGGTAAAGCTATTCAAATTATTTGAGATGTAGGATGAGAAAGCATTTTATTTTCATTCTTAATTTTTATAGATTTGAATATTGTAATTCAGAGATAATTGGTTCTTCCCAGCCAATCACCATTTGTCACTACAATAGATCCCGTGTTTTATCCAAAACATGGGAGCCCCAATTTTTATATGCAAAGGTAATGTTTAAATTCTGCAGTCATTTTGGGGTTCCCGTGCTGTTTATCATGGTTTCTATGTTTTTTTCATGATTTGATTTAGTTAACATTTTAAAAAATTTATGCATTTTTGTGTGTTTTTGTGAGTTGCGGAAAGAACTAAATTTTCCCAAAAGTGTGTCTTACCCGCAACCCGCAATGCAGATTGTGGGAGCTTGGTTTTGCATTTAAAACCTTTTCATTTTGCAAGCCACAATACGGACTGCGGGTCCGTACACATTTTTTTTAATAATCGCAGTTTCTCATCTCTGCAACCCACAACCTGCAATTGTGGATTGCGGGGAGATCATTTCGTTTTCGTGTTGTTTTTGTTTCCATAATCCGAAATGCGGGTTGCGGATTGTGGACTTTTTGTTTGTTTGTTTTTGTATGAAGTTGCATTTCTGCAACCCGCAACCCGCATTGCGGAATGCACATTATTTTAATTTTACTTTTTTTTTTATTCATTTCAGTTGGTTGTATAATCTCGGTGGTTAACTTAATAGGTTATCTTTCACATTCCCCACCTAGATTTGGTCTTCATTGCATAAACTGATTTATTTTATTGGTTTTTGGATATTTCAAAGATCTTGTCATTGGATTCCGACTATTATGTGTAATGATTTCTTATCATTATTTGAACCTGTTGGAGTCATTTACCTGATTCCATTTTGACTAATTAAGTTCATATGATGTTTCTATAGTTTTGGCAACAATTTTGAACTTCATTGAATCAATAAGTTTAAAGAGAATCTTGATGGGTTAAAATAATTTGGTTGAACACTTATTTTAATCATTTTGATTTATGACTTAAAATGTGTACATCAAATAATGGAAAGAGTCAATCATTTTTTTTATTAAGCAAAGTATTATATTTTACAATGAATAATTAGCTTTGCTTATTGATAAGATTACTATTCTTGTTTAAATTGCGTTCAATATACTTTTAAAATGCGATATTAATAATTTATTTATGTATTTGGCTTTTAATATCATACTATTTTCAATGTTAATACAGAGTATTTCACTAAACCCTAATTCATTGTTTCCATGAAGGATGAAGTTTAAAAATGGATCGCGCACCTGTAGAAGACATGTTTTCTGTGTAGAGGATTGTGATCAAAGCGTGAGGAATTAGATCAAATGGTTGAAAACCCACTTCTTAAATAGGCCCATTTATCTTTAATCATTGACAATTTTGTAAATTGATTAACATTTTGGGAGGAAGAGGTGAATTTTCTAGAAATTCATTCCGGTCAGTTTTGCATAGTCAAACAAACAAAACATCTGGGGATTTGATGCTATCCTTCCCACTTCTCTTCACTTCTATAAATTTGATCTCAACATTCAGAGAAAGGGGAGGGGGGTCTATCTCTGCATATTGGAAAATGTAATTATTTATTTTCTCTTCTCTGACTCTTTAGAGATCAGTTTATAGTATTTCAAAGAGTGGAGTTGGAGGCACCAGCGTGAGGGAGATAATCGCTGGGGAAGGACTAGAGAAACAGTTTTTCACTTGTATCATATAATTTCTTGCAGAAAAATGAATCAAATTTAGTTTCTTTCCACATCTTCTTTAGGTATATTATCAAATTCCTTTGATGATGTATGATTTCTTAACTCTAATTATCAATGAATAACGTTGATTTTGTAGCCAATTATTAACGCATTGATTTATGATATGGATTTCTCTTAATTCATGAGTCTTTGTATATTTATATTTTAATTAAATTTCTTTGATTAAAATCTGTATCCATTTTTGCAAATGATTTACAGAAACTATTAAATCAATAATTCATGTTAATTTTTCAATTAACAGAAGAGTTACAAGGTAATCTTGGATATGCTTGATCTTTAAATTATTATCAGTAATTTTAATTTCTTGGTTACATTTGAAGTAATAAGTTAAATAATTAATTTTTCATTTATGTTAAGTTGATAAAATAACTTATTTGAATTCGAACCAAGTTACCTTGCACACGATAATTATACTTCTTTTAGATCAGATCTAACTTAGCTTAGATTTCTTTCATGGTAGAGTTATCTTAGGTTTAGATCCACCTTTACACTTAGGACACTTCGATCTTCCCTTGTAGGAAGACATATCCTTTTAGGATCAAACACTCAGAAGTGTCAGTGGAGGCCTTTGTATCCGTGGGTGTTAACTACACTAAACAACTCGAGGATAGGATAATACTTGTGTAGGATTATCTGAATCATTTGGCTGTGTTTTCATCCCCTGTTGTTTGCCTTGGACACCTTTTCAACACCTACATAATCAAGGCATCTACAAGGAAATGTGTCATCACAATAGAGCTTTTCAATCGGAGTTATATTATTTTACAAAAACAGAAGGTCTGATAGAAATATTCAACGGGAATCCCTGAAATGGAAACATTTCAACATGTTGGTGTTGAGAAATGGAGCCTGAACAGACATGAGGTAGAGAATCATAGTAGATTATCGAGGTACACAACAAGGCATTTATTGTGAAGGGTCGATAAATAAGGTTTGATAGCTAATCATGGTCTAGCAAAGATTAGATCGTCAATAGTTAGTATGCACTAAGATCAAAAGTTTTGATCCATAATGGATCGACTACTTGCATGATGGATAACAACAGGTGGGAGAGATGTTGGGATAAAATACACCTAGTTACAGCCAATGTTAACTAGCAATGGCTCCAATAAGAACATTTTAAAAACCACCTCCAACTGAGTTGTTACCACTCTTGGTAATCAAATACCATTGACACTTTCCTACCCAATTAAAGAAAGATTTGACATGGACCAGCCGCAACCACATGGGCAAGTGGACATGGTATGGACTAGCTACATGAATAGATAAGATCATATTGATCGAGACCATTCATGTTGATTGAAAGTAATCAATCATTAAAATAGAAGGTACGTTGCAGATGGCCCATATTAAGTAGGTATGTTTCCCATAGGAAAGATTTGACTATTTGTTCCAATAAAAGTGATCAAGGAATTGTCAAAGGCATTTATGCTGTGAACGATTAGGATGCATTTGGAAAGAATGGATCGGGTAATTGTGACCATTTTCTTCGATAAATGTAACATGTTTGAGGTAAAAAATGAATTCATGAGACGACAAGAAAGGGCCGCCAATAGTCTAGATTTGGAAATCAAAGTAGATCAATGTCCACAAAACTAGACAAGATATGATGACCAAACAAAATAAACAGATGGCTTGGCCTCATAAGACAATGCCAAGTTTGTACATTCTGCCACAATTGGTAGGCATATGTCATTCCACATCGACAGTTCTACCATGTTAGCAGAAATTAAGAGGAATATTCAATGATGTGAAGATGAGCAGGAGTGAACAGAAATAGGTCATGGGTTTAAGTTGATTTCTAGGTATTAATAATTAATTGGAATTAATAATTAATTTCATGCAACATTCAGTCACTACAAATCAGTGAAACTATAAGAAGAATGTTGAAATTGGGTAAATTCGACAATATTGAAGTGCTATTATTTTTAGCTCAGGAATCAAAACTGAGAATGAATATATCCATTAGAAAGCCTATTCGGAAGAGAATAGTGCTGGTAATCCACTATGTAGAGTTATATTTATGAGTATTTCAATAAATTGACAAACATGGTTTCTGGGTTTGAATGGTCAATCCTTTTGTTAATCATGTGTATAATCACCAAAGCACCCCAAAATTTGGGGAAAGAGGTTATGGTGATAAGGGAGTGTGATAGAGGTAAAATGAATGAAGTATGATTTTATGAACATCAAAGGGTACTCTCACAATGGTGTGTAAATAGAATGGAATGAGCCAAGTATGGTTTAGATGCGTGATGAATAGCAATGTGGATGACTGTCAAATCCTCTTAAACCTAAAAAACAATTCTATGGTGATCTAGAAGCATGATATATGTAATATTTAGTTGTATTTCTACATATGTATCCATAATGATACTTGTGTAGTTATATGAAGGTGTGATGAAAGAAGAAATGCATAGTAAAAGTTCTTACAAACAAGAATATCAAAAAACTAATCTAAGGAGGGATGAAACTGAGACTATGATGGTACTATTGTTCTGTAGAAATACTTAATGAAGCAATTAATTCATCATTGATTATTAACCAACAATAATTAAGAGAAGTTTATGGTACCTTAGCTTGAGTTGATATGCATTTATCATAATCAAATATGCCAAAAGGTAGTACAAGAAGAGACATAAGAGCTCTTGGGTGTTGAAGATAGAGAGAGATGAATCACAACATCGAAGTATGTTGGAAATGCTACAAATGCAACATAAATAAGACCAAAATGATTATATGTCCTGTGGAGGGGATAAAACATCTAGGAAGAAGGGAATAAATTGAAGTGAAGAGTTATGGATCTCTTGGTTTTTGTTGTTGTTATTTGGTGCAATGACAGAAAGGATAACAGAGGTATGATAAATACCAGATTGCATAAAATGGCATTCCTATGCATAAAATAAGGGTGTAAATTATAAACCCTTGGGATAGGAAAAAACAACCATATAATAAATGTTGTTGATCATGAAGTCCACAATATGTTCACAAGAAAAGGATCATTGAAAAGTCTTGGATGGTGGAGTAAATATACCACAATAAAAATGGCATGTATCCCATGAACGAGAAGGGTAATCCACCTTAATAGATAATATTTGTGTGCGCTGAGTAGAGTGGAAAGATATGGACCAAAAACTTATGTGTAAATAATGTGAAATGAAGGATAAAATCCAATTCGCCTGGGATTTTCTATTAAGGGAGTGAGGCAATCCATTTTGTAGAATTGTCATGTGAAACAGGATTGGTGATATAGTGGAGTAAGACAAGAAATTTCTAAGGAATGCAAAGGAAAATCCCAGAATTAGATAAGGTTAGAGGCAATGCTAGATAAGGATATGTCAAGCTAGGATTATCTAGGAATGATCAATAGAAGCAGCGCAACAAATTTTAAAGAGGAGCGTAGTGAAATGATGACCAAAGCATAAAAAAGCTGCAAAGATGCCAAGAATTGACTACAACCTTAAAGGGCACATGTGATTAACAAGGAAAACATACAAATGAGGGATATTTCCTCACCCTGGATATGTATTTTGTTTCTAGAATAGAGTTGTATAATTTGTATGTAGCAAGAATAACTTATGTATGAATTAAATATTGATACTTGGGTGATAAGATTTCATTTAATGATGAATTATTTAATTGGAAAAAGAGGCCATGAAAGAGACTAGTTAAGCTGTGGAATTCCATGTTATGAAGAGAAATGTAGAGGTGGAAATTCATTAACTCTTCTTATTCATTGTTATATTTATTTATGTTTAAAAAGTAATCATGTAGATATATTTTTATGGTATGACAACTAAGTATGGTTTTTGATTTGTTGTATAACAAGAAATAGTTGAGAACATGGTTGAAGATGTTGATGATACAAATTCTTGTGGAGATAAGTCTCAAAATGAAAGAGGACAATAAAAGATCTTGTCAAGAGGTTGATGGATGGAATCATTTGAGTATCCATGAAACACCAACTGATTTAGTAACATCCAAGGTGTCGATGGAAACCACACATGTATGGAATTGATCACGCCTCTGTTGCATGAGTGTTGAAGGGATTTGGGTTAAAAATCCTTCAATTTTGTTTGATATACTCATTGATATGTTCATGATGACATTTGAATTCATGTATGTGATTGATACATGATTGGGATAAAGGAATAAATCCTTGGGTATGAAAATATCTTAGAATCTTTTGATGCATTCATGAGTTAGTGTGCCATGATTGAAATGGTTAAAAGTTAATAACCATTGTAAATGAGTAATATACTCATGCTTGGAAAATAAATGTCATATGAGATATCCATGTATGAGGCCATGTGTTGTAGAAATATAGGAAGGAAATAATGCCACAATAGTATCTAATTATTTCATTTCAGGTGATTGATGTCTTTGACTACAACCTCTTTGCCAACACTAAATAGCACTAAAGAAGTATATTCTTAATGTTGTGTTTGGGTTGAGGAGGAGGGTATCTATATGATAAAACAAGTAATTATGAGGTGGATGGATAATGTGTCGAGGGGTTGTTTGAATCCTTCAACTTATCATGGAGGATCATATGAGTTGGAATTATGGCAATTTTTAATCAATGTGAGGATGCATTAAGTGCATACACATAATTAGATTATGTGGATGCACAAATTGGCACATACATGGTTTGCATTGTGAGATTGCTCCATGTGCTAGTAATGCATACATGGTAAATGATAGTTTATTGCATGTAATATGTTGAGAATTGAAAATGATTGAATTATTGGATTTATAATTTGAGATCATTCAATAGGTTGTTATGACTATTGCAATGAAATAAGTAAATGACAAAGTAATCACGATTTTTTGGTTTCTTTGTATATTTTTTTAAGGAAAATAGATTGTAAGTAGAATTGTTTTAGACGTGGTAGTGGATGTAATTCCATAATGCAAACTAAATTCTATGCAAGGGCCAAACATTAAGAGAAGAATCTTATAGTTGTGACTATTGTTTTAGTATGAAACATATTTATAATTTAAAATTGAAATTTACGATGAAATCTCATGGTAACTATATGTGTCTGATACATGTCAGAAAATGGATCTATCCAGTGATGATAGATGATTATAAAAGTTGTAATCCCATGAAGAATCTTATTCAAGGACACTGGAACTCTATAAGTTGTGCTCTTCTTGTGCAAGAAATCCTTAGTGAATGTCGAATTTCCCGAGGGATTGTTAAATTAGAGAAGGGGATGTCTAATCTTGGAGGGAAAGTGTTAGTAGAGAAGAGGAAACTTTAATGAATTTATTGTGAGCAATTAAGGATATCTTTAAATTCATAGCATGAAGAGTTCCTGGTTAGTATGTGCTAGAAATATGATGGAAACTTGGAAGGGAAATGAGGAATGGTTCAACGAATTGTTAACTCAATCAAGGGAACCCGAGGGACTATTAACTCTGTGAAGGAGATCCCATTCCTCGGGTTATGTAGGCTAAAGGGGATGATTCATATGGACTGAGATAGCTACAAAAAGGTGCGTCAAGAGGAGCAATGGGATGAATTATTTCCCATGGAAATTTGTGAAATAAAAGAAATATGCATACATATAAGTTTCGAATAGAGATCCATACTTATTGGATTAAATGAATATATGTGCTTACCATTTTTGTAATGGAAAATTGTTATGTAATTATGACTATTTTATGAGAATGAATATAACATAGATACTTCTTCTTAATAAATGATGTAGGTAAATTTAGAGGTGACAAGATTGGGAAGATAGCTAAATAAATAGATAATCAATGTTGGTGCATTTATGTAAGGGTCACTAATTATACTGTTAGATTTTTATCAATTTGATAATATGATATTAGGATATTATCTGAGAGAATAACATGCAAAGCAATCAATCACAAGAGACAATAGACACAAATATTTTCCTCGAGGAAACCATAAAGGAGAAAACCCTACAACTTTCTCAGAGATAGAATGAGCACCAATGGCCACAGTAAAACCCAAAGATAAAAAGATGATCTCCAACAGCTGTTCTCTCTCTCACTTGTGTGAGATCCTCCTCTATCACCTATCCGATATAGCTGGGTGAGTGTGTGTATCAAATAGAGAGGCTCACTCTCTATTTATACTAGTTCCTGACTTAACAATCACTTACCATGGTCAACTTCTCTAGGAGATTCTAATAACCCTAGTGCCCCTTAATCGTGGGGAATTTTCCCCCCTAATCAACAAGGAGGGTTAACCTCAACTCAATTGTGGGGACTATTTCCTCGATTTACAACAGAGGTTTAACCTCAATGACTTTACATGAATTTATTATATTAATGACTCTCCCGATAGGAACATCGGGTACAATGAAATATAAATGATTCTCCTGATAGGAACATCGGGGTACAATATAAGATATACAAGTGAATACATTCCAAAGTTACAAATACATCAACACTCCCTCTTAACTAGGATGGTATTCTCTTGACACAATTCATCAGCACAAGTCTTTGTCACTAGATCATCATCAAAGATGGATCATCACTGGACCATCATCAAAGCTGAATCATCACTGGATCATCGCCGTCGTCACTGCTCCCGCTATCTCTAGGAAATGGTGTTATCTCTCAATTCTAATCATGATAGGAATTCTTACAGAGCCATGCCTTTTTCATGTTGGTTTTAGGCCTAGCCTCCATGTAGGTATTCATCTTCTTCAGCACTTATATCCGACCATGGGATGTCCAGCTTGCCACCATGTCGAAAAGTCCCACCTAGCACTTATATCTGACCATGGGAGGAACACATACGGCATCCATGTCAGAATGGCATGCCCATCACTCACATATGACCATGGGATTCCTAGCCTGCCACCATGTCAAAAAGGATCATCACTCACATCTGACCATGGGATGCCTAGCCTGCCACCATGTTAGAAAGGATCAACACTCACATCTGACCATGGGAGGCCTAGCTTGCCACCATGTCAGAAAGGCTCATCCAACACTTATATCTGAACATGGGAGGCCTAGCCTACCACCATGTCAGAAAGACCCAGCACTCACATCTAACCATGGGAGGACCATCCTGCCACCATGTCAGAAAGGCTTAGCACTTATATCTGACCATGGGAGGCCTGACCTGCCATCATGTCGGAAAGGCTTAGCACTTATATCTGACCATGGGAGGCTCGAATTACCACCATGTCAGAAAGGCTTTGCACTTACATATGACCATGGGAGTCCTAGCATGTCACCATGTGAGAAAGGATCTGTACTTACATTTGACCATGGGAGGCCCAACTTGCCACTGTGTCAAAAAGGCTCTACACTTACAACTAACCATGGGAGGCCCAACCTGCCACCATGTCAGAAAGGCTCTGCACTTACATCTGACCATGGGAGGCATAGCTTGCCACCATGTCAAAAAGGCTTTGCACTTACATTTGAGCATGGGAGGAACCAATCCTACCACCATGTCAGAAGGGCTTTGCACTTACATCTAACCATGGAAGGCCCAGCCTGCCACCATGTTAGAAAGGCACTCGCACTTATCACCTCCCCTTGGAAGGCACCTCTATCTGGAGAACACCAAGCTTCTTCTTGAAGTACTCATAATTCACTCTGTCCATTTCTAGTAGAGAATTACATCACAGTTGATTACATCCAAGGATAACCCATGAGCTTCGCCAGGACTGATTACATCCGAGGACAACCTACAGGACTGTTTACGTCTGAGCAACCTACGAGCTTCACCAGGATTTTATGTTCAAACAACCTGCCTCACTAGCTATGATAGAACTCATCACTCCCTCTTTCGAGAGATATTGATATGGATCACAAACTGGAGCTTCACTACTCCTTTTCTTCTTTGGTTGTACTCAGTGCCACGCAGGAATGCATTCTACTAGACCAAGAGACCACACATGATATCATACTAAGGCACCAACCCGAAGTGCTCTTCCTATCAATGGAACTTCCTGCACAATACAATTCTACATAACCCTGTAGGTTAATTTTCTGATTCGCTTCATACTTGAGCCCATAGTCAACTATACCCTTCAGGTACCTCAGAATATGCTTGGCAGCAATTAGGTGAACATGTCTTGAATTGTTCATAGTAAAGCAAATATCTGGTCTTGTATTCATCAGGTACATCAAGGAACAAATCATCTAACAATACATCATGGCATCAACCATCTCTAATGAAGCATCACTCAATAGCTTTAGGTTTGATGCCATAGGTGTGGCCATGGCTTTGCAGTCCATCATCACGAACCTCTTCAGTATCTCTACTACATACTTCCATTGTCCCAGGGATATTACATCCTCATTCTGCCACACCTCCATGACTAGAAAGTATTGCATCATACCCAAGTCCTTCATCTCGAACTTAGCAGCAAGTCTCCTTCTTGCAACTTTAATGAGTTCCTCTTTTCTATCAGGAATAATCCATCGACATATAACAGGAGCACCACTGGTCTTCCACCTTCAACCTTGAATCAAAGGTTGGAATCCACTATATTCTCAGTAAATCCTAGAGTCATCAATAATTTTTCCATCCTATCATATCATGTGAAACCTCAAGATCTTCTACAGTCACTCCCTTTGAAATGGAGCATCATTCTCCCTCTTCCTTTCGTACTCTATGTATTGAAACATTATGTACTAGAGTGACAAGCAGCTTCCTCTGCTACTAATATTTTATGTATTCATCTAGGGTCACTAGATACTGAGATCCTCTATCTTGAACCTTTTCAAATGTTCTTCTCGCACCCATCTGTGAGCTCATCATCCTCTATAGGATTTCATCTTCAACCTTGTAGAAAAGGTTAAGATCTTCATCACTGTAGGTGATATTCAAGCTCCTCATGTATGTGTTATCCCATGGGTGTCTTCTAAGATCGTACAAGGCCTTTTTTAATTTGCACACATGAGTCTTCCTGTCATGTGTCTTAACTTCTAGCGGCTATAAATGTCTCTTTGTAGTCTATGCCTTCTTTCCGTGAGAAGCCTCGTGCTACGATTCTTTCCTTGTATCCCACAATGTTTCCATCTACTGCATGATGGAACTTGTAGATCCATATGGAATATACTACGGACTTCCCTTAAGGTCTTGATACCGTATCCTAGATATCATTCTTCTTGAAATGGTACACTCCTTCCCTCTCTTCTTGGCTATTTCTTCATAGATGGAAGGTTCTGCATCAATGATGTCCCTCAACAGTGTCACATAACTACATTGTGTCTGAGAATTCTTCTTTATTTGAAAGTATCGTCATATTATTCTTCATCTTGCATTATTTATCGAACTTTCATCACTTGTTCTTTGAAACAAGTCTCATCCTTCTTTTCTTGTAGGAAATTGTATATGATCTATCCTGCAAGTCAAATGCATTATTTGTATGGTTAGAGACATTTCATAAGGCATATTCATAATGGAAAATTATTATGCATAAAGATATAATCATGCAACTATTTTAGCCAATGTAACATTCATCCATATCTCACATAAACTTTATAGATGCCTTCCATCTCTACCATGACATCATTGAGATTGTGTACTAATCCAATATGTTAGCAAAGAGGCTTCATTCTAGATAAGTAGCAATGGAGATTTGCATAGAACCATGGGCTACTTACCCATCACATGCATATTAGTAGTATACTGTCATTAATGCAAACATTCTATCATGTATAACACATCAACTAAATATAAACAAATGCATAACAATATAATATCATGAATGAATACTAATATTTATTTGTTTCATGGGTAGACTCCTTCTTGAGCCTTCTGCTACATCATCTTCTTCATTCTTGACATCATCATTTCTTATCCAAATGCTAAAATTTATAAGAGATTCTTCAAGAATTGAGTCCCTCATATTCCTCATCGCTTGAGGGATCTTCTTTGGATTGTGAGAGCTTGATCTTCAGTTTCTCCCATTTTATTTTCTCTTATTATGAGTTGAGCTTCTTCTTTTTTGCACTCTTACTAGAGTATTTTGAAGGTAATCAATTCCTTTTGGCACACATTCCTTGAATGAATAAATCCCATGATCCTAGGAGGCCATTCAAGGTGGTTATAACCATATCTTATTCTTCTTTGATTGCTTCGCCATAGCATCAAACACTTCCTTTTGGCGTCTTCAAGGATGACACATGAGGGATGAGATGATCTTTAATAGAATCTGCAATGATTCTTTTGACTCTAGCCTTTGCCTTATCTCCCTCTGGCTCCTAGACCTTCCTTACTGAAATACTGATCCAATTCAATTTCTTCAAGGACCATAGAGTTCCTATACTTCTTCTGATTTATATTCTTCCTTTCAAAATAGCTTGGTCAAGGAATAAAACAACCCATAGGTGTCTTTAAGGAAGACACATGTGGTATAAGGTGATCCTCTTGGCCTTCACCAAGCTCTTCTTGTGTAAGGATTTAACCTCATCTCCCTAGGGAATTGGAACCTCTCCACTTATGTAGGTGTCCAATTCATTTTCTTCAAGAACCAGTGAGATCCTATACTTCCATGCTTGAAATTTTTCAGCTTCACCAAGCTTGTCATCAAGTTTTTGTGATTAGTCATTTTCAAATGAGAACCTCAAACTAAATAGCAAAAGATTAGATCTTACCGATTTGAGGTGTCCGTCCTGGTTCCGGATCTGGCTAATCTAGGGTTTGTCATAAAAACACTAATTTTATAAACTTGGAATATTTATGATCTGATTAGATAGAAATATGGGCCTCTTCAAGGTGATCTATCCAATATACTCCTTTTCTGAAAACATTGGAGGGAAGCTCCTAGAATAGGAAGGGGTCTAGTTTACTAATTTCTTCTGCATAAATTCCTGATATTGTTTCTATAGTATCTCCAAAATTAATACTCCTATGTGTCTACAACTTCGTACTGAGTTAGCCTCGTATGTCCTCTTTCCAACACCATAGGTTTGAGAATAATTGGTTTCAACAATTGGGACTTATGATATTTTTCCCAATGTGATTTATTTCAGGACTGTTCAGCATAACGAACTTGTACAAACTTCCACGTGTCACTATTTTATTTTCGGGGTCTAAAAATTTTAAAAAATAAAGTACAGTTCATTCCATATCTGTAAAATCTTGGTAAATTTCATTTGGACCTTTGTATCCCGAGATATAACAATTCTCCCTAGGTGTCATGTTTAGGGATGAACCCTGGAAGAGGCTAGAACCCTGATTTGGAGGAATTATATCTCCTAGAATATAGAGAATATAAGGATGACATTTTTACAAAGGGTAAATCAGGAATATATATTCGGCATGTGAAAATTTTGGCTCCTAAACCATATTCAATATCCAGATATAGCGAATGTACCAAAACCACCAGTTTTAGTATTTTAGGGTTTTTCAGGCCCAGGGTCAAACTAGGGTTTGACTTTCTTGGAGTTTTCCTCAACCAAAAAAATTGACCTTGGTCTCTAAACTTAAATTTTTATGAGGATATAAATCCTATGCCGGGCTCACTCAAAATTTCCTCTTCTATAAAAAGCCCTAATTTCCCGCAGTAGTGACAAGTCAAAACTAAAAATGCTCAGAATCAGGTTATGCTTCGACAAGAAGATGCGCCCTTCAATGGAGAGTCATCCTAGCCTCCTTTTGCTGATGGATTATGGAGAGAGACCCAAAAATTAATAAGCCATATCTTTTGCAGCTGCACAGTGTCTTATTTTCAAGTTAGCTCTAATACCATGTTAGATTTTTATCAATTTGACAATATGATCTTAGGATCTTGTCTGAGAGAATAACATGCACAGAAATCAATCACAAGAGACAATAGACACAAAGATTTTCCTCAGGGAAACCATAAAGGAGAAAACCCCACAAATTCCTCAAAGATAGAATGAGCACCAATGGCAACAGTAAAACCCAAAGACAGAAAGATGATCTCCAACAGATGTTCTCTCTCTCACTTGTGTGAGCTCCTCCTCTCTCACCTATTCGCTATAGATGGGTGAGTGTGTGTATCAAATAGAGAGGCTCACTCTCTATTTATACTAGTTTCCAACTTGACAATTGCTTACCAGGGCCGAATTCTCTAGGAGAGTCTAATAACCCTAGTGCCCCACAACTATGGGGACTTTGTCCCTCGATCAATAAGGAGGGTTAACCTCAACTCAATTGTGGGAACTATTGCCCCGACTTACAACGGAGGGTTAACCTCAATGACTTTACATGACTTTATTATATTAATGACTCTCCTGATAGGAACATCAAGGTACAATATAAGATATACAAGTGAATACATTCCAAAGTTACAAATACATCAACATATACTAGAAGGAAAACACCAATAAGGTTGTAGCAAACGTGGTTGAAGAAGCAATGTGGGAGCTAGAAGTAGAAATCATTTTGGAATTTTTGAAAAAAACATTGTAATGTATCTAGTGCTAGTGTGCACTAAGGATGATGCATAAATTAAGGGGTATCAGAATCAAAATATAGTCTTTATGTAAAGGTTAGAATCCAGGATTAAATTGTCAGAATAACCAAAACACTATCAATATGCACACGTTTAATATTAATATAAAATATTTGAAGGTTGCAAAAGAACAAGGAAGAAGATGAGATGGGGGGATATGACTCCACAAGAGAGGAAGTATTGGTGGTATAAGGGAATATATGACCATGGTGGGATTATCTCCTTAACTGTAGCGTTAGTCATTAATATGAATTCCTAAACCTTGATTAAGGGTTATGCCTTGGTCAAGCCACAAGGTAGTCAAAATCTATGCACATAAAAGAGTGAGAGCTTAGTTGGTGAAGGGTATTCTGATTCATTTAGGGAATTCATTCCTTCTACCTATGGGGGTTCTTACTTCACTAGAAATTGTTGAGACTGATACCTAAGAGTGGTATCAGAAGACTAGAGATTCCATATGAAAAATGTCCATGCCTTAAATATATGAGATTGGTGCTAGGGTAGTGTACCCTTGGATAGAAACCTATCCTATAGACTATATATAGGGGTCCTAATTCAAAGAATTCACATCTTACCTTTGTTCAAGCACTAGAAGGGAGATGGAGGTTTTCTGAAGGAATGTTAGCTCAAAGAAGGGATCTTATTCATGGTGTTGTGTAGGTTAATGGGGAAGGAGAATTAAGGAATTGGAAAACTGTGGAGGGGGTTTCCTACACTAGGTGGTTGCATGAGAGTTAATATGTGCAAAATTTTGAGTGGTGTATAGCTAGAAAGAACACTTAGCTCTTATGCACTGATAGCACCATCTTACTAGTGGGTCTATCAAAGAAATATATGGCTTGACATAACCTACAACTGGGAGGAATATCCTTCACTTGGATCCAACTAGACAATTAAAATATAAGTGTCTTATTTTGTATGAACATTCTATGAATTTCATATATGTTTTATATTTTTATTATTTGGTGTTTTTTGAATGCCTAAATGCATGTAATTTCTTGGCATGGTGTGGGTTTCATGCTTAAATTACCTGTAATATTTAGTATTTGGTTATGTGTATTTGGGAAACCATAATATGTTTAAATTCCAGTTTGTTAATTTGTTTGAAATCCATGGTAACATAATGGGTATCTATAGTTAAATTGGATGTAAATTATAGAATGGGTATCATCGAAGATTGAGCGAAGTACCATGTGGTCCCTATGGATGATATAGGTAGTCAGGTATGTGACATTGTAATTCCTAGACTTGTGCATTATTCTACTTTATTTAACATATTTCACTCTTACCTTTTGTTTATTTTATAATTTTATCCTTAGTTTATTGATTTCTGCAATCAGGGATTCAATGCACTAACAAATAACTGAAGTTTCTCGTAATTATTCTTTATATGTCTTTTATTTTCATACCAGTATGTAAGAGCCCAATTACAAACTTTGGAGGTGAATGCATTTCGTTTCTAATTTTTATCTATTTAATGTAAAAAAAACTCTCATAAATATCATCTAGACAATGAGAGTACTTAGTACATTTGTTGATGTATTTGTAATTTCGGAATGTATTCACTTGTATATTTTATATTTTATTTCATTTTACCCCGAAGGAGATGTTTGTTCCTCTGATTGGGAAAGTTATTAAAATAATAAAGTCATGTAAAGTCATTGAGGTTAACCCTCTATTGTAAGTCAGGGCAATAGTCCCCACAATTGAGATGAGTTTAACCCTCCATTATAAGTCAGGGCAATAGTCCCCATAGTTGAGGGGTATTAGGGTTATTAGACTCTCCTAGTGAGGTAGGCCATGTAAGAGTAAAATTCAAGTGGAAAACAAGTATAAATAGAGAGTGATACTCTCTATTTGGAACACACACTAACTCAACTGTAGCACATGAGTGAGAGAGGAGCTCACACAAGTGAGAGAGAGAACAACTGTCGGAGATCATCTTTGTGTCTTTAGTTTTTACTTTGCTATTGGTGCTCATTCTATCTCTGAGGAAGTTGTGGGGTTTTATTCTTTATGGTTTCCCCGAGGAAAAATATTTGTGTGTCTTGTCTCTTGTGATTATTGATTTGCATGTTATTCTCTCAGATAAGATCCTAGATCATATTGATTAAATGATAAAAATCTAACATGGTATCAGAGCTAACCTCAGAAGAAGACACTTTGTAGCTGCAGAATATAGGGATTCTTATTTTTTGGGTCTCTCTTCACAGATCATCAGCAAAAGGATTCTAGGTTGACTCTCCATTGAAGGGCACGTCTTTCTATCGAAGCAAAATTTGACTTTGAGCATTTTCAGTTTTTGACCTGTCTTTGCTGCAGGAAATTAGGGCATTTCACAGAAGAGGAATTTTTTAGTGAGCCTAGGATATGATTTCTCTCCTCCTCAAAATATAAATTTAGAGACCAATATCGAAATTTTTGGTTGGGTAAAACTCCGGGAAAATCAAACCCTAATTTGACCCCGAACCAGAAAACCATAAAAGACTAAAACTAATCATTTTGGTGCATTCGCTATATATAAATATTGGAGAATGCTCAAGAGATGAAAATTTTCTAGAATGAAGATATATTTATGATGTACCCTGTGTAAAAGTTTCAACCTCAAATTATCTATGATCTAGGAGATATGATTCCTCTAAATTAGGGTTCCAACCTCTCCTTGGATTCATCCCTAAACATGACACCTAAGGAAAAATTCTATATCTCAGGATACGAAGGTTCAAATTAAATTTCACAAGATGTTCCAAATAGGTCATAGACTATAATTTTTGTGGTAAAATTTTCAGATCCCGAAGTTGAAACAGTGACACGTGGAAGTCTGTACAAGTTCGCTATGCTGAACAGTCCTGAAATAAGTCACCTTGGGAAAACTCCCATAAGTACAAATTGGTGAAACCAATTCTGCTCAAGCCTATGGTATTGGAAATATTAAATATGAGGATACCTCATTACAAAATTTAAAACACAAAGGAGCAGTAATTTCAGAGATACTGTAGAAAACATATCAGACATTTCTACAGAAGAAATTGGAAAACTAGGGTTTCCTGTTCCGGGAGATTCCCTCCACTGTTTTAAGAAAAGGAGTACATTGGATAGCTTGCCTTGAAAAGGAACATATTTCTATCCAATCGGAAGTTTTAAATTCCAAGTTTTGAAAATTATGGTTTTTCTGACAAACCCTAGATCAACCAGCTTCGGATCCAGGATGGACACCTCAAATCGGTAAGATCTAAATTTTTGCTATTTACATTTTAGTTTCTCATTTCAAAATGACTAATCACACCAGCTTGATGACAAGATTGGTGAAGCTGAAAACTTCCAAGCATGGAAGTATAGTATATCACTGTTTTTTGAAGAAAATGAATTGGACATCTACATAAGTGGAGAGGTTCCAGTTCCAGAGGGAGATGAGGCTAAAGCCTTACACAAGAAGATCTTGGTCAAGTCCAAAAGGATTATTGTTGATTCTATCAAGGATCACCTTATACTACAAGTGTATTCCCTAAATACACCTAAAGATATGTGTGATTCATTGACCAAGCTATTTGAAGGGAAGAATATAAATCATAATATGTATAGGAACTCCGTGATCCTTGAAGAAATTGACTTAGATAAGTATTTCAGTAAAGAAGTTATAAGAGCCAGAGGGAGATGAGGTTAAGGATAGAGCCAATAGAATCATTGCATATTCTATTAAATACCATCTCATTCCTCACGTGTCATCCTTGAAGACACTAAAAGGAAGTGTTCGATGCTATGACGAAGCAATCGAAGAAGAATAAGATATTGTTATAACCACCTTGAATGACCTCCCAAGATCATGGGATTCATTCATTCGAGGAATGTGTGCTAGAAGGAAGTGATTACCTTCAGCAGACTCTGGGAAGAGTGCACACAAGAAGAAGCTTGACTCATAATAAGAGAAGAGAAAATGGGAGCAACTAAAGATAAAGCTCTCACGATCCAAAGAAGATCCCTCATGCAATGAGGAATATGAAGGACTCAACTCTTGAAGAACCTCTTATCCATCTTAGCATTTGGATAATAAATGATGTTGTTATGAATGAAGAAGATCATGAATTTGAAGGCTCAAGAAGGAGTCTACCCACGAGACGAATAAAGATAAGTATTCAATTGTCATTTCATGATATTATTTGGTTATGCATTTGTTTATATTCAATTGATGTGTTATGCATGATAGAATATTTGCATTAATGACAGTATACTACTAATATGCATGTGATGGGTAAGTATCCCATGGTTCTATACAAATCTCCATTGCTACTCATCTAGAATGAAGCCTCTTTGTTGACATATTGGATTAGTGCACAATCTCAATGATGTCATGGAAGATATGGAAGGCATCTAGAAAGTTTACATGAGATATGGATGAATGTTGTATTGGCTAAAACAGTTGCATGATTATATCTTTATGCATAAGAATTTTCCATTATGAATATTCCTTATGAAATGTTTCTAACCATACAACTAATGCATTTGACTTGTAGGAAAGATCGCATACAATCGCCTACAAGAAAAGAAGGATGAGATTTGTTCCAAAGAACAAGTGATGACAGTTCAAGAAATAATCCAAGATGAAGAATAATATGACGATGCTTTCAAAGAAAGAAAGAGGTCTCAGAAACAATGCAGTTATGTGACACTTTTGAGTAACGTCATTGATGCAAAAACTTTGAACTATGAAGAAATAGCCAAGAAGAAAGGGAAGGAGTGCACCAATTCAAGAAGAATGATGTCCAGGATGCGGTAGTGAGACCTGAAGGGAATTATGTAGTGTCTTCCATATGGATCTACAAGATCCAGCATGTAGTAGATGAAAACATCGTGGGATACAAGGAAATACTAGTAGTAGAGGAAGCTACTTGTCACTCCATTGTAGAATGTTTCAATACATAGAGTACGAAAGGCAGAGGGATGATGGCGCTTTGCTTCAGAGGAAGTGACTGCATAAGATCCCGAGGTTCGACATGGTACGACAGGATGGACAAATTACTAATGGCTCTAGGATTTACTGAGAGTAAATCATATTCCAACCTTTGCTTCAAGGTTGAAGGTAGAAGACTAGTGATGCTCATGTTATATGGCGATGATTTTTTCTTGACAGGAAAAGAGGAACTCATTAAAATTGCAAGAAGGAGACTTGCTGCCAAGTTCGAGATGAAATAATTGGGTATGATGTACTACTTTATAAGAATGGAGGTGTAGAAGAATGAGGATGGAATCTCCCTTGGACAAGGGAAGTATGCAGTAGAGATCATGAAGAGGTTCAGGATGTGGGCTGCAAGGACATGACCACACCTATGGCATCAAACCTAAAGATATTGAGCAATGCTTCATCAGAGTCGATTGATGCTACAATGTATTGTCAGATGATTGGGTCCTTGATGTACCTGATGAATATGAGACCAGACATTTGCTTTTCTATGAACACATTGAGCCAGTTCTTGACAGATCCGAGACATGTTCACTTGATTGTTGCAAAACATATTCTGAGGTACCTGAAGGGTACAGTTGACTATGGGATCAAGTATGAAGTGAATCAGAAGACTAACCTAAAGGTTTATGTGGATTTAGATTGGGCAGGAAGTTCCATTGATAGGAAGAGAACTTGAGGGTGCTACTTTAGTATGGGATCAGGTGTGCTCTCTTGGTTTAGCAGGAAGCAGTCCTAGGTGGCACTGAGTACATTTGAAGCAGAAGAGGAGCAGTGAAGCTCCAGCATGTGATCCAGATTGAGATCTCTTGAAAGAGGGAGTGATGAGTTCTAGCATAGTCGGTGAGGCAGGTTGTCTGAGCATAAAATCCTGGTGAAGCTCGTAGCTTGCTCATACGTAAAAAGTCTTGTAGGTTGTCCTTGGATGTAATCAGTCCTGGGGAATTTCACATGTTATCCTTGGATGTAATTATCCCTGATATGATTCTATGCTAGAAATGGACAGAATGAAGTTTGAGTACTTCATAGAGAATCTTGGTGTTCATTAGATCGAGGTTCCTTCCAAGGGGAAGTGATGAGTATGTGAGGCCTTTTTGACATGGTGGTAGGTTGCACCTCCCATAGTCAAAGCTAAGTGTTGTGCCTTTTTGACATGGTGGCAGGATTGCTTCCTCCCATGTTCAGATATAAGTGTTGTTTCTTTATGACATGGCGGTAGGATTGGTTCCTCCCATGGTCAGATGTAAGCGATGTTCCTTTCTGACATGGTGGCAGGATTGGTTCATCCCATGGTCAGATGTAAGTTTTGTGCCTTTCTGACATAGTAGCAGGATTGCTTCCTCCCATGGTCAGATGCAAGTGTTGTTCCTTTCTGACATGATCGTAGGATTGGTTCCTCCCATGGTCAGATGTAAGTGATTTTCCTTTCTGACATGGTGGCAGGATTGGTTCCTCCCATGGTCAGATGTAAGTGTCGTGCCTTTTTGACATGGTGGCCGGATTGGTTCCTCCCATGGTCAGATATAAGTGTTGTTCCTTTCTGACATGGTGGCAGGATTGGTTCCTCCCATGGTCAGATATAAGTGTTGAAGATGTGAATACCTACGTGGAGGCTAGGCCTACATCCAACAAGGCTGGCTCTGTAGAACTTCCTATGATGAGTAGAATTGAGAGATAACACAATTTTCTTGTGATAGTGGAAGCAATGATGATGATGATCCAATAATGAATACTTGTGCTGAACCGTTTCAACACAATACCTTCCTAGTTAAGAGGGAGTGTTGATGTATTTGTAACTTCGAAATGTGTTCACTTGTATATTTTATATAGTATTTCATTGTACCCTGATAGAGATGCTTGTTCCTCTGATCAGGAGAGTCATTAATATAATAAAGTCATGTAAAGTCATTGAGGTTAACCCTCTGTTGTAATTCGAGGCAATAGTCCCCACAGTTGAGGGGTATTAGGGTTATTAGACTCTCCTAGCGAGTTCGGTCCTATAAGAGTAAAAGTAAAGTGGAAAACAAGTATAAATAGAGAGTGAGACTCTCTATTTGGAACACACACTCACTCAACTGTAGTGCATGAGTGAGAGAGGAGGAGCTCGCACAAGTGAGAGAGAGAACAACTATCAGAGATCATCTTTGTGTCTTTGGTTTTTACTTTTGCTATTGGTGCTCATTCTATCTCTGGGGAAGTTACGGGGTTTTCTCCTTTATGGTTTCCTCGAGGAAAACTCTTTGTGTCTCTTGTCTCTTGTGATTATTACTGTGCATGTTATTCTCTTAGATAAGATCCTAGATCATATTGATTAAATGATAAAAGTCTAACAACATTTTGGGTATGCGAATTTTCTTACCCTCCATGTACTTGGTGGTAGACCTTAAATAGTAGTGTAGAATTGATATCTACGTTCTATGCCCCCCCTCTTATGAGGTACCTTCATAGTTGCATTAGTCAATTTGATTTTTGGGCTCTTTATGGGAGGCACTGCTTACCTTTGACATTGTATAATCCTCCTTAACTTGTATCTGGCTATTTGATTACTAATTGAAAATGACTATATTTAGAGTTTGATGTGTGAATGGTTAAATTTGGGATATTTTTGGTAGTTTACATAATATTTTAGTGGAGAAGTACACATTACCATAAAAGGAGAAAAACCATGTATTATATGATCTCAATTAATGTTCTCAATACTAAATGTTTTCTCATGTTTATGAACAAATCAAGAAGGTTTAAATTAAGTTTAATGGTAGTTGTGTAATTATTTCTTATCGCCTTTTCTATTTAATTATTATATTTTAGTGTCATGCATTCAAATGTAAAGAGCACAAAAGTTACCTAGGGATTCTTGCACAATTTTTGTGGACAATTGTGGTCCATAATGTATTTAAAAAATGAAAGAGAGTGTATCAGATCATAATAGGATCCACCACAACTACTTAATATTATTAGTGTGTAAGTGATAGTAAAAGAAAAATCACAATCACATAAACAATATGGTAATTTATATGATCAATGATACAATGTTAGACTTTAAGAGCAATCACTAAGCTCAATTTGGAAGCAATGTTGCCAAAATTAATGGCTAAAAACTATAAGCACAATACAACAGATTTGCAAATATAGCTCTATTACTATGTGTAATACTCCAAGTCCCTAGTAAAAGCTTATATAACTCAAATTTCAATTCATTTAACAAATGAATACATTTTTTTGTTTCAATCAACAAAATAACAATAATAAACAACTCTCAATATATAATTCATGATATGCTTAATTCCACAGTTAATGGAATATCTGATTCCACAATCAATGGAACATCTGTTAAATATGTGAAAGACGTAATTATTATAATTCATGACACTCATCTTATTGACATCAATACTTCTAAGTTTCTTATCATTTATTTTTAAATTTAAAGTAAATAATTAAAAGTCATAGAACACATCAAATACATTAGTATAAAAATTTACAAAATGTTTGTATTACTCATAAAACAACTTAGAAATTATTATCACATTTGCTTACTATTTTTCAAAAGTTTTAAAGTGTTTTACACACTTTTAGTAACATTAAAGATGACCAAAACTGAGTTAACAACTACTTGTTTTTCACATTTTCATATTTATAAGCTTTTGTAATAATAGATTTTTTCCGATCATTTTATACATTATTTTTTTTGAAAATTTCACAATTTCTATTTTTTTTTAAATATGAAAATCATAATTATTTTATTTTATTTATTCATAAATGCCACTTAATTTTCCAAAACATTTTGTAAAAGTTTAAGATGCACATATAGAAATATGTTCACTTAGATCGTTCTCCAATTTATAAAACATATGGATGGACACCACTTAATTTTCCCAAACATTTTGTAAAGATTTAAGATATATATATAAATATGTTAAATTATGTTTTTCTCAAAGTTTGAAATATATGGATGGATTTCTTCTTTATGAGTAAATGTAAATATTTAACTTTAAGTTGTCAAATATTAATTTTTAATGTTAGTTTTCAACTTGTTAATAATCCAAATCTAACATACTATCTAAATATTTACTATTTAAATATTTTTTTGTACTAGGGGAATCAACAATTGGGGGTTGGGTTGGTACTTGCGTGACATGGGGTTCAGGGATCCAAACCCGCTATCACTATACCCTTAGGTGCACCCACACAATCCGAATGCATAGGACACGAGTAAGACGGGATGATTTGAACTCGTAACTTCCATTTACAACATTCCTTCATATCAAACGAATCGTCGATTAAACTACACCCCTATGAACAATTTACCATCCATTTTACATTGAGTACTATCTTCATTAAAAAAAAACCCAAAATTTTCCAACTTAATTGTTTTATAAGTTCGTCGCATTGATTTTCTTGATGGTTAGAAAACTACATAGTTTGTTTACACATGGAAAAAGAACTTTTTGTAAGTCAATTCAAAATAGAAGAGGACATGTAGAAACTATAAAGAATATGAAGGATAAGATGGTAAGAGTAGTTGGTAATCATGTATTGAATGGTGATTAAGTAGAAAGGGGTGTAGGGCTCAGCGAGACAAAATGTTGTCTCGTTGGCATTTGACTAGACAGACACAATACTCTTTCGTTGGCATTTGACTAGACAGAGACAATACTCTTTCGTTGGCATTTGACTAGAAACCCACACCACACCATGAGTCTTCACACATTCCTATCCCTTAAATCACTCTGCTTTCTTCCATGGATTGGTTGGCCCTTAAATCACTCTGCTTTCTTCCTTGGATGGGTTGGCCAGGGAAAAGAGCACATTATCTCTTATTTTTTATTTCATATTTATATGGTGTTGTATTATCGCCATTGATTTCGGTGGTGGCCCCCACGTAGCACATGCGTGGGGTGCTTTTATATTCAAATAAGTTTGAATTGAATGGAATGTAATATCCTCTCACCTTTCCACACTAAACAAAACAAATGTTGTCAACCCAATGGCCATGTGAAGCGCCCCTAATTTGGTGTGACATTTAAACAATTTATTTATTCTTCCTTAGTTTTTGACTCCCAATACCAATTCCAACTATTATTTTTCTTCTCATTGCAAGAACTTAGTCATCTTTTTCTAACAACTCTAAAAGAGAATATCTCATAAGTACAAGTGTAGAATCTTCGTTGTCAACATCTTTTTAGGAAGAAGTTTCGATTTGAATGGTGACCAACACCACCCACATGGAATTATGAAGAAAAGAGAGGGAATGGACCATGAGTGTCAAATATTTGAAAAGAAATCCAAAAGGAAACCTTGGGTTTATCAATTTAATGAGTATATGGGCTGACTTTTGAGTACATTTTCTAGTGGAACTGGAACTGGGTCGTCTAACGATGATAGTAAATTGCTGGCTATGTCGTTCTGTGGAGCCCATGTATTTCTCACCATACCAAACACATTTTAATAATCGAAAAACAATATACATCTAACCCAATTCAAAGTGCCTAGAAAAGGCTATGGTGATTGTAGGGTATTTAAGAAACCTCTACCCATTTTATCACCAAACGCCTTTTACCTCAATCAAAAGAATCTAAGCTCTTACTATGGTAAAACACTTGTTGGAATCTTTGTATTTTTGTCCCTTGCCCAAACCCCCAAAGACGTGGACAGCCCTTGGTCCAACAAGATAAAAGAATTGCAATGAGTAATAGAGGCTTTTCTAATTTATTGCAACCAAAAACAAATCACAAAGTGCATTTGAATCCACGTTGTATTCTTGAATGCCTTATAATTAGTCCATTACCTTAACATGTTCTACTCATTATTACAACTTCCAACTTCCAAATATGTTATACTCATTATTACAACAACTTCCAAATATAGTATGACATTAATACTTATTATACATGTCATGATGTTCAAACTGCACTTGACATTTATGGCTATATGCTTTACTTACTTGATAGCAACATCGTTCTATTCTTAGTAACAAATTTATTGTATTAAGCTTATAATGCTCACATATTTGGGCATGGCTTAATAATAGCTTATGATATTCAAATGTACTTGGCATTTATGGTCACATGTTCTACTTGCTTGATAACAACGTATTTCTATTCTTACTAACCAGCTCATTAGCTTAAGCATATAATGCTTTCTTATATATTTGGGTATAGATTAATTAATTAGTATTTTTATTAATGTTGAAATGTGAAATGTCAATTTTTAAGTTTATCATGAAAAAGGTATCCAAAGAATAATAATAGTGGGTTTTAAGATATACATAACAATATTTATACCCACATTTATATTAACATTCATAAATAGATTTTATCAAAATCTCCTTAATACAAAGTAAACATGATTTTAATAATATTTATCTAAATGTTTTTAATGGGAAAAGAATGAGTGATTCTTCTAAAGACATTATTAAATCTTAAATAAATTCCAAGTAAACATCATATTACTAATAATAAATGTCAACCATGAGTTTGTTCGTTGGTAAAAGAGTAGTTAATGTTATTCTCCTCATCATGATTCATATATATTTATATACTTGTTTACCCTTGGCTTTGTGTCAATGGTTAATCATGGCTAATATGATCAACAACATTTTTAATTTTATAGAAAAGGACCTTATTGAGCAACTCGCCTCAAGGAGGCACATCTTTCTATCCATACAAAATTCCAAAACTCCAAGTTTGGAAAATTAGGGTTTCACTAACAAACCTTAGGTCAGCCAGCTCTGGAACCAGGTCAAACACCTCAAATCAATAAGATATAAATCTTTGTTATTTCCATTTGAGGTTCTCATTTCAAAATGACTCATCATACCTAACTTGAGGATAAGATTGGGGAAGACGATAACTTTCGAGCATGGAAGTACATGATCTCCCTGATCCTTGAAGAAAGTGATCTGGATTAGTATATTAGTAAGGAAGTTCTAGAGCCAAAGGGACATGAGTTTAAGGATATCCATAAGAAGAACTTGGTTAAGGAAAAGAGAATCATTGCATATTCTAGTAAGGATCACCTCATCCCTCATGTGTCATCCTTGAAGACACCAAAGGAAGTGTTTAATGCTTTGACGAAGCTATTTTAAGGAAAAAACATCAATCGAAAGGTGACATTGAGGAACCGGCTAAATAATGTGAAGATAAAAAACTCAGAGACCATGCAATCCTACTTCACAAGGGTTGCTCAAATCAAGGAACAACTTGAAGCAATCGAAGAGAATGTAGAAGAAGGAGATATTGTTATGACCACCTTGAATGGTGTCCCAAGATCATGGGATTCATTCATTCAAGGAATATGTGCAAGAATGAATATATATATATATATATATATATATATATATAGCTGTTACATCAGTGGGAGAGAACAATCTCCAATCATAAGCACCAACTCATTTAAGTGCCAACCTAATCCGCAAGCATCAGCCTGATGATTACAAGCACTGACCTGTAAAGACTTCAATATTTGTAAGCACCAACTCATAAAATTCAGGCACCAAACTAAACATTTGTTTGTCTCTTTGTGCAAGCTTTGACTTGCAGTAATTAGACACCAACCCGTGGAAGACTGCGATATCCAATTGTTTCTTGAGTTGAAACTAAATGGAAGCATCAACTCCCAATTGTATTTATTAGCTCCGAGTGGAAGGAAGCTCCAACTTCCTGATTGTTTTACTAGATTCCACTATAAGGAAGCTCTAACTCCCAGATTGTTCTACTATCTACCATTGGAAGGAAGCACCAACTCCCTCTTCCTTGCCCTTTCCTTCCTCCTTGAGAATTTTTACCAGCACCAACTAGAGGGAAGCTCCAAATCACTTTTTCTTTCCCCTTCATGCCTTCCTAATAAGATATATTTGTGTATCCAATGAAATGACATGTGATGTGCGACTCAATGACATGTAATTCCTGTAGATATTCTGGAACGTATCTCTCCCTTGGTTATTTGTGTCACAACATCTGGTTTCCTTATTTGCGACATGAAAAAATATTTGTAATTTATCCAATATATCTATATCACATAATATTTAGATATCTACGAACACTGAGTTACTTCTACAATCTACACTCCGTGTCTCTGTGTTGTTCAGTGCTATGAACTTCAGATATTTGCACTCCTACGCACTCAATAACTTCTGTGATTTTACAGTATGCATCATTTATTGAGTAAAATATTTTCATCCTGATTCCGGCATCCTTCTATCTTGTGCACTTTTGTTGTTCATATTATGTTGGTTTGTGCAATTCGGCTCTGGTGTATATGCTTCTTCTGCGATCAACAATCCATTGATACCCCAAGAATTACGAAGCTTTCCCAATATTATTCACACCACAATCTTACCTCAACACATCCATAGCTTGTTTATTTATACTCTCACTGATTCAAGAAATGTGTCCACTCGTTGAAATTTCTTTTACACCCCAACTCGTTTGAATCTTGATCAATTTATCTTCTGCGTCGACGTGCCACTTTTCACAATTCAACTTTGTGGGGTCTAGCGCACATATGACATTTTCTTTGTGGTGTTTTCACACATAACTATGTATCTTAGTGGTATTTGCGCACATCCTTGTCTTTAATATTCTTCTTCTAGCTGCTTCTTCAAGTTTGTTATATTCGCACATATGACCCATGTCATAGTGGGATATTTGCACTCTCTAGACTTCCATATTTTTCTCTATGTATTTCTTCAAAATGGATTTGTATGAGGAATGCATCATGCACTTCATTCACCTTTGATATCAATGACATCACAAGACTTGTTGGTTTAACAGTGACAAAATGATCCTTGTTGGTTTTGTCCTTTGACATCAATGACATCTCAAAGGTTCAAATCTCCCCCTTTAGCATTGATGTCAACATGAACTTACCATAAGCTCCGCTTGAAAATGAGTGTGCAAAAATATCCCCATATGATTATGCCCTTGATTCTTTTCTCTGTTCTTTTACACATATCCATCTTTCAGTTTTAGTTGTCCATTTTCTCATTTTATTTTCTTATCTTTTATTCTCCCCCTTTAACATCAATGGAAGGGATTCTTTCACTCATTGACTCCCCCTGACTTCATTCTTATTACTTTCGATTTGTCTTTCTTTTGGGTGTCAGATCACAAATAATCCCTTTCTCCGTAAAACATGTTGAATTGAGTCATTGTGTCTTGTCACAATTGTTTTCAATTTCTGATGTTGTATGTGTCTTAATTAACAAGGTCAATATATGATGTTGTCTTGGATTTCACATATGAGGAAACTTGATGGATATCATTAAATCAGCCTATAGTCACACATATTTCCACCCATCACTGTCCATGGGAATAAAATTATATGACCAACAACTTATGCAAAAAATGTCCATGTGTTTCTTTTGTATTAGATATTTTAAGTGACACCATTCCCTTTGAATCAGTCCCATGAACTGGATTTCCTCTTTTTTTACTTTTTCCAATATTCATCAATCCATGCAATAAATTTTGACGTCTTCGTGATCACCTTCTAATCATACACCACATGAATCCTAATAACCTCAACGTCTCTTTAATATTTTTTCAGACACGTAAGACAGGTTCTTCTAAGATTTAAAAGTTGGCTATGCATTTGACGATCCCATCACCCTAGTTCATTTTCTATTGATTTTGTTGGGATTTCCTTCTTTTATCACCATCGTGTATTCTTTCCTTCAAGATTCTAGCAATCCAATTGGCAGTATTCACTCAATGATTCAGTCTCACTAGGAAGAGTTTGGAAGGATGAGAGTAAACCTGAGGATATGGAGATCTCAATTCAAAGAGACAAAGTTCATGCATTAGTACCACTAGTCATGGTTCAACTAAAACACTTCAGAGAGATTGTCTAATCTGACCAATCGAGTCAACCTTCTGGAGTAGAAACAACAACACATTCTTGACCTTTTGTACCATATATGCATTGAACAAACTATTGTCAATCCTTCATCCTCTACTCTAGATATATTTATGTAATTGTAGTCACTAGAGTTCATTGATCCAACTACAATGGACATGGAACTATGTCTTTCACAACTTCCTATCAATAATGACACAAAAGTAGATCTCTAACTGCATCTTTGATCCATCCTCGTCTCAATTTATCCTACATCTTTTATTAGCTCTAGTTTTGTGCATCAAGAAACTGGTTTTGCTTCAATTTTTTTCATCTCCCTTGTATGCTATCATTGGAACTCTGGTTCTATTTTGTACACAATCTGTGTCCTTCTTCAATATGAGCTCTAGATCTCCTTTTTGTAAATTATAATAACATTCGAATATAATACAAATCTGAATTTTTGTTTCTACACAATATTCATGTGTGTTCAACAAGAATTCTTTTTATTTATGTATGGAAACTCTAGTATATACTTGATGTATAAATGAACACATTCATATCATATCCATAAAATTAACCAAGTTTCAATGCTTTATTTCTTTCAATATTTGTTAACTTGCTCCTTGAATTCCTAATATACACCTTGTTGAATTCAAGGGTCTTTCCTAACCTTTTCTTAGTTAGCAGGGAGGGAAAAAATTACTTGTTGCTTGAGATGTACTTAATTTTCTTGCTTCTTCTGCGTATATTCAAGGGACTTTCTTCATCCGTGTATTTTATGCACAAAATGACTTTGTTTCTATACAAGACACCTTTCCTCTTTTCTCCATTTCTTTTTGGCAGTGTTATACAAAATGGGTCTTCTTGGTTGTTTTTCTTTCTTTGAATAGTATGAAGTCTTGTGCCCAAATCCATCGCACAGATAGCATGTTATAGTATGCTAATATTTTTCTATATGGCCAACATATTTACATCTCCAACATTTTACTAAACTAAAATTATGTTTGTAACTGGAAGTATTAACATACTTGAGTTTTTCATATATTGTAGGCATATCATACCTTCTCTGAGATGCATTCTGTCGCTCTGAAACAAATCCTCCTTCTTTTTCACAGATATTATCACTTGATCCTTTATAACCAATACCCATTTTGTCTTCTGAGGAACTCCAATTAATCAGAATCTCGCCTAGAATTATTTAGATGCTGTCGAATTTTGCTTGGGTATCTTTGTCCATACATGTTTTAATTGTACTTTGATTTGTGCAACCTGCCTCAGTTTTCAAATGTGAAATTTCTATTTCCTTTTGCGTAAGTTGTTTTACAATAGTTCATTTTTTTCTTCCGATTCTTTTAGATATTCTTCTAGTACATGCTTATTCTCCTCGAGTTATTTAATCTTGATTTTTGAACAGTTTGATTTTTTTCCAAGCTCCTTTTCTTTGTCATTCATCCAGCTTTCTAATACTTCTTTCATGTCCATGGTGTGCTTGACTAGTTCTTCTGCTTTTTCCAATTGCTCCTTTCATTCCTTATTTCTTCTTCTTGACTTCTTTAATTATTCCAGTGCATTAACTAGTTCTCCTCCTAATCAATTTCAATACTTTCCTCATCTTCAAATTTTGAGATCTCATGTATGCTATTTGATTTTTATTTCACTTTATATTTTGAATATGGTAAATGGATTCCATTATAGGAATGTCTATTTTCTATGTTCTTCTCATATTTGGAAGATTTGTCTATGCATCTTGACCTTTCTTCAGTCTCATATTTTGGAGGGGACATATAAATCCCATTGTAAGTCCATTTCCTTGATGGTTTAGATGTACTTTCATAGTCCCTTTGAATGACAACTTATCTCCATTCGTTGAGTATTCATATTGAATTAGTGCCATGAAAAATACTTCTCTTGAGTCATCATGGTTATCCTCTTCCTTAGATGAACCACTATCCTCCTTGGTGTAAAGAATCTTCCACTGCTTAGGAAATTTATTCTTGTTCCCAACTCTGCTTTACTGGTACTTATTCCTTTGTTCTTGGTAGTCTATTTCTTCTTCACTCTCATTGTATTTTCTTTCATTGTACGTACATTTGGAGGAAGTGTCTGGTGATTCCACATTTGAGGCATTTGAAAGGCAACTTCCCTTTATACTCATCATGTCCTCTTTTTAGCTTTGTCATGAAATTGAGTTCTTCTTCATCAGACATGTTAGATGATTTCTTATAGTCATGCTTATTGTTTTTAGGTTTCCTTGTGGCCTTAAAGGAAGCATATTTTCTAGATCCATTATCCTTTTCGGTCCTCATTTCATAGGCTGTGAGAATTCCATGCAACTCGTATTTTTCTAGCTTATCGAAATTAGCTCTATTTTCTAAAAATGACACAAGTTGAGTTGAATCACGATGGAAAGGTTCTCAATATTTTCTGTACAATTGAATCTTTTTCAATGGTTTCTCCAAGTCCTTTGATGGAATTAGCAATCTCATCAACCCTAAGAAAATAGGATGCAATGTCTTCTTCTTCTTTCATCTGCAATGTTTCAAACTACACGGAAAAAGTCTGCAACTTTCCCTTTTTGACCTTTTCATCCCCCTCATAGATACTCTTCAACTTGTCCCAAATATATTTTGGTGTAGTGCATTGCATAACCTTAGTGAATTCAACATCTGGAAACCCACATAGTATTGCATTTTTTGACTTTGCAATCCACTCATACTGTCTTCTATCCTCTAGTTCAACTAGAGCAGTTCTACGAATTGTGTGCTCGTTCTCATCAATTTCCTCTAGTTAAACTGAAGTTTCTTTTGGAAATTTGTATCCATTCTCTACTAAATTCCATATTTCCATTCCGAGGGATTGTAAATATAATTCTATTCTTATCTTCCAAAATGTACAATTTAAACCATTGAATCATTGTGCTCTGTTAGTGGACAGTCCTTCCTGCTTGTCCATATCAGTGCTGGATCTATCGTCCAGATGTTAAGCTATAATTGTAGACACCCGCTCTGATACAAATTGTTGGATTTATCTTATATACTAAGATGGTGAGGGTGAATCAGTATATAGCATAGATTTCAAAATATTTCACTTAATAATTTTCAGTTGAAATAGTAAGAAACACATTTGTGCACAAAGATATGAAATACACACACACACACACACACTCACTCACATATAAGTAATTGTTACATCAATGGAAGAGAGTAATCTCCAATCATGAACACCAACTCATTCAACTGCCAAACTGATCCACAAGCATCAATCTGTTGATTACAGGCAACGACCTATAAATAATTCAATCTACGTAGGCACCACCTCATGAACTTTAGGAACCAACCTAAACATATGTATGTCTTTTTGAAAAAGCACCGACTTGTAGTAATCAGTAACCAACCTATGGAATATTGTGATCTCCAATTTTTTCTTCAACTGCAATTGAATGGAAGCACCAATTCCGAATTGTATTTACCTGCTCCGACTAAAAGGATGCTCCAACTCCTTGATTATTTTACCAACTTCCACTGGAAGAAATTTCCAACTCCCTGATTATTTTACCAGCTACCACTACAAGGAACTCCCTCTTCCTTTCCCCTTCCTACCTCCCTATGAATTTTTACCAACACCAACTGTAAGGAAGCTCCAACTTCCTCTTCCTTGCCCCTTCTTGCCTCCCTAATTGGAAATAGTTGTGTATTGAATAACTAAAATATGCAATTTACCTTATCTCCGATGTGCGACTCAATGACCTATAATTGTTGTAGATATTTTGGTTTGTGTCTTTCCCTTGGATATCTATGCCGCAGCAGCTAGTTTCCTTATTTATGATGTGCAACAATATCTACGATTTATCTCATCTCTCTGTATCACACAATCTTCAGATATTTGAAAACAATGAGGTAGTTCTACATTCTGTAATATGCATCTCTATGTCGTTCAGTGCTATGAACTTCATATATCTTCACTCCTACACACTTAATCACTTCTGCGATATTTTGGTCTGCGTCAATTACTGAGTAAAATCTTCACAGATCCTTATTCAGATATCCTTCCATATTGTGCAATTCTTATTGTTCATCTTTTTTTTTTTCAATCCAACTTTGATGTATATTCTTCCTCCGCAATTAATGAGCCATGAATACCACAATAATTATGAAGCTTTCCCAAACATATTATCTTATATTCTTCACACCCCAAGCTTACTTAAACAAATCCATTTCTTGATTATGTATACTCTTATTGTTTCAAGAGATGTGTCCACTCATTGAAATTCCTTTTATGCCCCACCTTGTTTTCCTCTTGATCAAGTTTTCTTCTGCATCGGTGCTATAGCCAAAATTGTCACTTCTCTGTCCGTGACGACACTTACATGTTTTAGTCGCATGACGACACTACATGAACTTATTTTCGCTCACCTAAAGGAAATTCAATGGATGGAAGAGTCATATTTGGTACTTCTATAGCATTCCCATACCTCTTAATTGGTTCATTGGATACTTAGGAAACTGATTAACAAGTTTATAGACCAAATCACCTCCCAAAAACCCCTAGAAAAACCCTAAAATGGCATTTTTTTCTCCAAAACCGCCCCTTGCGCATGGTCCACTAGCGTTTTTGAGCTTGCACATGCATGTTGTTAGTGTTACACACCAATTTCCTTTGGTCCACTAGCATGTACCTGAAAAATGGCTAAAAATGCATAAAAATCTCAAAAAAATGGGTGGTTTGGGAACTGCTTCCTCGGTTGTAATTGCTCCTTCCTCGCCCCAATCTCTTCCATTTCCTATATAAGAGAGGGAGAGGGGACCATGAAAGGGACTTGGCTTGCAATATTTTTATTCTAGGAGAATTTGGATTCTCATCCCCCTCACCTATGCCCTAATTGTCATCTACCTTGGCTGCAGAGCTTGGACATTGGGATTCTTGGAAAAGAGAAGCAGGAAATCCACATTGAAGGTTTCATGAGGTGCCTTGAATGATGAGAAGGTATATTTTGTAATTGTTTCATTGATTAATAAATATTTGACATTCTTCCCTTTCCAAATCACTTTGTATATCTCATCTTTTGATTATATGTTGATGCTTGTGATATCAAGGTTTCATGTTCTTCTAAATATCAATGTTTTATATGTAGTCAAATTGGTTTGAGAAAGGTTTGAAGACGGTTTTGCAAGTCCCTTGATTGGAGAGAAAGAGGAGGAATCAAGTAAAGGCTTGTATTAACCTTCATTTTGTAAGGTACACACCCTCCTAACCCTTGAACATTTTCTTAAACACTATATTTTCATAATTTTATATGATTATCTGTAACCCTAGTATGTTGGTGGCTTCACCCCAACCATAAGAACACTTTCCCTAACAACAGAATTGGCGAATCTTCCAGGGAGAAGCCTATCTTCTTTGGGGTATCCTAGTCTATTATTCTAGTGTATTTCAAGGTCTGAGTCTTGATTTTAGGTTAGGAACAATCCTTAAGTCATTGCAGACACTTTCCTTGTTGTTTTTTGAGTTGGATCCATCTTCTTTACACATTTCACTACACACACGCTTGTTCTAGTGCACACATTAGCATTTTTCCCATATACACGCAGGTGCAGAGTGCTCCCACCTACATTTTAAATGCTACTGTCAGTATAGTGTACTAGTGTGTCCTTCCTCTCAGTGTTTTTTTCATTTTCAAGGTTGTTCTGAAAGGGTCTAGTTGCAGTCTTTGGAGTCTCTATTAGTCCCAAGGCTGTGTAAGACCACTTGGGAGTGGTGTCTTCTCTTGAGATTGATCTTAACTTGATTTTATAATCCATTTTCAAGTAGTTGGGATTATATATTTATTTGTCCTTGACCTCCTTTCCTGACATGACCTTGTTTTGTATGGTGTTGATCAGCCTCTGTTAATAGGTATAGACTGAACTTGCGAGCCATATGATTCTTTCCTTAATCATTCTTTTGGTCAAAATATTTATTCCAAATGGGTTTACTTGGTATCTTATGCAAGTCATCCTTCCAAGCGAGGTCTTGTTAGACCTTAGGCTAGTCTAGGGTTTTGTTTTGTGGACATAGTACAGAAGTTCATTTGCTTTGACTTTATATCATATGCATGTACTTGTTTATAGTTAAATTTTATTTTTTTAAAGAAAAAAAATAACAAGTCTTTACTTTATATGCATTTAGGCTAGTGTCATTAGTCTTAGATGCATTTGCATATGTCTGTTTTTTGAAAAGAAGAAAAGAGATATTTCATTTGTGGCCGGAATTTTACGTTTTGAAAAGAAAAAGAGAAGTAAAAGATTTGTATTTTGAACCTCTTTCGCATTTTCCATGGTGTTTCCACTTTCAAGTCAAAAACTTCATTAGTTTCATCACCACTACCTTTTTGAGTAATCAATATCCCTTAAAAATAACGTCGATAATTAAAATATATTAGCAAGTTTTCTTTTTAGGGACGACACATACTAGTCTAGGCTAGTGTTTTGGATTAGGACTTATCTATAAACTACCCAAAAATATTAAACTCAAACATAGTGGCCATTCTTACAGGAAATCCAACCTTACAAAGAGGTGAATTGGAAAGCTCCTCTCACACAAGAGTTAAGCATGAGGTCGTGCAAGATTGAGTTGCAGGGATACCCCTCCAATACTCAATTGAGCATACACCAGAGTTGTTGCACATTCGAGGATTCACTCAGTATCACCTTTTCTCCCTATGTGGTGCCAGTGATGTTTGAATTCAGGGATTAGGTACCCTACCCATGTGCATCGACTAGACTGACGATTGTACTACCAAACCATTTTTGCAATTTTGGTAGCCTTAGTATCTTGACCTCTAGGACTCTACATAGGTGACGATGTAAGGTTATTTTCAATGTACATAGGGAATACATGGGAGGAAACCCAGTGAAAATATTTGTAAAATCAATTGGTGATTCAAATTCTTTCTCCAAAGTGATTGTATTGTGGACCCTTGGTAACTATCCTTCTCCCTTCACTGGTTAGTCTCGAGCCCTCATCATCCTAGAATCTCCTTTGTTTTCTTGGTATTGATACGTAGGAATTTGTTCTAATGGTGTGCTCTCTTTGTTGTTGGTCATTAGTCAACCTTAGATTTTTATTTCTTGTTGAGTAAAAAACTATGGCTATTATCCATGTGGGAACCAACCAAGATACCTTTATGCAAGGGGCTTATTGTGCTTTTCCTCTTGCTAGGAATGATGCTGTTCCCTTGATGGCCACTCTAAGTATTCCTAGATTCACTCTTGGGATAGTGGTTTAGTTGGTTTCCACTCCAACTATTATGAATGCTACTGATTCTTCTCAAGCAAGAACCTTATATCAATGGCATCAAAACAATGTCTCCCATTCACTAGCAGCATCATATCCTACTCCTTCCACCTCGTGTGGTGAAAGTTCTTATACTAGTAACCAATAGTATAAAAGGAATAAAAGGAGCAAGGATAGGAAGAAGATGCAAAAGAAAAGAGGATGTCACCTAGCCTTTGGAGGTCATGTTGGGCACATTCAACCAACCTCTGTGAGTCATGTTGGGCCCAACCACCTAGGATCCATGAGTGATGTTGGGGGAAGCCACCCAACCTCTGTTATTCATGTTGGGGGAAACCACCCAGCCTATGGAGGTCATGCTAGGGGGAAATAATTGGCCTCTACAAGTCATGTTGGACCTAGTTACTCAGCCTCTATAAGTCATGTCGAGGGAAACCACCCAACCTATGGAGGTCATGCTAGGGGGGGAACAACCATCCAATGCAAGTTATGATGATAATGTTGATAAAAATAAATGTATAGGACATAAGATTAAGTTCCCTTATAACCTTTGTAGGGGATATCACCTTACCCATCTGTTACTTGCTATTGCAAAAATACAAAGAGCGTGGTTCAAGTCTCGAGGATATTCCTCTCCTGAACAACCTATGACTTATCAATAACCTATTCAACCTTCAGTTGATTAAGTGGTTGAACCAATGCAATCTTTGGTCAACCCTATTCTTCCTTTGGAGAGTGACCGACATCAAGTGGTTGAACCAATGCAATCTTTGTTCAATCCCACTCTTCCTTTAGATAGTGACCTGCATCAAGTGGTTGAACCAATGCAATATTTGGTTAATCCCACTCTTCATTTGGAGAGTGACCCGGATCAAGTGTTTGAATTGATGCAATATTCGATCAATCCCACTCTTCCTTTGGAGACTGAGTTGTTTGTTAGTCATGTTTTCTTCACTTCTAGTTCAGAATTTTCTAGACAAGGGAACACTGACTTTTCTTTGAACGAACCCCCGCCAAGTCCTCAGGTTGCTTCCTTTCATTGAGATAGTCTAGATGAGCCACTCCTTCTTTATGATGCACCTTTTCAAATAAAGGTCAAAGTTGAAAACTACACGGTTTCTTATTGTATTGTAGATGGGGGATCCTTTGTTAGTATTTTATCCGTGCATGCTTGGATAGGTATGGATCTCCCAGGATTTTGTCAACTATTAATCAGTCGTTGGCCTTTGATAGAATACCTAGTCAAACTTTGGGAGTTCTTTCTAAAACACTTGTTACTTTGGGTGGGAAGACTATCTTAGTCAATTTTATGGTTACAGAGGACCCCTTGGACTTCAATATGCTCCTTGGGAATGATTATGTATATGCTATGAACCCTGCAGTGTCTACACTCTTTTGTGTGATGTATTCTCCTCACAACAAAATCATTTTCACTGTTGATCGACTTGAATTTGTTGATCCTTCTCATTACCCAAATTTAGACCAAGTCTATCATTTGTCAATTCCCAGTGTTTCGGTAGACACAAACCTACCACATGTGAATTATGTGGCCTCATATCCCTTGTGTCCAATTTCTACTAAAAAAAATCATCTGTATTCATGCTTACCTTCTTGGGACTTGGTCCCAACAGTTGATCAGGTGATTTTTCCAATGGGGACATTGGAACCATCTCTCCAACCTATTGATTCAATTAGATGTTCGGACATGAGTTCCATTTGGGATGGTATACTTTCTTTGAATGAAGTCTTCCTAGAGTCTATGATATAATCTAACATTCTTTTGTATTTTGAATTGGTTGTGGTTAGATCTAGCCCTGACTTGATTTTTGAGTCTGATATTTCTGATGATGGATCCTCATACTTGGTGCTATTGAGTCTCTGGACTCTCCCATCAAACATCAATTCAGTGATCCTGATTAGTTTGATTATATTTGTATAATTATCAACTCCTATGTTGCTGAATTTTTTCCTACAAACTCCATCACCTCTTTCAACTTTAACTTTCCTCTTGAGGTTGATCTTATTGATTGTAAATCCTCAAGCCTTGGATGATCCAAATTTATATGTGAATGAAATGAACTAACATAGAAAGAATCATAATCACAGGAATTTTTCAAAGATAACAGAGATATAGTAAACACATATTCTATTAAATGGCGGAAATAGAACAGACTGTAATACAATTGCTAGAATGGTGGTACCTATCTTTGGGAAGAGATGTGGCTGCGATGCTCATCCGTGCCAAGCTAAATAAAAAATGAGAGCAAAGGGGCCTATTTATAGTAAGAATGAGGGAAATAACCCCAAAAGTCCAAAACGTAACCGTAGAAGATGAACTGTCATAAAGTTTGTGGCCCCAAGGTGGTAAATTGAATAGTCTACTTCTCGAGGTCATAACATTTGCATACGATCTCCGATTTGGATGCTCAATAACCCATTGGAAAGGTCTATTCGAGATATACAACTTTTGACTCTAGCTCTAAGTATGTTTATGACAACCATTTGGCCACCCGAATCGCCAAAAAACGTCGTTCAGGGCCTCAAAACGACCCCAAAATTTTGGGACCTAAAAAACCGTAGAAAAATAACTACGAAAATGTCACAATGGACAATGCTTTTGATCCAATGGAATAGGTGGGTGGCCACTGATGTCCATCTAGATTATTGGAACTATAGAGTATTCCTTGGTTAACTCTTCCTTGACTATTCCTCTTGTTGAAGATAATGAAGTTTCAAATGTTTCTACCAAAGTGACCTGTATCAGATCTCTTGTTTTGAATATGACCTTGGTACTGTTGTTTCTTGGTGATAGGATTCTTAGTTAGAATCTCAAATTCTTATTGGTCCCATTTTTATATTCAAGTTGTAACCGCATTTTCATGTACATTGCTTGCGCTTATGATCTTGATGCCAACTTCCACACTTTTAGCTCGTTATATAAGCCCTTGTCTTTGTGCTTATCATCGCGTAGCCTTGTATCATTTTTTGGTTGTAATTTGACATACTTTACCTGGAGGAGACACTCCCTGAGTGTCCTTATCTTGTTCATGTTCCTTGCACTATGCTTAGGTATTTTCCTTGCGTTTGGAGCTAGTTCAGCATGCCCCTGACACTCGTCTCCTTGCATTAAGAGCATTCTTTCACCTTTCCTTCGAGCTCATTAAAAACAACAAGGAGGCCACGCGTTGACTTTTCTAGGCTAGTTAAACATTTATAGGAAAGGTATATGTAGTTAATTTTAAGCTCTTATTTGACTCCTTAATTATGACAAGATTTCCGAGTTAGATTGTTCCTATAAACTCGTTAAAGGAAGTGAATGAACATCCACATTGGTATAATTTTAACCCTTTTTCTGGACCATGTGTATTACTTATGAAAAATGAATTCTCTAGTTCACTATGGATAGAATAGTATTCCCAGTTATATTTTTATCTCTTTTTCATGCTTGGGAGACTAAATTTATGAAAAAGGAATATTTTTGAGCTGAATTTTTCTTTTTCATGCTCTGGTTTAAAATATGAAAAATATTTCGAGTGTTCTTCGTGTTATTTTCATGCTCCTTAAAATTTAGGTCAAAGGAATTGAGTTTAATATTTGTTGCCCCATACTCGCAAATCAATGGAACAACACGAGTGACCTTTCTTTCCTTCACACTCATTAAACTAAAGCTTTATGCTTGTTCTTGAAGGAGCATTGGTATGGTGATATTTTAACCTTTGTTTGGACCTCACCGAGTAACTATGAAAAAGGAATATTGTAGTTCTGTTGAGTGAAGAGAGTTCTCCTATTGATTGTTTTATACTTTTTCAGAATTTGGAGACTGACTTTACAAAAAATCCCCCCCTAGAGTCTTCTTTGGCGTTTCTATACTCTCCAATTGTGAAAACACCGCTAAGCATCCAGTGATTCGGGCTAGTAAAATCCATAGATCCATGGTTTATCGAGCATTCTTCTCTCTCTTCTTCGAGCTCGCTTAAAAATGAACAAGGTCTAAGTTTTCTTTCTTAGACTCATTAAACTTATACAAGAAGGGTATAAAAAAAAAGAGAAAGGGAAGGGAAGTTTGTTCAAATATATTTTTATATAATGGAAGCAAATCTTGTCTCCTTGAATAAAGCACCAGTTTGAGTCTATCAACAATTGGGTTCTAGTTTTTGGCCTTAGGATTAATCCTGATCTCATATTTATTACTTCTCCAGTTGGTTACTCTTCCAATAATATGGAGAATCTGTCAATGTCTTCTACATTGCAGATTTATATCGTTGGTCCCTTTTGTGTCTAAAATATTCCCGAGTCACTATTGTGTCATGCTCATTGTTCAAGGACAAATCCTGGGGCGGCCATTATGCAGTTTCCTAGACTTTATATGTCATCCACTCCCTGGTATCGTTTCATTACATCAAGTCTTCAGCAGTCCTTGTTGCAAAAGTTTGTCCCAGTTCCAAATCAAATCAGTCTTTGATTTCCTCATCTTGGATGATGAAGGATACCTTAATCCCTCCTTTCTGACGGATCTCTTCCTATCGACTTCAACTCATCTTTCTTTGGGAATGATATTTATATTTTATGACAACACCTTGGGGATTGTAGTCATCAATGCTAGTTTCCCTCGTTATTTGGTAGCAAGAATACCTCCATGTCCCATACTTAATGGATTCTCTAGGTGTTCGACTTCAAGACCATTTATTCACACTTGTTAGAATGTACTAGGTACCTTGGGGACCATTTTCATTATTGGTGGTTTCCCTAGTGTTTGTTAATGGTTTTCATCAATGACCAGCAATCAAACGGTTTCCTCCATGTTCGACTTCAGCTTCCCTATTCACATGGTTAGGATTCGTACCTTTGGGCGGTTTGGATTGAAGACCTTGGGCCAAAACTAGAATCACCATTTTCTTCTATTGCCTGAGTTGCATAAGACCTTGTCACACATCATATGAAATTTTCTAAGACATAGATCCCCCTTGTGTTCATGTGGCTATGATCGATTATTGAGCATGGATCCATGTTGTTCATTTGTGGCCATGACTCTTTTAGATTTTACATGGTGCCTTTTTGCATATTTTGTGTCCATGATAGTTACATTAGTTATGCACATGTTGGATCTGCCTTATATCTTTATGGAAATCATTTGTACATGGACATATTGTCCCAGAGATAAGATTATTTGGCAGTTCTACTTTCTTTTAGGTACCTTCGTTTGAGCCTATGATCTTGGTTTCTCTAGTTTCTTTGACTCTGTGATCCAACCGTTCCTTATTTATAATGTATTTCAGATATCATCTTACCCTCTAACCTCATACATTAGGGGGAATCTGTTATAGCCAAAACTGACACTTCTCCATCCGTGACGACACTTACATGTTTCAGTTGCATGATGACACTACATGAACTTATTGTCACTCACCCAAATGACATTCAATGGATTGAACAGCCATATTTGGGACTTCTACAACATCCCCATGCCTCTTTCTTAGTTCACTGGGTACTTAGGAAACCGATGAGCAAGTTTCTAGACCAAACAACCTCTCAAAACCCCTAGGAAAACCCTAAAAATTTCATTTGTTTTCCCCAAAAATTCCCCTTACACATGGTCCACTAGCGTTTTTTACTTTCACACATGTGTTGTTAGTGTTACACATGAATTTCCTTTGTTCCACTAGTGTGTACCTCAAAAATGCCTAAAAATATATAAAAATCATGAAAAAATAGGTGGTTTGGGAACTACCTCCTTGATTGTTACTGCTCCTTCATTGACCTTATCTCTTCCATTTTCTATATAAGAGAGTGGGAGGGGACCATGAAAGGGACTTGTCCTATAGTATTTTTATGTTGGGGGAATTTGGACTCTCATCCCCCTCACCTATACCCTAGTTTCCATCTACCCTTGCTATAGATCTTGGAGGAGAGAAGAAGGAGATCCAGACTGAAGGTTTCACGAGGTGCCTTGAATGATGAAAAGGTATATTTTGTAATTGTTTCATTGATTAATAAAGAGTTGACATTCTTCCCTTCTCAAATCATTGTGTATTTCTCAACTTTTGATTATATGTTGATGCTTATGACATCAAGGTTTCATGTTCTTCTGAATATCAATGTTTTATATTTAGTACAATTGGTTTGAGGAAGGTTTGAAGTGGTTTTGTAGGTCCCTTGATTTGAGAGAAAGAGGAGGACTCAAGGAAAGGCTTGGATCAACCTTCATTTTGTAAGGTACATACCCTCCTAACCCTTAAACTTTTACTTAATCACTATATTTGCATCATTTTATATGTCTATATGTAACCCTAGTATGTTAGTGGCCTCACCCCAACCATAGGAACACTTTCCCTATCAACAGTCGGTATCCCACTTTTCACAATTCAACTTTGTGGGGTCTAGCACACATATACCATTTTCTTTGTGGGATTTTCACACACAATTCTGTATCTTTGTGGTATTTGCACACATCCTTGTCTTTCATATTCTTCTTCTAACTTCTTCTTCAAGGTTGTTATATGTGACATATGACCCATGTCATAGTGGGATCTTTGCACTCTTTAGAGTTCCATATTTTTCTCTATGTATTTCTTCAAAATAGCTTTGAATGAGGAAGACATGATGCACTTCATTCACCTTTGATATCAATGACATCACATGCCATGTTGGTTTATCAATGAAAAAATGATCCTTGTTGATTTTGTCCTTTGACATCAATGATAACACAAATATTCAACAATTATTCTTTCAATAGCATAGGCTTGAATGAATACTATGATTTTATTATGTAATATATTTTTTCAATGGCTTAAGATTGAATGAATTCAATGGTTCATATTTATACTTTAGTAAGCTTGAAAGTATAGATACAATTAAATGAATCCCAGTGGCCTTTAGGTTACCATGAGCTATCACTTCAATACCTTAAGCTTGAATGAATCCTAGCAGCCCCTAGGATTCAATGATCTATCCTTTCAATAGCATTAGCTTGAATGAGTCCTAGTAACCACTAGGATTCAATGTAGTATTGCTTCAATACATTAACCATGAAAGGGTCCTAGAAACTAATAAGATTCATTGAGTTATCCTTTCAAATCAAAATGGAATAAAATGGTAGTGATCTTAAAATAATATCTCACTTCATTAAACGTGAAGCTTGAATGGTGGTAAGATTTAAAGGACATATCATTTCATAAAACTTGAAGCTTGAATAGTAGTAAGTTTAAATAGTAATAAGCTTGAAAAGATATATCATTTCATAAAACTTGAGGCTTTCATGGTAGGAAGTTCCAAAGAGTGTAAGATTGAATGAATACAAAGTAGTAATCTTGAAAGGATGTCTCATTTCATAAAACCATATGACTCATTCAAGCATAAGTTAGTGAAATGATAGCTCATTTAATCCTATCAACTACTAGGATACATTCAATCATGATTATCATTGCAACATTACTACAAGCATACATATGGATCATTGAATTAGCGAGCTTGAAAGGATATATTATTTCATAAAAGTCTATGATTCCTTTGTTGGGATATTTAGACACTTAGGAGTTAGTTAAGATCAACTTGTGTAATATATCTGTTAGGTAAAAGTGTGTTTCTTTAGTATGCATTAGTATGCATTTGTAAATATTCTAATCCGGCGGTCACAATATGTTCTAGACATAGAGTGATCCGACGGTTCAACTTCTCTTAGATCATACCTACCATTGATCCGTGGCTTAACACCCGATTGGTCTATGATCTCTATTTAAAGAGCATAGAGGGTCCTTGGCTAGTTGATCAATTATGAGAAGCTCATATGTAACTTTCTTTCTTTTGCATAATAAATTGCTCCAAGTAGCTATTTGGTTGGGGCCGTGGATTGTTTCCCTCTCGAGGGTTTTAACCACATGATAAACATCGGTGTGTTGATATATGATGTATTTGTGTGAAGCAGTTGCTGAAGGTGTTCGGTATTTTGGGAGTACCCTATGTACCCGAACATGGTATCAGAGCTTTTATGAAGAGCCGCTTTCGATTTTGATCAAGATCTAGAACCAGTGTTGCCGAAACATTGAAAGGGTTTCTGGTTCTAGATTTCTATGTATTTGTGGCCTATGGGAGCTATTCCATTGTGTCTAGAGTGTCGTTTCCATTTGAAAACAGTCTTTGTTTCACCAAAAACCATTTCCGTTTGCTCCAGAAACACCCATTTCGACAAATATGAAGGTATAATGTTACAGTGAGGGATTTGTTTTTTTTAAATCTCTCATATTTTATCAGTTTGTTATTAGATCTTTTCTGTTTTAGTCTCATATTTTTGCCTTCCCTGACTATGTATGGTCTTTGTCGTGCACCTTGCGTGATCGCGGCGAATCAGAAACAGTAAGGGAAAGTTTTTTTTTCTTGTCTTCTCGGCTACGCATGCTCTTTTCCGTGCACCTTGTGGTTTCAAATATTTCTTAACCTTCATTGATGACTACTCCAAATGCACTTGGGTTTACTTCCTAAAACTTAAGAGCAAAGTATTTAACATGTTCTTGGCCTACAAGGCCCTTGTTGAAAAACAATCTGGTCATCAAATTATTAAGTTAAGATCTGACAATGGAGGAGAATATGTTAACAACAAGTTCACTACTTTTTGCACTAAATAAGGAATCCAACAGCACACTGTTCCATATACACCACAACAAAATGGTGTAGTTGAACGGAAGAACCGCACTTTAAAAGAAATGGCTAATTGTATGATCCAATCTAAAGGACTAAGTCTTCAATATTGGGCTGAGGCCATAAATTGTGCAAATTACATAGTTAATCGCACACCCACTAAAGTTTTATAGGGTATAACACCAGAAGAAGCATGGAGTAAAATTAACCAGATGTAAGTCACTTTCGTGTGTTTGGTTATGAAGCATGGGCTCACATTTTAGATGAAAAACGAAAAGCATTGTAGCCTAAAAGTGAAAAGTGCATATTTGTTGGATATTTTGAAGATGTAAAAGGTTATAGACTTCTTCAGCCACATTCTCATGATATAATCATTAGAAGAGATGTTAAATTTGATGAAAATCTCTTGGCCTGCGAGCCTAACTCGGTGGGTGTGCCATCTTTGGCCTGCGAGCCTGATTCGGCAATTGTGCCTTCTTCTTCTTCTTCTTCCAGCTTCCTTGACAGGTTTCCAACTCCAGTTTCTGATGATGACAGTGAGGATGAAAATCCACCTCTGCTTGCTCATGTTCCTCTAATTGCACCAGCACCAATACTTCCTCGATGGGTTCGTTCAACATGTGAAGCAGCGAGTGGTCTTGCTGGTGATCCTAGAGATCAATGTCGAACACATTCTCAGTTTTAGCGAGCCTCTTCTCTTTTGGCTCAAGTTTCCGAGAATCATGATCCAGAAACTTTTGCAGAAGCTTCAGGAAATCCGGATTGGAATGTAGCTATGGATGAAGAATATCATTCCTTAATGGCGAACGATACTTGGGATCTTGTTCCTTTTCCAAAAGGAAGAAAACTTGTCAGATGTAAATGGGTCTACAGAACTAAGTATGCATCATATGGAAGTGTTGAAATACTTAAGGCAAGGTTAGTTTCCAAAGGTTTTTCCCAAGTTGAAGGGATTGACTACAATGAAACCTTTGCCCCTGTAGAAAAAATGAACTCCATCCGCCTTGTTCTTTCCCTTGCAGCCTTACATAACTGGGAAGTCCATCAAATGGATTTTAAGTCTG